>JAIEZT010000021.1:21189320-21378128 GCA_019594935.1 Periophthalmus modestus | reverse complement strand
GGACGCAGAATACATGAGACCAGCTAAAGTGGACCTCAATAAAGCGAGAACAACTGTAAATAAACATAATTTGGTATAGTGGACCGAACTCCTGACCCACAGTTGGCGATGCAATTCCAGCTCTCAGATTAATGCCTGCCGTTGTGTCCTTTGCAAGACACTTAACCCGTTACTCTATCCAGAAGCACGTAACATTTTTCTGTAACTCTTTTATTTGAGACGTTTGAACCTGCCCTGGTGATGTAACCTCTCCTGCCCCCTGCTGGACACTCACTACAAATCCTGCTAAGTTAAAAACGTCTCTAATGCTCGTTTTAATAATTATGTAACTGTCCCCATCTTTAACAATAACATTTTACTCCACGAACATCAACTGGTACGTGATCGTTATTTCTTTTGACCTGTATCTTAAACTCTTAACCCACACAGCGCCCCCTGATGCATGAATGTCAAAATTGACTCTTGTGAGGTTTAAGTCATGTTCAATGTTGTTTAGCTCCTCAAAAACAGACCTGGAGTTGTGTTTTGTTTCATTTACACATGTTTTTGAGTAACACTTTATTATTAGTCTGTAACATCTCCAAAGCTCAAAACGCTCTGGTTCCACCTTGTGATGTCATGAAGTGTTAGTTTTTCAAGTTAGCAGCTCCTTTTACCTTCAAGATTGGCAATTTCCAGGACTGAAATCATCCAAATGATTCTCGGTGAAGGTGTATTGCGTTTAAAAAAAAAACACAGCGGAGCACTTCCTGTATTACCACATGATGACCTCAAAAGGGGTAACCAAGTGTTTTCAGTTTGAGAGAAGAACTCAGCCTAAATATGCAGGATTTTAGTCTTAAAAATGTCTGTATTAACCCGCTCTACATGATCCTGCTGTTTTTTATTTCTCGCTATTATGTTTGTAACTCAAGATATGAAACATTAATAACGGACCAATCGGCGCCTTCTTTTTCCTCGAGGTCACTCCCCGCTAGCGTTAGCAACAGGTTTGATTGACAGCGTTGCGAATGACGCTGCTCTCTGCTAAACCGGTGATGTGTACAAGGCAGAGAGCTTTGAATTGGATGCACTGGGGGATGGGGACCCAACCCTCTCCCCTGGCCCCCAGATTTCTGCGAACGGCCCTGCTCTGCTCAGTAAAACAGACCTGATAGATACAGAATGTGACTCACTGACTTGTTCTGGTTTATTCCCTGTTAAGTCACTAAATAAAACATCACATATTTGTCTGTTTCTGACCTCAGCCCCGTGTCTCTAGTGAGTCTGTGTTTCTTCCCTTCGCTTCAGTCTAATGTTTTTACCATCGTTTCAGACCAGGCCGACCTCCAGAGAAGTCGGAGCACCTGTTCTGCGCCGTGTGATCAGGTGACCTCTGAACATCTGCTCTGAGGAACACCCCTGGTTTCTAAACGCCTCACGAATGCAGCAGTGTGACCTCAAAAGACCAGCGCCGGAAGGAAAAGTACAGGTAAAATACTCAAGTAAAAGTAAAAGTATCACGTGAGGAAATCTACTTTAGTAAACGATTAAAGAGTGAGAAGTAAAGTATTTCACGCAGATTTTCAGTCTTATAAAGCTTCAAATGTGGTGATTTTGATAAAGATTTGAGCTGGATTTTGTGCAACAGAAACAACTTTTTTTCCTTTATTTGTCTGTTTTTGTGTTTCTCAAATTCTGAACATGTTTAAAATAATCCTCAGCCTTTTCAGCAGGTCTCAAACTATAATAAAAATCATTTTAACTTTTCAGTCCAGTTCAAAAATGTAGTGGAGTAGAAAGTACAGATACTGCTCTTAAATCCAGTGAAGTATAAGTGCAACTTATAGTCCGGAAAATACAGTAAAAGTAAAAAGTACCCACTTAAAAATGTACTCCAAGTAAAGTACATATACCTAAAAAGTTTACTCTACTACTTTTACTTTGTTACATTCCACCACAGCAGCACAATTCGGAGCCTGAAACGAGTCTGCGGACATGTTTAAAAGAGACACAAACCTGCATATTTAGGCTGAGTTTTTCCTCTCAAACTGACAACACTCTCTGTTCCACCTTGTGATGTCATCAAGTGGTAATACAGGAAGTGCTCCGCTGTGTTTTTTTTTTAAACTCCACACACTTTAACTAAATCATTTGGTCATTTTCACAAATCTGTGAATTGCCACTTATCTCGACTGAACTAAAGGTAAAAAGAGATGTTAACTTGAAAACTACCACTTCATGACATCACAGGTGAACAGAGCATTTTGAGCTTTGACTAATATAAGTGTTTACTCAAACATGTGCGAATGTAACAAAACACAACTCCAGGTCTGTTTTTTGAGGAGGAAACAGCATTATAACACGACTTAAACGCTCACAAGAGTCAATTTTGCGCAATATAAAACCTTTAAATGAAACGATATTACTCATATTTCTGTGTTTTTCCCAAGATATTCTCATTTGTCTTTGCTCCGTCTTGCATAGCTATCAGTCATTTTTCAAACCAAATAGGTATTTCCCCTCAGAAAGTGTCACAAAATATGGTTGACACTCCAGGCAAAGTGAAGCGGTGGAGGGTAACGAGGCAAAACAAGCTCACACAAAACCACAACTAAATAGAGTTTTCAGTTCAAATAGCACATTCCCGTCAACAATATGACAAAAGTGACACACCTCGCTCCAGCTCCAGGTCCCCGCTTTAAGATCTGAAGAAAGCTCCTCGGTTTCCCCCATAGGCTCAATAGGAACAGTAGACAATAGCTGGCCTTCAGACAGGGCTGAGGGGGGGCTTAATTACGAGGTTAGACTGGAGAATGAGACACACCTAAAGTCTCCGGGACGACACCAAACAACATCAGACACCGAGACTTTTGTGACTCCAGAAAAGTCTGAGTTTTTAATCTTAAAGCACCAGTATTACGCTGTTATAATGTTTCACACAAGCAAACCTGCACATTTAGACCGAGTTCTTCTCTCAGACTGAAAACACTCTGTTCCACCTTGTGATGTCATCATGTGGTAATACAGGAAGTGCTCCACTGTGTTTTTAAACTCCATACGCCTTCACTAGAATCGTAATAAATCAATTTTCTGAGTTTGGGTAGTGTGTTACAATGTGTTACAGTGTGTTACAGTGTGTTACAATGTGTTACAGTGTGTTACAATGTGTTACAGTGTGTTAGGATGTGTCATGGTGTGTTACAGTGTGTTACAGTGTGTTGCGGTGTGTTACAATGTGTTACAGTGTGTTACAGTGTGTTACAGTGTGTTGCAGTGTGTTAGGATGTGTCATGGTGTGTTACAGTGTGTTACAGTGTGTTGCGGTGTGTTACAATGTGTTACAATGTGCTACAGTGTGTTACAGTGTGTTGCAGTGTGTTAGGATGTGTCATGGTGTGTTACGGTGTGTTACAGTGTGTTACAGTATGTTACAGTGTAGGTTACTGAGTGTTACGGTGTGTTGCAGTGTGTTAGTGTGTTACAGTGTGTTACGGTGTGTTACGGTGTGTTACAGTGTGTTACGGTGTGTTACAGTGTGTTGCAGTGTGTTACAGTGTGTTGCAGTGTGTTACAATGTGTTACAATGTGTTGCAGTGTGTTGCAGTGTGTTGCAGTGTGTTAGGATGTGTCATGGTGTATTACGGTGTTACAGTGTGTTACAGTGTGTTACGGTGTGTTACAGTGTAGGTTACAGTGTATTACAGTGTAAGTTACAGTGTAGGTTACAGTGTGTTACAGTGTGTTGCAGTGTGTTGTGGTGTGTTACAGTGTAGGTTACAGTGTGTTACAGTGTGTTACAGTGTGTTACAGTGTGTTACAGTGTAGGTTACAGTGTAGGTTACAGTGTAGGTTACAGTGTAGGTTACAGTGTAGGTTACAGTGTGTTACAGTGTGTTACAGTGTGTTACAGTGTAGGTTACAGTGTAGGTTACAGTGTAGGTTACAGTGTGTTACAGTGTAGGTTACAGTGTGTTACAGTGGGTTACTGTGTTACAATGTGTTACAGTGTGTTACAGTGTGTTACAGTGTGTGTTACTGTGTGTTACTGTGTGTTACAGTGTGTTGCAGTGTGTTTGCAGTGTTACTGTGTGTAACTGTGTGTTTACTGTGTGACAGTGTGTTACAGTGTGTTACTGTGTGTTACTGTGTGTTACAGTGTGTTGCATTTCATGATTTGGGTTGAATCCGTTGTGTTTTCTTGCTCAGATCTAATTCCTTTGTGGATTTGTCATCTTGTTGTTCACTGTGGGAAATGACAGTGTTTCCGATGGAGCTGATTCTTTGGAAGTTTGTCAAGTCATAACTGCTCTTCATAACAGCTGTGTCACATCCCTCTCTACTCTTCTCCTCTCCTCCCCTCTCCTCCTCTCCTCCTATCCTTCTCTCCTCCCCTCTCCTCCTCTCCTCCTCTCCTTCTCTCCTTCTCCTCCTCCTCTCTACTCCTCTCCTCTTCCCTCCTCCTCTCCTCCCTCTCTCCCTCCTCTTTCCTCCTTTCCTCCTCTTTCTCCTCCTCTCTCACATGTTTTTAGTGACTTAAATTAACTCTGTCCATAGGTTTTTTCCATATATTTCTCTGGTGAGGCTCCAGTTCTCTGGAAGGGCCTGTGCCTTCTCCTCTCTCCCTCTCTCCTCCTCTCTCCTCTCCTCCTTTTTCATCCTTTGGTAAGCTTCCAGTTCTGTGAGAGGCCCATCTCTCTCTCTCCTCCTCTCTCCTCCCCTCTCCTCTCTCCTCCTCTTTCCTTCTCTCTCCTCTTCTCTCCTTCCCTCTCTCCTCTTCTCTCCTCCTCTCTCTCGTCCTCCATCTCCCACCTCCCTGGTACAGATCCAGTTCTGTGGGAGGCCCGTTCCCTCTCCTCTCTCCTCTCTCTCTCTCTCCTCCCCTCTCTCCTCCTCCTCTCTCCTCCTCTCTCCCCCCCTCTCCTCCTCTCTCCTCCTCTCTGGTCCTTTCTCCTCTCCTCCTCTCCCCCTCTCTCCTCCTCTCTGTCCTCTCTCCTCCTCTCCTCCTCTCTCCTCCTCCCTGGTACAGATCCAGTTCTGTGAGAGGCCTGTTCCCTCCTCTCTCCTCCTCTCTCCTCTCTCCTCTCTCCTCTCTCCTCCCCTCTCCTCTCTCCTCCCCTCTCTCCTCCCCTCTCTCCTCCCCTCACCTCTCTCCCCCCTCTCTCCTCCTCTTTGGTCCTGCTCCAGTTTTTGTGGGAGGCCCGTTCCCTCTCCTCTCTCCGCGACTCTCTCATCTCTCTCCTCCCCTCTCTCCTCTCTCCTCCTCTCTGGTCCTGCTCCAGTTCTGTGGGAGGCCCGTTCACTCTCCTCTCTCCTCCCCTCTCTCCTCTTTCCTCCCCTCTCCTCCCCCTCTCTCCTCTCTCCTCTCTCCTCCCCTCTCCCCTCTCTCCCCCCCTCTCTCTCCTCCTCTCTAGTCCTGCTCCAGTTCTGTAGGAGGCCCGTTCCCTCTCTTCTCCCTCTCCTCCCCTCTCTCCTCTCTCCTCTCTCCTCCCCTGTCCTCCTCTCTCCTCCCCTCTCTCTCCCCCTCTCTCTTCCTCTCTGGTCCTGCTCCTGTTCTGTGGGAGGCCCGTTCCCTCTCCTCTCTCCTCCCCTCTCCCCTCTCCTCTCTCCCCCTCTCTCCCCCTCTCTCCCCTCCCCGTCTCTCCTCCTCTCTGGTCCTGCTCCTGTTCTGTGGGAGGCCGTTTCCCTCTCCTCTCCCTCCCCTCCCCCTCTCCTCTCTCCTCTCTCCCCCCCCCTCTCTCTCCCCCTCTCTCTCTCCCCGTCTCTCCTCCTCTCTGGTCCTGCTCCAGTTCTGTGGGAGGCCCGTTCCCTCCCCTCTCCTCTCCTCTGTCCTCCCTCTCCTCTCCTCCTCTCTCCTCTCTCTCCCCTCTCACCTCGCTCTCTCCCCTCTCTCTCTCCTCCCTTCTCCTCTCTCCCCTCTCTCCCGCTCTCTCCTCCTCTCTGGTCCTGCTCCCGTTCTGTGGGAGGCCTGTTCCCTCCCCTCTCTCCTCTCTCCTCCCCTCTCCTCTCTTCTCCCCTCTCCCCTCTCCCCCCTCTCTCCTCCTCTCTGGCCTGCTCCAGTTCTGTGGGAGCCCCGTTCCCTCTCCTCTCTCCTCCCCTCTCCTCTCTCCTCCTCCCTCTCTGGTCCTGCTCCAGTTTCTGTGGGAGGCCCGTTCCCTCTCCTCTCTCCTCCCCTCTCTCCTCTCTCCCCCCCCTCTCTCCCGTCTCTCCTCCTCTCTGGGTCCTGCTCCCGTTCTGTGGGGGCCCGTTCCCTCCCCTCTCCCCTCTCTCCTCCCCTCTCCCCTCTCTCCTCCCCTCTCTCCTCCCCTCTCCTCTCTCCCCTCTCTCCTCCCGTCTCTCCTCCTCTCTGGTCCTGCTCCCGTTCTGTGGGAGGCCCGTTTCCCTCCCCTCTCTCCTCTCTCCTCCCCCTCCTCTCTCCCCTCTCTCCCCTCTCCTCCCCCTCTCTCCTCCCCTCTCTGGTCCTGCTCCAGTTCTGTGGGAGGGGCCCGTTCCCCTCCCCTCTCTCCTCTCTCCTCTCTCCCCCCTCTCCTCTCTCTCCCTCTCTCCCCCCTCTCTCCTCCTCTCTTGTCCTGCTCCAGTTCTGTGGGAGGCCCGTTCCCTCCCCTCTCTCTCCTCTCCTCTCTCCTCCCCTCTCCTCTCTCCCCTCTCTCCCCCTCTCTCCTCCCTCTCCTGGTCCTGCTCCAGTTCTGTGGGAGGCCCGTTCCCTCCCCTCTCCCCTCTCTCCTCCCCTCTCTCCTCCTCTCTCCTCCCCCCTCTCTCCTCTCTCCTCTCCTCCTCTCTCCCCTCTCTCCCCCTCTCTCCTCCTCTCTGGTCCTGCTCCAGTTCTGTGGGAGGCCCGTTCCCGCTGCCGTTCCCAGGACAGGTGCTGCTGCAGTGTCTTAGCAGCAGTTTGTCTGTTAATGACATTGGTTGTGGTCACATCCTGTGTACCGGATATGATACCCGCCCCGAGTCGCTCTGATCCGAGTGGAAAGACGTCTGGCTTTGGAGCACACTCTGTTCATTTATGGGAAGAAGATGGTGTCTTGGGGCGGAGGTAAAAGCCGTTGCACAGATGGAGTGAGACTAAAAGAGTAACTGCCACATGTTCACATGATAAAAATAGGACCGGTCAGAAATAGTAATAACACTAAATAGTTTCCATCTTGGGACAGACAAAAACAGGTATTAAGTATTATGGTCTGTTTAAAGGTGCTGTATGACACAAAACGGATTTACTCCATCTTATAATGTTGTTACCTCATCAAATACATGCCTGGAGTTGTGTTTTGTTTCATTCACACATGTTTGAGTAACTCTTTATTATTCCTCTGTCTACATCTCCAAAGCTCAAAACGCTCTGTTCCACCTTGTGATGTCATGCAGTGGTAGTTTTCAAGTTAACAGCTCCTTTTACCTTTAGCTCAGTAGAGTTTGGCAATTCCAGATTTGCTGAAATGATCCAAATGATTCTAGAAATGAAGGTGTGTGGAGTTTAAAAACACACTGAAGCACTTCCTGTATTGCCACATGATGACATCACAAGGTGGAACAGAGTGTTTTCAGTTTGAGAGAAGAACTCAGCCTAAATCTGCAGGTTTGTGTGTTGAACATGTGAGAATGAAACAAAAAAACACAGCTCCAGGTCTGTTTGTGACGAGGAAACAACATTAGAACAGATCAGAAAATAGAGTTTATATAAATGGACATAGTTAACCTGTTCGCCGCTTCGTTCCAAACAGGAAGTGAGCATGGGCGCACTTCCACCTTTATAGACTCTGGCTCCAATTCACTTTCTATTGAAAAACAGTGTCCCCTCTCTCTGTACCTGCTGCTGTCAGACTCGTCATTTTGGTCTTAAATGTTTATATTAACCCTCTAAACCAGGTCTAAACCAAGACTTAAACCGGGACTAAACCGGGACTAAACCAGGACTAAAACCGGGACTAAGCCGGGACTAAACCGGGACAAAACCAGGACTGAACCAAGACTAAACCGGGACTAAACTGGGACTAAGCCGGGACTAAACTGGGACTAAACCAGGACTAAAAACCGGGACTAAGTCGGGACTAAACCGGGACTAAACCAGGACTAAACCGGGACTAAACCGGGACTAAACCGGGACTTAACCGGGACTAAGCCGGGACTTAACCAGGACTAAAACCAGGACTAAAACCAGGACTAAACTGGGACTAAACTGGGACTAAACCGGGACTAAACCGGGACTAAACTGGGACTAAACTGGGACTAAAACCGGCACTAAACCAGGCCTAAACCAGGACTAAACCGGGACTAAACCAGGACTTAAACCAGGACGAAACCGAGACTAAAACCACGACCAAAGCAGGACTATCACAAATCTTTCTAATATAAATGTCAGTTATAATAATTATTATTGCATTTCTGACAATATCCACATAGGAAAAACATTATAACACAATCATTCATATTATTCAGTCTTTCATTCACTTATGACTCGACCGAGTCTAGTCCTGACGCACTTTTGCAGTCAGTCCTGTGCGTTACACGAACATTAACAGACGAGCCCTCTCCCTCGACTCGATTCATCTTCCTCTTACAGAGTGTTAGATTCTCTGGCCCGGTGCCGCTCGGTCTCATTTAGCACAGCCCAGCGACAGGTTAGCATGAAATAATGATGTGTCCCGCCGCAGTAACAATGGAGTCCAGATGGGGGAGGTGTAGAGTTTGTGGAGATTTTTTTATCCTGCACAAAAGTCAAAGACAAAAGGCAGTGTATGGTTCTGCACCTGTGTGAGGAGGGGCAGGTTTTCATCTGAAATGTGGGAGTCGGGAGTCGGCTCGTTCCAGAAAAGTGGGATTTTTTCAGATCTGACCTTTATATGATCAGAACTGTCACAACATTTGGAGATTAAATTACCTTTGAAGCCAGACTAAAAAGACACAGATCTGCTCCGGCCTGTCACAGTAACATATTTTGAAGTTGATATATCGCTCAAGACTTTGGCTCCAGGTCACTTTCTACTGAAAAGCTGTGTCCTGTCAGACTCGTCATTTTGGTCTTAAATGTTCGTATTTTTTATGTTATTGTTGTTTTGTTTTTGTTTTTTTGTTTTTTGCTGTTATTTTTAGTTAATTTTCTTGCATGTTTTTTGTTATTTTGAGGTTTGTTTTTTTTTTTTTTTTTTTTTTTTTTTTTTTTTTTTGAGGTTTTTTTTATCATTATTGTGAGTAAATATTTTACGTGGGGTTTTTTTTGGGTTTTTTTTTTTTTTTTTGGTTTTTTTGGTTTTTTTGGGTTTTCTACATGATCCTGGGTTTTTTATTTTGAGGTTTGGTTTTTCTTTGGCTTTTTTTTTTAGTTTTTTTTTTTTTTTTTTTTTTTTTTTTTTTTTGTTATTTTGATTTTTTTTTTTTTTTTTTTTTCATTTTTTTGCTTTTTGTGTCCCTCTCTCTCTGTCCCTGCTGCTGTCAGACTCATTTTGGTCTTAAATGTTCGTATATTAACCCTCTACATGATCCTGGGGTTTTTATTTCATTCACTATTGTGTCTGTAAATCAAAATAAGAACATTAATAACAGACAAATCCGGCGTCTGACAGTAAATAAACAGCAGAATGAAACACTTTAGTTGTTAGTTTGAGTCTGTAAAGAGTCAGACAAGTTATTTATTCACACTTTTACGGCTTAAATCTTATCTTATAGCGAAAAAATAACCAAACTTTCCCAGTAGTGCAAAGTAAAAGTACACGCGATAAATACTGACCCAAAAAATACAGCTTCATGTGTCAAATATAGAATCATGATGGATTTAATGAAGAAGAGAAGAGACTTTAAAGCAGCTGCTTCTGTAAAAGTGTCATATGAACCAACTCAGACTGTGAGGAGTAAAGCAGGACTAAACCAGGACTAAACCAGGACTAAACCAGGACTAAAGCAGGACTAAACCAGGACTAAACCAGGACTAAACCAGGACTAAACCGGGTCTAAACCAGGACTAAACCAGGACTAAACCGGGTCTAAACCAGGACTAAACCGGGTGTAAACCTGGACTAAACCAGGACTAAACTGGGTCTCAACCAGGACTAAACCGGGTCTAAACCAGGACTAAACCAGGACTAAACCGGTACTAAACCAGGACTAAACCGGGTCTAAACCAGGACTAAACCGGTACTAAACCAGGACTAAACCAGGACTAAACCAGGACTAAACTGGTACTAAACCAGGGACTAAACCGGGTGTAAACCAGGACTAAACTGGTACTAAACCAGGACTAAACTGGGTCTAAACCAGGACTAAACCGGGTCTAAACCAGGACTAAACCAGGACTAAACCAGGACTAAACCAGGTCTAACAGCGGGACGGGGGGACGGGGGGACATCTGTAGCTGGGACAGGTGCAGAGAATTTCAGAACCATGTGAAACTTTACCTTTTTGTAAGTAAAAGTTTCATTACATTTGTTTAAGTTTTTCGAGCTTTGCTCTGGGACATAACCTCGCTCGTCTTTTCTGTTCAGTTTCACTTCTGGGATTTTTGATTATTCCTTTAGTTAAATAAAACAAATGAAAAGAGTAAAATGTGTGACTCAAAAAGTCGGGTCACGTGTCACGTGTCGGGACAGAACCATCAGAGGGTGAAGTTTTGTTACTTAAGTAAAAGTACAGATACACAGGTGAAAAGTTACTCAAGTAAAAGTATCACATGGAAAAATCGACTTAAGTAAAAGTATTAAACTACCTGTTAAAAATGTACTTTAAGATTTCTTATAAATTTTGTGGATTTATTTTTGTTTTGCTCAAAGTCGAAGCTTGAACTCGAAAAACTTGATCCAGGATGTTTCCACGAACATGATAAAAATAACTCCTCAAATCAGATGAAAAGTACTTTTTACTTTTACATAGTGGAGTAGAAAGTACAGATACTGCTCTCAAATGTAGTGGTTCATTACCTTTCACTACTGAATATATGTACTTCAAATACATAATCTGAATATTGATTTGACTTTTTCCTGTGTTAGTATGCAGATTATAGTTACTTTTCTAAATTTAGCAGTACACATGGTGGTACTTCATGTAATTTAGGCTCAAACTTCACAGAATCAGTGAGAAAAACTTCAAACTGTGGAGGAGAAGCAGGTGAGATCTGAGCTGCTCCAAAGTGACGAACAGAACAAACATGAAGCTGATTTTAATCCTGCGTCTTTAGAATTCAGAGTAAAAGTACTTTAAGTATTCAGAATGCAGTACTCTGTTTGGCCCACGTCACAAAACACATTTTAATTCTGTAACTAAACACATTTTAAAGTATTTTTCCATCACTGCGTATCATACTTAAAATAATCAAACTTTTTTATACCTTTTAAAAACTTGATAAACTTCATGTTTTATGGGTTTACTGGGGCCGCTGCCATAGCAACTAACAAATCCAAACTAAATATTATATCCTTTACTGTGGTTAAGAAGTACTCAGTTTTGTACTTCAGTTATTGGAGCAAAAAAATACTACTTAAGTAAAAGTATCACATGAAAAAATCTACTTAAGTAAAAGTTTTAAAGTACCTGTTGAAAAATGTACTTGAAGAGTAAAAAGTTAAAGTATTTTATGCAGATTTTGAGCCTGATAAAGCTTCAGATGTTTGATTTTGATAAATATTTGAGCTGAAAAAACTGAACATATTTTTTTCTATCTGTTTTTATTTGTATATTTTTGCTTTCTCAGATTCTGATGGTGTTAAAAATAAATCCTCAGACTTTTCAGCAGCTCTCAAAATATAATAAAATACTTTCTACTGCTGTGGAGTAGAAAGTACAAATACTGCTCTCAAATGTACTGAAGTAAAAGTAAAATGTACTTAAGCAAAGTACAGATACCTAAAAAATACTACTTAAGTAAAAGTATCATATGAAAAAAATCTACTTGAGTAAAAGTATTAAAGTACCCGTTTAAAAATGTACTTAAAAAGTAAAAAGTAAAAGTATTAAGTGGAAGAAGTGAAAGAAGTACTGAATTTTATTAAGTAAAAATACAGATCCTGGAGCAAACAAATACTCAAGTAAAGAGTAAAAACTAAAAGTATCACATGAAAAAAACACATAAGTAAAAGTATTAAAGTACCTGTTTAAAAATGTACTTTAAGAGTAAAAAGACAAAGTTTTTTGTGCAGATTCTGAGTCTTAAAAAGCTTCAAATATTTGATTTTGAGAAAGATTTGAGCTGAAACAACTGAATCTATTGTTTTGCAGCTGTTATTTATATATTTTAAATCAATTATAAATTATAGACGTGTTAAAAATAAACCCTCAGACTTTTCAGCAGCTCTCAGACTTTAATAAAAAATATGGAGTAGAAAGTACAGATGCTGCTCTCAAATGTACTGAAGTAAAAATGTACTGAAGTAAAGTACAGACACCTTAAGTACAGGACTTTACTTTTACTTCATTACGTTCCAAAACTGATCTTTTAACTAGTCAAAATGAAACAGGAAGTTGCTATTATTCCGGTAAAGTCTCGACACTGCTCCTCTGTCGTTATGTGCAGGTCAAATAAAAATATTACATCTGTAAAAATCTGAAAAACCTCGTCTCAAAATCCTCCAAACGAGCCAAGAACCAGCACGATGGTATTTAAACCTGCTCGGCTCCTTTGTCCTGTTCCCTTTGTTCTGCTCTTGTTCTGGTAAAAACAGCTCTGGGAGATCCTTGTTTTTATCCGTTCTGTTCCAGCCGTTGCCAGGGAACCTCGGAAAAAGTCCCGACAGAAGCCGTGAGAGCAGGAACACTTCATAAACACCTCAGAGCCGAGCGGCGGGCTTCAAACGGGGCATGGTCGGCCCATTCTCACCCACTTCCACATCCACGGCCAGAACAGGCTCGTTTTATGAAAGAAAGACCCATCTCAGTGTGTTCCCATGATGCAACCCTGCAACCCTGCAACCTTTCCCTCTGTTTGGATCAAAGAACGCAGCGGCCTTAAAGACGACAGATGGATTTAAAAGGTTTCATATACAGTACAAGAGACTAAAGATGTGCACCATATGAAAAAAACCCCATGTGAAACGATTTTTAAAGATTGTATTACACAAAATGGACTCATGTGAGGTTCAAACCATGTTCTAATGTGTTATAATCATCAAAAACAGTCCAGGAGTTGCATTTTGTCTCATTCACACCCTTTATTTACCCTCAAAATGCTCGGTTCCACCTTGTGATGTCATAAAGTGGTCGTTTTCAGCTCCTTTTACCTTTAGTTCAGCAGAGATAAGTGGCAGTTCCAGAGCTGAAATGATCCAAATGATTCTCGAAATGAAGGTGTGTGGAGTTTAAAAACACTGCGGAGCACTTCCTGTATTGCCACATGATGACATCACAAGGTGGAACGGAGTGTTTGTGTGTTAAACATGTGGGAATGAAACAAAACACAACTCCAGGTCTGTTTGTGACGAGGAAACGACGTTAGAACAGATCAGAAAACAGAGTGATCTGAGCCGTTTAAAGTGAAGTCGTCTGGGCCTTTAACATGTTTCCGATTTGGTTTTACTTCTCTTTTTTTATCTTAATAACGACCAGGGGAAGTGATCTTCAGTGGTGGGTGAAATACTCAACTTTGCTCCTTTATTGTTTGTATTTCTACATTATGTTTGTTCGTCCGGATCATAAAGCTCTGTCCCTCCTTTGAAACGAGCAGTAATAATGTCACAGGTTTGAATCGGGTAAGTTGTTTTTGATTGGCTTGTTTTTCCAAATCTGTATCGATGTTTTGAGATTCGGTGGTGGAATGTTATAAAATGTCACCTGTAGCTGATGTTTGAGGGTTTTTTGTGTGTCTGATAAAATTCTGTGGCTGTGTTTTTGAAAGAACAGCAGCTGAGGATCTGATCACCCGCTCACCCGACCCCGTCACAGGTTCCTCTTTCCTCCCAGGTTCCCCAGCTCCAGGATGGGGCTCGTGCTGGTCTGAGTGGAGCCTGAGGGTGGGGAGAGAGCGCCCCGTCTATGGCCCAGCCGAACCAGCTCTGGTGTTTTGTCATGTCTCCACCTCCTAATCTTCAAACACCAATGTAAGTATGAATCCATAATTTCAGTTCATTACAAAACGAGTTTGTAACTTCAGGAGGAGGAGCTACCCCTCTGGGCTTTAAGTTCCTTTATTGTTTAAATTCTACATTATGTTTCTTGTGTTCGTCCCTGAGTCTTCGTCCTTCCACAGTCATGGCTGTTGGACTCCTTGGATGTGATTGGAGGACTGTTTTCCCTCACTCCAGACATGTCCTCCAGCTCCTCCTGTGGGAGGTGTTCCCAGACCAGCCCAGAGACATAGTCCCTCCCGCGTGTCCTGGGTCTTCCCTGGGGCCTCCTCCTGGTGGGACATGTCCGGAACACCTCCCTAGGGGGACGTCCAGGAGGCATCCTCAGCACATGCCCGAGCCACCTCAGCTGCTCCTCTTGACGTGGAGGAGGAGTGGCCTTTCGACTCAGCTCCTTCTTTACCATGACAGTCTCACATTAAACCGGGACTGAACCAGGACTAAACCGGGACTAAACCAGGACTAAACCAGGACTAAACCAGGACTAAACCAGGACTGAACCGGGACTGAACCATCCACGCTCCATCCCTCACTCGTGAACAAGACCCGAGATACTTCAACTCCTCCACGTAAATCAAAATATGAACATTAATAACAGACAAACTTTCTTTCCCCGAGGTGGCTCCCGGGGCGTTACCTTCAACAGCCTCGCTCTGGATTGGCTCTTTAGTTGCTATGATACTCGCGGTCAGACGTCGTCACACTCACTTCATCCACGTCTTTACACATTTATCCACCAGACCTGCAGCTATTTCTTTACTAATATTTAAGTGTTTCATAAAAGTCTTAACACATTTCTAGCAGCAGTATCACGGCGAGGGCAGCCAGTCTGTGAGAGAAAGGCCCGTCTCAGGTGTGGAGGAAAAACGCCGCCGCTGCCAAACGAGAGCAGTGGAGCGTGGCTCATTGGACCATTTCAAATCACTCAGCAAACAGAGGAGCGTCTCTTTATGCGGCGCTAATGACGGCTCGCCTTAACCCGCACGTTATGACCTCACTCTGCGCCGCTTTAATGTTCAGCTGATATATTACTTTTCAAATCGTGTTTAACTTCAGATCTGTCGCCGGCTGAGTTCAGGTGTTAGCAAAATAACAAGCAGCGTGTTGAAATTGTGACATAATTTCATATCGTTGGGCCTAAATAAATAAATACAGAGTGATGTAGAGCGAATACTGTGAACGTGTCGCTCTGATTTATCATTAAGCAGGTTTATTAAAGACAGTGGGCTTTGTGCACAGCTGTACGCTAGCTAGCTCACTGTGTCGCAAAGCTAACAGTCGCTTTTATTAAAATCGGAAAATATAAAATTAACACACTATTAAAATTCGAATTGATTAAAATAAAGACTTCCTGATTGTTTTAAAATGTAGAATTCTTCAGTTTGTGTCATTTTACTGTTTATTATGACTCCAAATTAGCATTAGCGTTAGCATTGGGACACAAACAGGTCTCGTGTGTGTCCTCTCGTGAAGTATTTATTTTATTTGTGTCGTGTTTAACATCAGTGACGTCCATCTGCAGCTTCCTGTCCACTGCGTGACCCTAACCTCTGACCTCTGACCCCTAACTCACCTGCAGCTCCCTGTCCACTGTCTGATCTTTAAATATTTTAGCGTAACTCAGCAAAAAGCTCAAAGAGATAAAACTGGACAGGAAGTAGTGACGCTAACAGGAAGTAGTGGTGTTAACAGGAAGTAGTGATGTTAATAGGAAGTAGTGGTGTTAACAGGAAGTAGTGTTGCTAACAGGAAGTAGTGGTGTTAACGGGATGTAGTGATGTTAACAGGAAGTAGTGTTGCTAACAGGAAGTAGTGATGTTAACAGGAAGTAGTGGTGTTAACAGGAAGTAGTGTTGCTAACAGGAAGTAGTGGTGTTAACAGGAAGTAGTGGTGTTAACAGGAAGGAGTGATGTTAGCAGGAAGTAGTGGTGTTAACAGGAAGTAGTGTTGCTAACAGGAGGTAGTGATGTCAACAGGAAGTAGTGATGTTAACAGGAAGTAGTGGTGTTAACAGGAAGTAGTGTTGCTAACAGGAAGTAGTGGTGTTAACAGGAAGTAGTGGTGTTAACAGGAAGTAGTGGTGTTAACAGGAAGTAGTGGTGTTAACAGTAGTGATGTTAACAGGAAGTAGTGATGTTAACAGGAAGTACTCAACATTAGTATTCAGAGTTTGTATTTTTGGCGCAGCACTGTGCATACTGTGGTTGTGTCCTTATGCAAGACACTTCACCCACCCCTCTGACAGTGTGAATGTGGTGTGAGGTGGGCGATTACTTAAGTAAAAGTACAGATACAGAGGTAAAAAGTTACTCGAGTAAAAGTATCACAGGAAAAATCCAAGTATTGAAGTACCTGTGTAAAAATGTACTTAAAGTGTAAAAAGTAAAGTATTTCACACAGGTTTTGTTCATTTGTTTAAGTGTAAATGTGGAGATATTGATCAAAATGACACATATTTTGTTCAACTGTAACAAAATGAATCAGTTTCTTAATGTTTCTGATGAATTTTGTGTTTTTATTTCTGTTTTGCTCAAAGCCGAAGCTTGAACTCGAAAACTTCAGTCAGACATGGTAAAAATAACTCCTCAAATCAAATGAAAAGTACTTTTTACTTTTCAGTCCTGTTCAAAAATGTAGTGGAGTAGAAAGTACAAATACTGCTCTCAAATGTAGGGAAGTAAAAGCAAAAAGTACACACCCTAACCATGTGCTTAAGTAAAGTACAGATCCCTAAACCTGTGGAACATTTTCATTCATTACCTTCCACCTCTGCAGATTAAACTATTAAATTAAATAAAATTAGTCTCCAAAATGTAAAATTGTTGCAAATCTTGGCTTTAATCAGTGTTTCTAGTGAGTCTATATCCTCAAATCATCTCTATTTCCATCCAACCGCCCTCAAAATCTTTCTCAAACGTTTAAAAAAGCCTGCACCAATCGGGCTTTCCGTACGTGTCCAAAGAGTGGCACTCGCGTGGACCTGTCAGAGCGCACGACGAGGGAGGAGTCTTTTACGCACACGTGTCCAGCCCTTTCCCAGCGGCTCTATGCAAACCTGCAGGTGTCTGGATGTGCGCGGCTCGTCCTGCTCTTCTGTCACTTTACGCACGTCCCGGAGAGAGGCGTGCACTCCTCTGTTCACCCTCCTGTTCACACTCCTCTGCTCACTCTCCCGCGCACCCTCCCGTCCGCCTCCATTTCCCACCGGCAGGAAGCGCGTCATCCCGCACAGAGCTCGCCATGGCCTCTCCGGCTCTCCGCTCCTGCTTCATCCTCTGCACTTTAGTGTTTTGTGTCGTGTTTTGTGACGGGGACGCGGAGGAGGGACGAGCACGCCGCGCACACGTACACTGTGGACATGTTTAACGAGGGCTGTGTGCACAACCGCGCCGCATTTTGTCATGTTTTACGCACCTTGGTGAGTCCAAATCCCTCCAAAACGACCACATCTGTCATGTCAAAGTTACAAAGCAGGTTGGATTGTGTAAATAGCACCAGTTTTAGGTTTGTATTTTGGTGTATTTGGTGTTTTTTGAGTGTAATCCCGCGCGAGCGTCATGAGTTGGAAGCTACCCGGCGTTTTAGCCACCGTGCGCCACTGCTCCATCCAATCCAATCAACTCCACTGCTTAGCTCCTCTGCTAGCAGGCTAAAAACATGCAACAACCTACTCAAAGCAGTTTAATCTAATCTAGGAGCTTACTACTTAAGGGTTTATCTGAGTTTATTGACGCATTTTGCAGGGATGTGTGGATAAAACTCGGATTCTTTGGAAAAATGAAGTTTGTGGAGCAGTGCGCATACGTGGCAAACGCAGACTGAGCCTTGGCCGTGCCCTTCAGGGGTCTCTGACAACTTTACGCAAACATTACAATGAAAACTGACAGAGTGCGTGTGTAAAACAGAGCAGGATGTGTTTGGATGAGCTGCAGGGAGGAAGAGGAGAGCTGGAGCGAGGCCAGGGAAACCAGCTCGTAATAGAACAAATAATAATGTGATAATTGTTTCTGAGGCACACTCTGAGCCGGACCTGACCTTACTTCACAAATAACTTTTACAATCAGGTTTTTTCACTTTGTAATGACACGTATGAGCAGGTTTAGCCAAGATGATATTTACAAACTTAATTAGTGTCACACCTGAACCTCAGGCACCTTCATCAAACAGGAACAATGTGATTATTAAAGTATTAAAGAGCTGTACTTTAGGAAACTTTTTCAGGTATCTGTGCTTTACTTAAGTACATTTAACAGTGATACTTTTTACTTTTACTTCAGTACATTTGAGAGGAGTATCTGTACTTTCTACTTCACTATGTTTTTGAACAAGACTGAAAAGTAAAAAGTACTTTTCATCTGATTTGAAGGTTTATTTTTACCATGTTCCTGACTAAAGTTTTCAAGTTCAAGCTTCGGATTTGAGCAAAACAAAATAAAAACACAAAATTTATCAGAAAAATTAAGAAACTGATTCATATTGTTACTGTTGAACAAAATATGTGTCATTTTGAATCAGTATCACTGCATTTACACTTTAACAAAAGAAGAAAACTGTATGAAATACTTTACTTTTTACTCTTAAAGTACAATTTTAACCGGTGCTTTTAAAACTTTTACTTGTCGACTTTTTCATGTTTTACTTGAGTAACTTCTTACCTCTGTATCTGTTTTACTTGAGTAACACAAAATGTAGTACTTCTCATCCACTGCTCCCTCCAGAGCACATCATTTTTTTTCTTATGAATTTTGTGTATTTATTCAAGAAATTTATTCCAAAATATGAAAAAAAGTTAAATCTAAAATCACTAATTTACAAACTTTAACAAATGAACAAAAACCTGCGTCAAAATACTTTTACTTTTTACACTTTAAAGTACATTTTTAAAACATGTACATAAATACTTTTACTTGCATAGGTTTTTTTCAGGTGAAACTTTTACTTAAAAAGTACAGATACAGAGGTTAAAATTTACTCAAGTAACTCAGCACTGTTCCTCGTTACATACACATTAAAGATATAAGTAAGTTACGGTGGCAAATTAATGAAATAAACCTGTTCTGATTTGTATCCTATGTAATCCTGTCACGCAGAAGTAAATCTAGACAATAAACGATAATACAGAGGTCCCTCGTTCTAAAAATAACCCGCAACAGGCGAAATCCGCGAAGTATCAGCTTTATTTTTTACAATTATTCTGTTTCTTGTCTGTAAAACTCCTCACCACACACTTTATACACTTTTCTCACACAGGCATTAACATTTTCTCACATTTCTCTCTTGTTTAAACACAAAGCTCAAACCTTCGTCGGTGCCTTTGTCGGTGCAGAACGTTTCATCGACATTGTGGGTTTTGTCGGGGAGAAAACTTGCAAACATACAGCACTTAAGAGTCACACAATGGTCTACAGTCCCTCAGCCAATCAGGACGCAGAACACAATGCACTTTCAGATGCAGAATTATCTCAAAACATGTTCTAAATGTGTAATATAACAGAATGAATAAACAGTACTGATAGATATTTTGCATCTATAATGAACTTTCTAAACCTCAGATCTTATAGAACAGAAAACGACCCAAACTTTTCCCATAAATCATGATCATTTTGACGGGTCTAATCGTTTCTCTTCTCCAGGTGCGGACACTGCAAACGGCTCCAGCCCACCTGGAACGAGCTGGCGTTAAAGTACAACGGCATGGACGAGCCGCCGGCCTACGTGGTCAAAGTCGACTGTGTCCAGAATACAAAGTTCTGCTCCAACGAACACGGCGTCAGGGGCTACCCCACGTAAGTCCTCACGGCCCACTGTGACCTGCGTGTTTACTGTGGCACTGTGGGTAATTTGACTTTTGTGCTGATTCATGCCACAAGTAAAAAGTGATTTGTGCTTCGTCAACACAAGGCGACAGTAATGATTGACAGAAACGCTGCGCTGGTCATGTGACGGTGGTTTGTCGTGGTTGGAGGTTTTATTCAGTTATGATGTTTATATATATTTTTTTATTACGGAAACTAAAATCCATTGTGAAAGTGGCTTGCCTCTCCACAGAGCTTGTCATAAGTTGGGGTCAGTATTTATCATGTGCACGTTTTATTTACCCTACTTTTGTGAAATTTTGGTTATTTTTTTGTTATTTTTTCAAGATTTAAGCTTTGAAACATTGAATTAATAACGTCCAAGACTCATTACAGACTCAAACTAACAACTTAAGTGCTTCTTATCTGCTTTTTATTCATTACAGCTCATGATTTTTAACAATATTGTAGATTTAAAATAGTTTTTGTGGCTTAAATCTGCTCTTGGGTTATAAATGAGTTTCAGTCTTATCATTTATCATCTATATTTACTTCAGTGATGTGTCAGAGGTGGGTGTGGTGTTACCAAATGCTTGTCTCCTTGCAGCTAAAGTAGTTTAATGCCATACTGTGGAACATTACAAGCAAAGCAATGACGGATGGAGAAAAAATGTGAGGCGAAGTTGCATAATATTTCGCTTTAATATTCATTTATCACAAAACCACTGCCTTTTTTAAGATTTTTTTTAAATTTTTGTATTTTTGTAGCAAAAGACGAAGTTTAAATCTGTCGACTGGACAAAACGTTTTTGTATTTTCGTTTTCAGTGGGAAAAAGTACGTCTTGTCCCCACATTTTAAAATAAATTTCTACATTTTGCTAAACTGAAGTGTGAATGTTTGCTCAAATTTATTTTTATTTTAAAGTTGAAGCTGTCAAAAAACATGTCCAAAAACTGTCCTGCTGATTGGATAACTGTCTTACTAGTTTTAAATATTTAAGGATATGTGATCATAAATTTATAAGAAAAAATTGCAAATTCCTCGATCAGTCATGAATACACACTTTTTAAGCTCGATAAACGGTAATATTGAAACAACTTTATGCCACTGATTAAGATTTATGCAAAAATAATGCAGTGAACCATTTTAAAATTAATTAAAAATCATGAGCTGCAACAAATACACAGCAGAATGCAGCAGTAATTATCCATTAAAGTGACTTTTCACTCCTCCACAGCTCGAGTCTTATCCTATCACATTAAATTAAATTCAAAATTA
Source organism: Periophthalmus modestus (assembly GCA_019594935.1). Lineage (NCBI taxonomy): Eukaryota > Metazoa > Chordata > Actinopteri > Gobiiformes > Gobiidae > Periophthalmus > Periophthalmus modestus. Next base: position 21,357,031 of record JAIEZT010000021.1, on the reverse strand, counting down.
AATTTGAACTAGGAGGGAAAGTGGAGATTTTTCACTTGACATGCGATGTGTTTCTGGAGCACTTTGACAAACAGGTGAATATGCAACTATAGAGTATGTATCCATTTGTGCATTCGTTTTTTATTTATTTGCTTTTTAACTATTTGTTTTTTATTTAGTTGTTTATTTATTTTTTTTTAGTTTGTTACCTTTTTGTTTTATTATTTTTTGTTTTTTATATTTTTTATTTTAATTAATTTATTTTATTTATTTTATTTTAATGTATGTTTTTATTTATTGTCTTATTTATGTATGTACTTAAAAAAAATCTTTATTATTAATTCTATTTTTTTTTTTAACTTCTTTTACTTACCAATTATGCTAAATAAACTTTAACTTTTTATTTAATTTTTATTATAATTTTTTTTTTTTTTATTTATACATTTTTTTTAAACTTTATATGTAGTATTATTTATGTATGTACTTTGAGTATTGATTTCATTATTATTCTTATTATTTTACTTTACTATACTATTAAAACTTTAATAAAAAGATCATTAAAAAATGCCCTAAATCTCCCAGTTTTAACAAAGAAAATGTCCTCATAATAAATCCTGAGCCCCTAAACTGTATTTTTCCTGTTTTTCGATCAGACTGAAGCTGTTCAGACCAGAGCAGGAGGCTGTGAAGTACCAGGGCCCCAGAGACCTGCAGTCCCTGGAGACGTGGATGCTCAAAACGCTGCAGGACGAGCCTTCGGTGAGTCTCATTGATGTAAAATGTTCTGTAAATGTTGTCCTGGTGTGACCTGCGTGTCCCGGTGGCGTTTCCTCACTGAGCTGTGTCACGTTTAGGAGCCGGAGAGCGAAGAGGAGCCGCCCAAAGCCCCGGAGCCGAAACAGGGCATGTACGAACTGAGCGCTCACAACTTCAAAACGCACATCTCCAAAGGTAACTGCGTCTGTCACTGTTCACACACAAAAAACATGAAAAACAGCCTGATTTCAGCTGCGGGGGGACGTCATGTACTGTTCTGGATACTTTTACTTCAGTACATTTGAGAGCAGTATCTGTACTTTCTATTTCACTACATTTTTGAACAGAGCTGAAGAGTAAAAAGTACTTTTCTCCTGCTGAAATGGCTGAGAGTTTATTTTAACATGTTCATAATTTGAGCAAAACAAAAATAGGAAGCGCTTTAAAATAGGGACTTACGGTAGTACTTAGTAGATACTTGGTAATTACAGCGGTAGTTACTGTGGTACTTTTGCCAGTACGTCATGTGTCTAATTCTGGCATCTTCTTTAATATTGTACATTTTATTCTTTAATTAAACTTTTTTCTAACTGCAGTAACACCACCACTTTACAATTTCACTGTGCCCCTTAACACGGGCACGGCCAAACTGTGGCCCAGGGGCTAAATGCTGCCCACAGACCCATTATTTTTGGCCCTCAAGCTTCCAGGTGAATCTTAAACAGTACTTTTTACTGTATATTTCTGAAAATCAACTTTATCAAGCCCATATCAGATATTTAATGTGTCCTATTGAGGATGTGAACATGAATAAAGGTCGAGTGGTTCAGTCTAACTTAAATAAACACAGATTTGAAGTATTAACTGTATTTGTGACGAGTCTATGACCCTCAACTTTGTCTGTGTTTATATGTCGCCCTTAATGAGATAAGTTTGGACACCCCTGTTAAAGCTGAACAGATGTAACTAACGCTGTAATCAACCACTCGCTTAATACGACATATTTCTGTAAGTACCAGCACTACTACCAATGACTATTAGTGTAAGTACTGCTTTAAGTACCGCTGTTAGTTAAACTGTATAAATCCCAGCCAGTATCAGTATAATTACCAGCAAAAGTACCACAAAAATTACCACAATAACTACCACTGTAAGTACCCAGTAAGTCCCGGACCCTGTTTTAAAATACTACCCAAAAATATATAAATAAAATTAATTCAATTGTTTCTGTTGAACAAATTTCAACTCAAATCTTTATAAAAATCTCCACATTTGAAGCTTTTAAAGACTCAAAATCTGCATGAAATACTTTTACTTTTTGCTCTTTAAGTACATCTTTAAACAGGTACTTTAATACTTTTACTTATGAGTTGTTTTTCAGGTGATATTTGTGCTTTTTACTCTTTAATTGGGTGTTTTTTTGCTCTGGGATCTGTACTTTTACTTGATAAAAGAGTACTTCTTTCGCCGCTGTATTTCTGTTACTAAAATAACTCAAATGTGCTAATTTTAATTTTTTTTCTCTTTACTAAACCAACTATAATCACTGTCCATAGCTAAATTTAAAAAGAAGTATCTGCCTTATCATAGGCATTCAGAGTGAAATGTATTTAAATAGTGAAAAGTACTCAAAATGGCGCCTTTAAACGGGCAGCGAAAGCCCATGACTGAGCCAGTTTTGTAACAATATTCAAATAGCAGTATATGTAAAATATTCTGTTTTAACTGCACCATTTACATATATTTTGGTTGTTAAATTTGAATATCAGATAAACCAGGCAAAAAACTAAAGATGTTCAGTATTTCATGTCGTTACGGAGCCGCAAATATGAGAAATAATGTCCCTATTCCAGCTGAAACTGAAACGAATTTGAAAACCACATAAACTGGTCCTGGTTTGATGAGTGGAAACAGCTCGGGTCTGATTTACATAAATGAAACGCCACAAACCCGGCGGCGAGCAGAGCGAAGGGGCCGAGGGAGCGTCCAAGTGTCACAGCCGGACTCTGCCTCTCAACGTCATTATTTAACCTGTTTAAAATGACGGTGTAATGAAGCGTTTTGCACCCCTGTCAACCCGGGCCGCCCCCAAACCCTAAACAGTCGAGACTTTCACACAGATATTGTCTCAGTTTCAGTCAAATAAAGGTACATATTTGACTTAATTTGTTTTATATCAAGTCTCACATGAACTTCTGTCATCCTGAGTCACTCAAAGTTATGTTTTTTTATTATTATTTGTTGGTTTTGTTCATCATTTACAGCAGTAGAAGTACTGCATTTTGTTAAGTAAAAGTATATAAACCAGAGCAAAAAAAAAAAAGAAACTCAAGTAAAAAGTATCGCATGAAAAAATCTACTTGAAGTGGAAGAAGTATTAAATTTTATCAAGTAAAAGTACAGATTCCAGAGCAAAAAAATACTCAAGTAAAGAGTAAAAAGTAAAAGTATCACATGAAAAAAACACATAAGCAAAAGTATTAAAGTACCTGTTTAAAAATGTAGTTAAAGAGTAAAAAAATAAAAGTATTTTGAGTCTCGTAAAGCTTCAAATGTAGTGATTTTGATAAAGATTTGAGCTGAATTTTGTTCAACAGAAACAATATAATCAATTGTTTTAATATATCTGTTTTTATTGGCCCTCGCCGCTCACGAAGTGACGGCGAGGGGTATTGTTTTCGCTCGGTTTCTTCTTATTGGCCCTCGCCGCTCACGAAGTGACGGCGAGGGGTATTGTTTTCGCTCGGTTTCTTCTTATTATTATTTTTTTTTTTCCGCCCAAACTCGCCCCGTTTTCACCCCCTAAACGTCGACGAAAAGTCTCACATGGGGGTATCAAATCGACCGGCTCTGCGAAAATTACGATTAAATATGCATCATGAAAATGTCCAACGCACACCAGCTCGACAGCGCCACCTAGAAATGTTGAAATTTTGAGCTTAATAGGGAGCCCCGACTCAGAATTAGCTGAAATTCGGACCAGTGATAGAGCTCATGGAGACGAGCAAAAAACAATATTATAGTGATGCCCTGTGGCGGACAGGAAGTCGGCCATATTGGATCAAACCTTCGCCAGCGCTTTAACACGATGTTTTCAAAATGTAATCAGTCACAGGTTTCTCATCCAAAAGACGTCAGATTTCACATGTCACATCTGGACACATGGGGTTTCATGAAACATGCTTTTTTTTTGGACAATTTCATGTCGTTCGCCCGCACGCCGCCATCGAAAAACGCCTTCGTTTCCTGTAATTTCGTTGTCCTCTCACGACCAGGGACATTGTCCTACAGATCTCACATTCACATGACATATGCGTAATTATGGCATGTACGGAATGGACTATAAAGTGTTATGAAAATGAAAACTCTAGCGCCCCCTAGCATAGACGTGAAACGTCAACTTTATCGGATTACAACCAAATTTGGGAAATAAATCTGGGATATGACGTGGATCAAAAAATTATATTATGGGCATGGGTCATTTCTCACAACTGGCCAGTAGGGGCGCAAATACTCCAACAAAAAACATTTAAAAATATATTACTCACACGGCCTTTGCCCGACACATCTCAAATTTAAGTCACATATGTTTCATTTGGCCCTGAATCAAATGCATTATAAAGTCTAATCAAAATGAACACTCTAGCGCCCCCTACCATAGACATGACACATCAATATTATCGGATTCATACCAAATTTGGGGAGTACATTGGACACCTCAGAAGAAGCAAAAAATTATACTACAAGCATGGGTTATTTCTCACGGTTGGCCAGCAGGGGCGCAATGACTCCAGAATAAATCATTGAAAAATCTCACTTTCGCATACGTCTTTTTGAAACCTATCTACTCCTACGTTTTTCATCCCAATCAACTGAAACTCCACATGCCACATCTATACAGATTGCTTATCAATAATCATCCATTTTTTTGGGGATATTCTTCACGGTTTATGTGTAGCGCGCTGTGAAAATATGACGTCATTTTTGGATTGAAAAAAACACTCCACTTTCACATTCTTTCATATAAAACCTTTCTAGTCTTAGGTTTTTCAACCAAACTACCTGAAACTCCACAGGCCACATCTACAGAGGTAGTTTATCAATAATCATCCATGTTTTTGGGGATATTCATTATAGTTTTTGTGTAGCTCACTGTCAAAATAGGACTGAATTATTTGTTCGAAATTCCCACACCACTTTCATATATGTGTATATTAAAGCTATCTACTCTTACATTTTTAATCTAAATGATTTCAAACTCCAAATGCCACATCTATAGATGTAGCTTATCAATAATCATCCATTTTTTTGAGGATATTCATTATAGTTTTTGTGTAGCTCACTGTCAAAATAGGACTTAATTATTAGTTTCAAATTCCCACACCACTTTGACATATGTGTATATTAAAGCTATCTACTCTTAAATTATACATCTAAATGAGTTATAACTCCACATGCCACATCTATAGACGTAGCTTATCAATAATCATCCATGTTTTGTGCCGATTGTCCATACCTCACCGTCAAAAAACACCTTTATTTCCTGTTTCCTTCATTCCCACTCACAGACACATGGATGTGTCTAAAGAGCTACAGCTATCCCCACTGATGTAAAATAAAAATGTGAATACAGCAGAGTAATCAGCACGTGACCAGTGGACTCTATAGCGCCCCCTATAATACAATTAAAACACACAACTTTGTCTGATTGGCATAAAACTTGGGGAGATAAATGTAGACCTAAAACCAAACCAAAAAGTCAATGATACTATACCTGTATTATGCACGAGTTTAATGGTTCTAAGTCACAGACTCCACCAGTATAATGCAATGTCCACTCTGCACTATGGAAACAGTGTGAAGGGCGGGGGCGAGGGGGGGCGTGCGGCCGGGCATTGGCCGGGCAGGGGGAATGATGCGTGGAGGCGGTGGCTGGCCCCCGGCGGTCGCGAGGGGAGGCGGTCGCGCCGTGGCGAGGGCCATCATCGCCGCTTGCGGCTTTAATTTGTATATTTTTGTTTTGTTCAAATTATAAACATGTTAAAAATAAACCTTCAGCTTTTTCAGGAGGTCTCACACAATAATAAAAAATACTTCTACAGTTCAAAAATGTAGTGGAGCAGAAAGTACAGATACTGCTCTAAAATGTACTCGAGTAAAAGTAAAAAGTACCACTGTAAAATGTACTTTAACCTCCTAAAACTCGAGCTTTTTCATGGCTTTTTCATTTCTTTTTGTAATTTGGGCTGATTTGACCTGATGTAAAAACAAAGACTCATGTTTTTACTTAATGTAGTTTCTGAGAAAAGTCCACATATGAGGACATTCGTTCTACGTTTTAATCATTTTGATGGAACATTTGAATGATTTGCAAAAACTATTGATGTGCCTGAAACAGCAACATTTGTCCTGAGTAAAAACTAAAACTGTGCCTCTTGGAACAATGTGGCTCATGTGAAGAGCTGCAGACAGATGCAGGAAGATACAGACATACTTATTTACAGAACAGTAAAAGTAAAAAGTACTGTATTGTCCGGAGTATAAGTTGCACCCGCCAAAAAATTGATCATAATGAAGAAAATAAAACATACATTTCACATATAAATCGCATCCGAGTATAAGTTGGGGCCAAGCAATGAAAAAAAGAGCGAATTATAGCCCAGAAAATACGGTATACCGCAATTTTCTCTGCTTTAAAATCCAGAAAAAACAGTTTAAACCAGGGGTGTCAAACATGCGGCTCGGGGGCTGGATCCGGCCCACCTACAGACTTGATCCGGCCCTCAGCTGATTTGTAATAAAAATGCACTCAGCAAAAATTTAAACGTTTTTAAATTATTTTTTTTTTATAAATGGTAATTTTTAAGGCTCATAAAAAATGTAGATAAATATACCATTTAGTTGGGGCCATTTTTACTTTTGCTAACTGTAGAATAAAAAATTTATTAAAATTTGAATTTCTTCCCAACACGTCCTTGGGTCATTGTGATGCCATAATCAGAGAAATGTCTGATTAAATATTTATTACATTATTACATATTTTACACATTTCTCTGCACAAATGTTTCTACTTTATATTTTTGAGTATTTATGCTGTGAGTTTTCTGGTCCGGCCCCTTAACATCAAATGAAGTCGTATGTGGCCCCCAGAGCAAAATTAGTTTGACACCCCTGGTTTAAACGAAGTCCTATTGAGCTTGTGTCTCTATAGTTCTCATCTCGGACACTTGTGGATCTTTATATTATAATTTACACATTTTACGACTTGATAAAAGACACAAATCCGCTGACCTCTGCTTTAGAAAACTGCGGTGTCCAATGGGAGCTGACGTTACAACAAAGCGCCGTGTAGCTGTCAGCGCCCCCTATGGACAGCTGTAAAACTGGAGAACGTTCTGTGTGCGTAGTCACAGTGGGCGTGGACCAGTGGAGGTGAAAACGGGGATTTATCGACAAAATGGCGTCTTGAAAAGATTACTCAAACATGAATCACTCCAAAAACGACGTCAAGAGTGTCAACGAGAAGCAAACGACTTTAACTTTTACTTTTACTGCAAAAACAAATGTGATTCGTGATAATTGTCCGCCCACATGTATGACTCTGCGATCTGAAGTGTTTTGCTTTTTAATGGAAAAAGAAATGGCCTGTTTGGGGCTGAAGGACGGCAGGAAATGACACACGCATGTTTAAAATGGTGTTTATAAGTCCCACCTTCACATCTTGGCTCAGAGCTCCAACTCCATTTGTTTTATGTAACTTCTACATAAGGGCTGTATGTTTTATTTTACTTTTTCACTGTGAAATGTTCTAAATGGAAATAATCAAAATAATTGGAGAGATTTTGAGGTTCAGTGAGGTCTTAAAGGTCCTGCATTACACAAAAGTGACTCTTGTGAGGTTTAAGTCATGTTCTAATGCTGTTTTCTCCTCAAAAACAGACCTGGAGTTGTGTTTGTTTCATTTAGTAACTGTTTATTATTAGTCTGTAACATCTCCAAAGCTCAAAATGCTCTGTTCCACCTTGTGATGTCATGAAGTGGCAGTTTTCGAGTTAACAGCTTCATTTTACCTTTAGTTTGGTCGAGATAAGTGTCAATTCCAGGTCTGAAATCATCCAAATGATTCTATAAATGAAGGTGTGTGGAGTTTAAAAACACAGTGGAGCACTTCCTGTATTACCACATGATGACATCACAAGGTGGAACTGAGTGTTTTCAGTTTGAGAGAAGAACTCAGACTAAATATGCACATATGTTTGTGTGTTAAACATGTGAATGAAACAAAAAAACACAACTCCAGGTCTGTTTTTGATGGGGAAACTGCATTATAACAGGTCAAAAATGGTGTAATATGAGCCCTTTAACTACTTTTTTTTATCCAGGCTTGGGACAGATGCAAATATTGTAAGAGTTTTCCTTTCAGGTCTCTCAATAAGATCACAAAAAGTTGCAAATTTGTTCAAAAAAGTCATTGTAATATGATTTAAATACAGGTTTACAAGGGCCCATATTATCTATTTTTAACATACAAACGCTGCAAGTTTAGGCCGAGTTCTTCTCTCAAACTGAAAACACTCCGTTCCACCTTGTGATGTCATCATGTGGTAATACAGGAAGTGCTCCACTGTGTTTTTAAACTTCACACACCTTCATTTTTATAGAATCATCTGGATCATTTCAGACCTGGAATTGCCAATTTCTACTGAACTAAAGGTAAAAGGAGCTGTTTAAAATGGTTGAAATCTACCACTTGATGACATCACAAGGTGGAACAGAGCATTGTAGATGTTACAGACTAATAATAAAAGGTTAATCAAACATTTAACACCACTCCAGGTCTGTTTTTGAGGAGGTAACAGCATTATAACATGGTTTAAAGTTCATAAGAGTTGGTTTTGTGTCATACAGGACCTTTAAACACCTCCGTTCTTCTGCAGGTGCACATTTTGTAAAGTTCTTCGCTCCTTGGTGCGGCCACTGTAAAGCCATGGCTCCGACGTGGGAGCAGCTCGCCGGCACCTACGAGCACTCGGACGATGTCAAAATAGGAAAGGTTGGTTTCTCACACTCGCATGTTTTTACATATTGGTGTTATTTGCATAAACTGAAACTGAAACACTCAAATTGAGAAACTTTGTTCACATCATCAGGCCCTAGAGATGCACAATATTCAGTTTGTGTCAGGCCCAAAATCACAGCAGTAGTTTCTCTCGGGGCCGGACGAGATCATGGATTTAACCAACAGGAAGTTAGAAAATCCAACAGTGAAAACAGGATAAAACAAGCACGTGGCTGAACCCAGTGAAAACTTAAACTGAGGACTTAAACCAGGGGCTTTTTTAACCGGGGGCTCTAAACCGGGGGCCTTAAACTGAGGACCTAAACTGGGAGCCTTAAACCGAGGACTTAAACCGAGGACTTAAACCGAGGACTTAAACCGAGGACTTAAACCGAGGACTTAAACCGAGGACTTAAACCGAGGACTTAAACCGAGGACTTAAACCGAGGACTTAAAATTGGGGACTTTAACCTGCAGAACTTTAAATTGGGGACTTTATCTGCAAATAAATCTGGTTTAAAGTCCTCAGTTTAAGTCCTGCAGGTTAAAGTTCAAATCTGTCGTCCCAGATCCTACTCAAGACTTAAAGGACAGAGGGGGGCTCGTCCAGGACAGGGCGGGGCCTCATGGTGACCCCTGACCCTGTGGTTATGGGGTCATGGGGTCAGGTGAGGAAAGGGGAGGATCCGCAGTAACCTCATAACTGTTTTAAATATTCAAATCCATGACTTCATTTATAGTCTGTCATATTAAACTCTGCTGTCGTTTCCTGCAGGTCGACTGTACTCAACACTACGAAGTTTGCTCTGAAAACGGAGTTCGGGGATATCCCACGTTACTGTTCTTCTACAACGGAGAGAAGGTGTGAAAAATAACGACTTAAAACATGTTCCTCTGCTCAGTGTTAGTGCAGTGATAATAGTTTAATAAGTATGTGCTGGTTTAGACAGAGCAGTACAGGGGGAAGAGGGACCTGGACTCTTTCAAAGACTTTGTGGACAATCAGCTGAAGAACGTCCTCACCAAAGACGAACCGGCGCCAGAGGAACCGAGCGCCAACGAGATCCCCCCCGAAGAGCCGCCCAAAGAGGAGGAGGTAAGTGATGGGACAGAACAGAGTACCTGCTTTAAAATCATACATGGGCCCATCAGAGTACTGCATTATGAATATTTGGAATACTTTTATATTGAGCTGCATTTAAATTATAGTGTAAAATCGTAACATAGGATTAAAAACATCTTTTGTTTCATCTTCTGTGTTGCACTTCCTGCCACCTGTGAATTTAGACGAGCAAAAATCACACCTGCCTCAGAGTTTTGCATTTTCTCGTTAAAACGCTGCAATTTGAACCTAAAATTGTGTGATCAAGTACTGCAAACTTAGATTTTTAGGAGAGTAACTATTCTGAACAGTGATGGAAGAAGTACTCAGTTTTCTTAAGTAAAAGTACAGATACTGGAGCAAAAAAGTACTCAAGTAGAAGTATCATGTGAAAAAATCTACTTGAGTAAAAGTACCTGTTTAAAAATGTACTTTAAAGAGTAAAAAGTAAAAATATTTCAAGCAGATTTTCAGTCTTGTAAAGCTTCAAATGTGATTTTTTTATTTATTTATTTATTTATTATTATTTTTTTTTTTACATTTTGTATTAAATGTGGTGATTTTGATAAAAGATTTGAGCTGAAATTTGCTCAAAAGAAACAATTGAATCAATTTTTTCTAGCTTTTTTATTTGAATATTTTGTTTACTCAAATTTAGGGACGGGGACAATAAACAATAATTTAATAAAAAAAAAAAGGACTGAAAATAATTGTGATAATCGCCAACAAATGTGCAGAAAAAAACTATTTATCCACAGGGGGGACAAAGGGGACTGTTGTCTGGGGCCCCAGGGTTTTAGGAAGACGCTCCAAATCTGGGCCCCCTATTAATTTGTATTACAGGGGCCCCATGTGAAGCTGATTGCCCCGGGCCCCCAAATTTCAGTGGACGGCCCTGCTCATCTATAATATTCTGTTAAAAGTTCTAATTATTCATATCCACAACACTTGATGATAATTGTCACACAAAATTTCAATTTCGTCCCATGTCTATTTTTATTTTTAACACGTTCAGCAGGTCTCAAACTGTAATAAAAATACTTCTTTACTTTGTACTTTCTATTCCTCTACACTTTTGAACTGGTAAACAGATCCCTGCTCTCAAATGTAGTGAAGTAAAAGTAAAAAGTACCCACTGTAAGTTCACTTAAGTACAGTACTTTACTACTTTTACTTCATTACTTTCCACCTGATTCTGAATACGACCAAATGAAAGAGTAACTACCAGAATACAGTTACTGGAATGTGTATTTTAGGTACTTTTAGTTACTTCCCAGCCCTGTTTATATGTATTTTATTACTATTAATGTTCCCTATATGTTTTATAATCAAAGTATTTTCCTCCAGTCCAGAGTATTGGTCCTAACAGAAGGCAACTTTGACGAGACCGTAGCGAAAGGCCTCACCTTCGTCAAATTCTACGCTCCATGGTAAGTTTAATCCGTTTAATGGCATAAATACGCCATGGTGCAGCTCTTCGCTCAACTGCTCTTAGGAACTTGTTGCATGCGAGAAAGATATTTACATAGTTTGACATGTATTTACCCAGGCTCTGAGTGGGATAATATGATGTCATTGTGTCGTGTAGGTGTGGCCACTGTAAGAACCTGGCTCCGACTTGGGAGGACCTCTCCAAGAAGGACTTTCCGGGACTCACTGACGTCAAAATCGCCAAAGTGGACTGCACGGTGGAGCGCACAGTCTGTAACAAGTACTCTGTAAGTATGCGTTTGTGTTCCATATGATTTAGAAATGAAAATGTCAGAAGTGTCTTTTGTTTCTCGCCATTTAAAATAAAAATGTAAGTGCAGGGAAGATATCGTAGTCAGACTTGTTCTGTTGTACTCGGTGGTTTCCAAAGTGTTTTACCTCATTTAATCCACCTCTATATGGGCTCGATCTTAAGGCTTCATTTAAAACAATGCCACTTTCTAAAAATAACCCGCAATAGGCGAAATCCGCGAAGTATCAGCTTTATTTTCAATTATTCTATGTTTCTTGTCTGTAAAACCCCTCACCACACACTTTATACACTTTTCTCACACAGGCATTAACATTTTCTCACATTTCTCTCTTGTTTAAACACAAAGTTCAAACCTTCGTCGGTGCCTTTGTCGGTGCAGAACGTTTCATCGACATTGTGGGTTTTGTCGGGGAGAAAACTTGCAAACATACAGCACTTCAGAGTCACACTGCGATCCAACATTTATGTAAATTTGTCAATCAGTCTCGTGCCGTGTCTCCTGTACAGTACAGAATATGTTCAATGGTCTACAGTCCCTCAGCCAATCAGGACCAGAACACGGTGCATGTTCATATGCTGTAAAAAAAAAAAAAAAAAAGCATGTAAAATTACACCCAAAAAATCTGCGATATAGCGAGGGACAAATGTATCTTATCACTTGCCTTTTGTAATTACATAAAAAAATTAAGGAACTTTATGGACACGCTGTATATTTATGTCCAACATGATTAAAAAAATAATAAAATAAAATAACAAACAGTTAAACAGTATCCATAAATCCCTTTGTCACTTTAAAATACATTTATAAATTCTTGTGATGCATTTACTTAAAGTTTGAGTCATTGCACTTCTCTAGAAACATAATTATACATAAAACAATTTAAAATACTTGTAATACTTCTAATATCATGCATTTGTGTGGTGTATTTGTTGTTAAAAAAAAAAACACCTCAAATTTTAATTCAAAACCTAATTTCTCATCGCAGGGAAGTTTTAATCTCTTGTGGTTTCTATGGCAACGATTCAACTTGAGTGTTTACTTAAGCCGGTTTGTTTTAGGACACTCCTAAAAGATAAAAGCGTTAGGTAGTTTTAGTATTTGTGTGTTTACGAGTGTTTTACGGCCAGAGGTGAATCATTAATCCCATTAGTGGTGGTTAAAACGTATATTGACATTTGCCAAAGTTCATCCTCTGGCTTTAGTCACAGTTTAACCAGCGCTCCGTCACTGTCATGAGTCGAACTGCACTTTCCACCCCAAACGCCAAGTTTTTAATACAGAAAACTGCAGGTGTTTTTCACTTCCACATTGTGCACTTCCCAAAAATGCCCTTTTAGTTTTTACTACGGCCTTGATCACAAAATCCAAACTGAAACTTTAAACAAATTCATTTTCTAGATTAAAAAGCACATCACACGCTAGCACCTGTCACGTGTTAGCATAAACGTTTGAGGAGGGATGTTGAGATTATTTGATTATTTCTTGCTTAAAAAAAAAGAAAAAAATTCCACTCTGTAATTAAACACTATTTTAAAATTATTTCAAAATAATTTTTAAAAATCAGTTTACATTTGCACTTAACAGGCTTTGAGAGCTAGCTAGCGTGCTACTGTACAAAGTAAACGGGTTATTTATTTTATATTTTAAGATTTTAATAAAAGTTACTATAAAAATGCAAATTAATTAAAATAAACACTACACGATTATTTTATATGTAGAATATTTCAGTTTGCGGTGGTGTTTTAATGTTTATTTTGCCTCAAAATTAGCATTAGCATTAGCGTTCACACACAAACATCTCTCTCGTGTCCTCTAGTCAAGCATTTATTTTATTTGTGTCGTGTTTAATCAGTGACATCCACCTGCAGCTCCCTGTCCACCGCCTCATCTTTAAATATTTGAAGTTTTTGCTGAAATTAATAAATGAATAGAGATAAAACTGTACAGGAAGTAGTGACACTAACAGTGAGGTTGAGGGCGCTGTTGTGCAAAGAGCCAAGTCATAATGAACAAATGGCTTATTAAAGGTGAGGTTGAGGCTATTTATTAACTTAAACTTAGGAGTTGGAGTTGGTCACTTTGTAGTTACAGCTTCAATTCACTTTCTATTGAAAAACTGTCCTCTCTCTCTGTACCTGCTGCTGTCAGACTCATTATTTTGGTCTTAAATGTTCGTATTAACCCTCTACATGATCCTGGGGTTTTTATTTCACTTTTGTGTCTGTAAATCAACATATGAACAGACAAATTATGCGCCTTCTTTCCCCGTGGTCACACCTGCTAGCGTTAGCAACAGGTTTGATTGACAGCGTTGCTAAGCTCCCTCTCCCTGCTAAACCAGCATCCTCGCTCCTGATTGGCTCTTTGGTTGCTATGATACGGCTCACTCAATCCACTTCTTTACACAGTCCTATAAACCGATTCTTGTTCTTCTTTCGGTGCAGATAAGAGGATACCCCACCTTATTCATGTTCCGGGCCGGGGTCCAGGGCGAGGAGCACAACGGCGGCCGTAACCTCGAGAGCCTCCACAACTTTGTAATGAAGCAGGCCCGGGACGAGCTGTAATCGGACCCACTTTGCCACTCACTTTGTACCACTCTGCTCAAGCGAACTGCACATCAGGCCAAAGGGACGTCCACACCGTCCTGCTTTGGCCGAATCGATCTTTCCTCTCGGGATTCCCAGTCAGCGACACACCGGCTGTCTTACTCTTGGATACTGAATGTTTTTTCATTTGAAGTTTGAAAATGGTGGTTTGGTTTGTGGTTTCAGGTGGGTATGTGAAGCAATCAGGACGTTTTGTAGCGGGGAAAATCTATCTTTGTTTCTGATCAAATTCTATGACCCTGATGCCGTTTTAAAGATTAGTTTTATTAATGGGGATCTGGGTTAAAAATGTATCGTCACTTCAGAGATTGTAGAACTTGTCATTGAGCGTTAAGTTGAAGGTAAAGGTACTTGTCTCCATTATGTGACTTAACTCTCAGGGATCGGCGTTGTGGCCCAGGAGATGAGATGGAGAGCTTTTTACATATCAACCCTTTTGTCTTGTCATTATGTTTTTGTCATTTTTGTCTTTGTTTAGTCGTTTTGTCTCTATGAAGTGTAACTGTGATACTGGTCAGACTCCATCGCATCTCCACACACGAGCGCTCACTCCTGGACCATGTGCCGTTGATAATTACTACCACAAAAGTCCTTAAAAGTATCTAAAACAGACCATATTACACTGTTTTCTGATCTAATGTTGTAATCTTTCCTCATCGCAAACAGACCTGGAGTTATTTTGTTTCGTTTGCACATGTTTAACACACACGAGTTCTTCTCCCAAACAGAAAACGCTCTGTTCCACCTTGTGATGTCATCATGTGGTAATACAGGAAGTGCTTAAACGCCATACACCTTCACTGGAATCATTTGGATGAATTGCCAATCTCTGCTAAACTAAAGTTAAAAGCTAGCTGCTAATTTGAAAACTATCACTTCATGACATCACAAGGAAACAGGACATTTTGAGCGTTGGAGATGTAGTAATACTAATAATAAATTGTTACTGAAACAAAACACAACTCCAGGTGTGTTTTTGAGGAAGTAACAGCATTTTAACATGGCTTTAAACTCACAAGAGTCAGTTTTGAGTAATATAGGACCTTTTTAAATTGTCCAAAAGTAGTTCTAATCCTTTCAGAAGTTTGGCGTTTCTGTTTTGAGTGAACCAAAACTGACAGTGGTTCTTTCAAAACTTCAGATTAGTAATGCTAATAGTGTTTTAAGCTGACGCCCGCCTGGTACAGTCACATGAACACATCATGAGGCACTTTCAGACACAACACAAACATTATTTTCAGTATGTTCTTTATGGGTAGCACATGGTCTAAGGATCTCCAGTGTGACAAAGTATTTTTCTTTATAAGTCGTGGGCTTTCATCGCCCATGCATTTTGTACAAAAAAAAAGTGTTTAATGGCAAGTTGTAACATGAGATTTCATAATAAAACTTTTTTCCAAAAATAATTCTCATTTTGTTCTTGCATCTGCCTGGTAATAAGGAATGTGATACATTTATATAAAGGTGCAATAAATAAGCAGAGAATGTATTTACATGTATTTACAGTCTTAAACATGGTCACACAGACAGCAGCTTACCAGAGGTATATTTGATGTTGGTTAGGCACATTAGGTACTTACTACTTGTACATAAAAAATAAGGTCCCTTAAAGAGTCCGTGTTGTTCAAAGCTCACAGTTACAAGTGCGAGTGGAAAGATGTTGCCACTGCACACAAAAACTCGATATAATTTTACCTTTGGGCTGAAAAAGCAGAGGGCTAATTTTCAGAAGACTGGCACAGCTGCCCCTCAGCCAACTGTTTTTGACTGGCTAAATTTTTTCCACGCTCTCTTGATGGGTTGTCAGAGTGGAAGCGTTTGTTAACTTTGCGAGTGCAGTTACATGGAAATGGGCCTTTGCGGTGTGTCCCGGGGATAAGGCCGTATTCTGGACGTCTTTGGAGGAAAACATCACTTCACCCACAACATGATTCACGTAGAGGCGGCTCGGTCCATCGTGGCCTGCAAATATTGACACGGAGGAGATATTTGGAGCAGCACAGCACTGAAATAGACTGCGGTCACTTTGGTTGAGTCCTATATCTGTATTTCTGGAAGGCAATTTGAGTTGTGATGAAAATACTTGAAGGCAATGGGTTTATCGTGTAGGGTGGATTAAACTGCATCGAAACTGATAGTATTGTTCGAAATTGCGAGCTCGTTTGAAAAGTGGACTTGGAACGGCGTTGGCTGGTTTGTCCAAGCAACTTTTGGCCCAAGTGGTGAGAAAGTTCTTTATCCTTAGTTCATAGTCTCTCCATCGACACATAATATACAAAACCACTCAAGAGGTTGTCCAAAGTCTCGTCTATAAATTCTTTCCAACCATTTATTTCTCATATTTTTTTATTTTCCATAATGTATCGAAACAAGTTGAGGTTGTTTGCAGCCCTTGAACAAAATAACGTTCAGATTTCGTAGCGTTTTTGGGGTATCAATGGCAGCCGCACGCCCGCACCACCATGTTCTTGTATTTCTTCAGGATGACGTTGGAGTTGTCGTCGAAGTAGAGCACAGAGATGGCGTGGAGTTTGGTGGGAGCGCAGCACGGCTTCGGGACGTTTTCAGGATTCATCAAATGCACCTAAGACAAAAAAAAGCCATCAACAAGCCGGTCAGGGTCAGAGGTTTGGGTTAAGGGTTCGGAGTTAGGTGTTAGGGTTGGGTTAGGGGTTAGGTTAGAGTATGACTGGGGTTAGGGTTGGATTAGGGTTGGGTTGGGTTGGGTTAGGGGTTAGGGTATAGCTAGGGTTGGGGTAGGGTAAGGTTAGGTTATGGATATGTTTAGGGGTTGGGTTAGGGTTAGGGTAGGTTAGGGCATGGCTAGGATTGGGTTAGGTTAGGGAATGGCTATGCTTAGGGATTAGGGTTAGGCGTTAGGTTAGGTTATGGCTAGGGTTAGGGTACGGCTTTGGTTAGGGGTTAGGTTTAGGTTAAGGTATGGCTGGGGTTAGGTTATGGCTAGGGTTAGGGTACGGCTTTGGTTAGGGGTTAGGTTTAGGTTAAGGTATGGCTGGGGTTAGGGTATGGCTAGGGTTGGATTGGGTTCGGGGTTTGGGCGTGGTTGGGGTGGGGTTAGGTTATAGCTAGAGTTGGGTTAGGTTAGGGAATGGTTAGGGTTAGGGTATGGCTTGGGTTAGGTTAGATTTGGGTATGGCTAGGGTTGGGGGTTAGGGTATGGCTAGGTTAGCGGTTAGGGTTGCATTAGGGTTGGGTTAGGTTAGGGAATGGCTGTGCTTAGGGATTAGGGTTGGGTTAGGCGTTAGGTTAGGTTATGACTAGGGTTAGGGTTGGATTAGGTTAGGGTACGGTTTTGATTAGGGGTTAGGTTTAGGTGGCTAGGGTTGGGTTAGGTTTGCCTATGACTCGTGGGGTATGGCTGGGGTTAGCGGCTAGGGTTGCATTAGGGTTGGGTAGGGTATGACTAGGGTTAGGGATTAGGGGTTAGGTTTAGGGATCAGGGGTTAGACCTCTTAGATCATTAAGAAAACTGAGCATTTCTACTAAAGCGTACATGATTCCTGCTGGTCCGACTTGGTGAAATCGTGTCTGTTTTGAAGTCTTCATATTAAAGTCTTACCAAAGTCTGGACGATGGCGTGGTTGGTGGCGTTCATGTGGGCGTTTAGAGGGAACGAACACTCGCCGTCGCAGTAGTTCGCTGCGTAACCTTCAGGAGCAATGATCCAGTCCTGAGAAAACAGACAATAATTACAATATGTGAACTTTTGTACTGCACGTAAATCCACAAATCTATTTAAAAAGGGGATTGGATGTTTGTGACCAAGTTTGCACTAAAATTACATATTGTTTTTACTTCTGGACAACAAGATAAAACAGATAAGTGGCCAAACGCTCTACCAACTGAGCCACAGTCACTTAACCACTCCATAAATCGTACCAGGTGAGCTAGTATTTTTTAATGAATGGAAAAATTGAATGAAATTACACTTATCCATCTTATTTATTCCATTAAAGGTGATTATATTGCAAAAAAAGTCTAAACATTCTAGCTGTGTGGGGGGTCGCCTCTCCACAGACGTGACCTGTAACTTGTCCCGGTGTGTTGCCTGCTTGTCTCCATGGAGATAGATGCAGTTAGATGGTATAGTTTGGGACATTTTAGGCAAACTGATAACATTTCCATGGAGACAGGCAGGAGGAGGAGCGTCCAACATGAAATTTAAGCACAATTTAAACCAAAAACTGGCTTATATGTCCCTCTAGGGCCACCGTAGACCCTCACAACGACTCACTCCATCTTGTTTTTTGAATCGAGATAAGTGATATGAAGTATTATGAGCTTACGGAGTTTATTATTTTAGCTGTTGTAGACAAATTTAGTGTGACCCCACGTCTCAGGACAGATCCCTGCTCAGACTCTTTCGTCTGTGGAATCACTCAAGGAAACAATCCTTCTCTCCTCTTTCCTCTTTCCTTCCTTCCTCGTCATTCCTGCGTCGTTCGTTTCGCTTTGACAAATTCCCGGCACGTTTAATCCTCACAGAGCTTCAGTCTGAGTGTTCGGTCTTGGCTCCAGTCTGAGTTCTGGTTGTGTTCGTTCGGCTGTGAGCTCCTGCGTCCTGCCTCCCCGCCTCTAGAGGGCACTGCAGCTGTGTCAGACACTCTCAGATATGACTTGAGCTCCTGTTTTTTCCTGTATCTTTGTGATTAGTTCAAACAATACAATTTTAGTTTGATGTGGAATTTCATATCATTTAGAAAAGTCCTTTTTTTAAATGTTTGTTCCTACATTTGTCATTATGGAGAATTAAAAAATTAAATAGTTCTTTACTATTTTCCCCCTTTTTTATTTCTTCAAAGGCACACAACAAATGTAAAGCTGGACTGTGTAACTTTTGTGCTTCTCAGTGTCTGCCGTGTTGTCTCCACAGAGATTTTTTGCCTGGAATGTTACACAATATGTTTTAAATTTTACCCAAATCCCCTTTTTTTTTTTTTTTTAGATTTTATATTTATTGCTCAAAAATCACTTCTCCCCAGATCTGACCTGCTCATCTCCATGGTGATAGGTAAGTTTAATGCCATTTCACGAAATATCCTTGGCAAAGCACCTCCATGGAGACAAGCAGGCGGCAGATCTTCCATCAGAAAAGTGACATAGTGGAGCTTTATATGAATGATGCTCATATCAAACTGTTTTAAAGGTCTTAAATTACACAAAAATGACTCTTGTGAGGTTTAAGTCATGTGATAATGTTTTTACCTCCTCAAAAACAGACCTGGAGTTCAAAGCTCAAAACGCTCTGTTCCACCTTGTGATGTCATCAAGTGGTAGTTTTGAAGTGAACAGCTCCTTTTACCTTTAGTTCTGTAGAGATAAGCTGCAACTCCACGGCTGAAATCATCCAAATGATGAATCTAGTGAAGGTTCGTGGAGTTTAAAAACACAGTGGAGCACTTCCTGTATCACCACATGATGACATCACAAGGTGGGACAGAGTGTTTTCAGTTTTAGAGAAGAATTCAGCCTAAATCTGCAGGTTTATGCTGGTTAAACGTGTGAATGAAGCAAAAAAACACAACTCCAGGTCTGTTTGTGAGAAACATTAGAACAGACGATAAACCAGCGTCACATTTCACTTTTAAACGAGTCGTACCTGCCACCCCAGCTCCCTGAAGCTCACGTACAGCTCGTGTCGTCTGCAGGCCGTCTTCTGGTCACTGCTGTTATAATCTGAAAAACAAAACATAAAACATAAATCATCTAATTCAAGACGGTTTGAAAAGTCGACTGAAATAGCACAGATTTATTTCATTTTGTTTATTTTCATTTCTACAGTTTCTCTTCTTCATGGACGTTCTGTTCAAATATAAAACTAATGACATTTATTCAAATAAATCTGTGCTATTTCATTTCAAACATCCAAAACAGAAGCAGGTTAAATGTTTATCTCACTTTATTAAACTGATGCAGTTTTTCACGTCCTTCAAATGTTTCATTTTTCTGAAGTTAAACAGACAAAAGATTTTTTTCTCGATGTCGACAATCATGAGATCACTATTATAAGTTCTTCTCCACCTCTTCTTCTCTTCCCCCTCTCCTTCCTTTCTGCCCCCCCCCTCCTCTCACTCTGTCTCCTCCCTCTTTCCCCTTCTCCTCCTTCTCTCCTCCCCCTCTCACCCTTTCCCTCTCCTCTTCCCCTCCTCCTATCTCTTCTTCTCCCCCCTCTCTCCTCCCTCTCTTCCTTTCCTCTCTCTCACCCTCTCCTCCTCCTCTTGCTTTCTACCCCGTCCCTCTCTTCGAATTTCCTCCCTCTCTCCTCCTCTTCCTCTCCCCCCCCTCCTCTTCCTCTCTCCTTTCCTCCCTCTCCCTCCCTCCCTTTTCCTTTCTCTCTCTCTCACCCTCTCCTCCTGTCCATCTCTTCGAATCTCCTCCTCTCCCTCATCCTCTCACTCTCTATCTCCCTCTTTCCCCCTTCTCCTCCTTCTCTCCTCCTTCATTCCTCCCCCTCTCACACTTTCCCCCTCCTCTTCCCCTCTTCCCTCTCTCTTCTCCCCCCCCCCTCCTCCTCTCTCCTCCCTCCCTCTCCCTCCCTCCCTCTCTCCCTCCCTCTTCCTTTCCTCTCTCTCACCCTCTCCTCCTGTCCATCTCTTCGAATCTCCTCCTCTCTCTCCTCTCACTCTCCTCCTCCTCCCTCTCTCTCTCCTCCTTCTCTCCCTCTGTCCTCCTCTTCCTCTCTCCTCTCCTCCTCCCTCTCTTCCTTTTCCCTCTCTCTCTCACCCTCTCTCCCCTCCCCTCCTCCCTCCCTCTCTCCTCCCTCTCTCTCTTCTCTCTATTGATCAGTTTTAGTCTTGTTCAATCAGATCTTGTGTTTAAAGTTCAGGTGAGATCTTGAGTCTCGTCGTCGTCCCTTAAAAACACATTTCACAAACACATTTCACAAACACATTTCACGCGGCGTCGCTCTCGTGACAGACGGCGAGGACCATGTGACTTTTCCGTCGCCTTCTCGAGTCTGAAGCTGTGGCCGTTCCAGGTGGCGTCTCTGTGTTTTTTGGGTGGAGACAGTGACCGAACCGTCCTCACAGAAGAGCCAGTGTGGAGCTGAACGATGCTCATTCAAACACTTTTGAGACGGGGCAGGGGGCGGGGCAGGGGGCGGGGCGAGGGGCGGGGCGGCTGCACACGCTCCCAGGTAGGGCTCGTGGTCGGGGGAGGTCACCGCTGCCGTTCGGATCCAGAGTGAGGTCAAGTAAAGTGACTCAAAATTTCCGAGCCGGAGCCGAGTTTCTTGCCTGCACAGATTTATACATTTGATTATTTTCTCCGTCACAAACCTCCCGGAGAAAGATAATTAAAGGGAGAGACGTGGCCGTTTTGCGCTGGCGAACGTAACACAGAAGTAAACGAGTGACATGGTGGCCTCGCTGGAACTTTCTGCATCTGAACCGCAGGGATTTAATTAGAGCTTTCTGTCTGTGAAGTTTCACACTGCAGCTAATTATAAGAGCGTTAACCAACTGTTTTGGCCCCGGACTGTTAGCGGTTAGCAACATAGCATAGCGTTTTCGTCCCCGTATGTTATTATGTCGACAACTTGGCCTCTGAAATCCGCATTTAGCCCAAAAGAGCTGCTTCGAAAAGACTCGTAACTTTGCACATTTGCAGAAGTCACAGAGACATTTGGGACGTTGGCAGTTTACAAGTTTATTTCGATTTTAAAAGTCAAATTTCAGCATTTATATTTGGTATTTACTGCATTTTCAATCAGTTTATGAGTTTACAAATGTACTTAAAGGTTCTACATTACGCAAAATGTACTCTTTGAGCTTTAAATTATGTTATAATGCAGGTACCTCCTCAAAAACATACTCTCCAAAGCTCAAAACGCTCTGTTCCACCTTGTGATGTCATGAAGTGGTAGTTTTCAGTTCAGTTTTACCTTTTTCTCAGTAGATATTGTCAATTCCAGGTCTGAAATGATCCAAATTATTCTAGAAATGAAGGTGTATGGAGTTTAAAAACACACTGGAGCACTTCCTGTATCACCACTTGATGACATCACATTGTGGAACGGAGTATTTTCTGCAGGTTTGTGTGTTAAACATGTGTGAATGAAACAAAAAAACACAACTCCAGGTCTGTTTGTGACGAGGAAACATTAGAACAGATCAGAAAACAGCGTCATATGAGCCGCTTAAGTAAAGTACAGATCCCTAAATTTCCACTTGATGACATCACAAGGTGGAACAGAGTGTTTTCCTATGTATCGTGTTCGTAGAAGTAGAAGAAGAAGACGAAATAAGTCGAAAAATGGCGTTTACAGTTGTATAAAGTGTGTATGGTTAAAAATGCTGCATAAAGCTGATCTGAAAATGAAAAAAACTTGTTATTTTTGTCGATTTTTATGTTTTAAACGAGCATAAAAATAAACCTGAATTGAACTCGTGGACAGTCTCTGTACTCTTCATCGAAAATAACCTCTGAAATCCCAAATCCGGCGGCGGACGAGGCTGCTGGGTCCTCGTAACGTTTGCATCATGCTCGTGATTAGCGTCTCCGTCCTGGTGAAGACGTGAAGTCACACACAGACAGGGATTTGTCAGTTTGAGCCTCCACCCAGTCACTCTGCAGCCGCCATGTTTGTTCAGCTGCTCCTGAAGGACGCAGCCTCTGGGGCAGGACTGGAGCACCACCAAGTACACGCAGAAAAGTACTGTACTTAAGTAGTACTAAGGTATCTGTACTTTACTTAAAGAGTCATGTTACGCTGTTTTCTGATCTGTTCTAATGTCGTTTCCTCGTCACAAACAGACCTGGAGATGTGTTTTTTGTTTCATTCTCACATGTTTAACACACAAACCTGCAGAAAACGCTCTGTTCCACCTTGTGATGTCATCATGTGGTAATACAGGAAGTGCTCCGCTGTGTTTTTAAACTCCACACACCTTCATTTCTACAATAATTTAGATAATTTCACACTTGGAGTTGACACTTTTCTCGACTGAACTAAAGGTAAAAGGAGCTGTTCACTTGAAAACTACCACTTCATGACATCACAAGGTGGAACAGAGCGTTTTGAGCTTTGGAGATGTTACAGACTAATAATAAAGTGTGACTCAAACATGTGAGAATGAAACAAAACACAACTCCAGGTCTGTTTTTGAGGAGGTAACAACATTATAACATGACTTAACTCTCACAAGAGTCAGTTTTGTGTGATATAGGAGCTTTAAGTACATTTACAGTGGTACTTTTTACTTTTACATTTGAGAGCAGTATCTGTACTCTCTACTCCACTACATTTCTGAGCAGGACTGAAAAGTAAAAGTATTTTTATTATAGCGTGAGACCTGCTGAAAAGATTTATTTTAACATGTACCACAAAAATATACTAATAAAAACAGAGAGAAAAAAATATATTCAATAGTTTCAGCTCAAATCTTTATGAAAATCACCACATTTCAAGTTTTTTAAGACTCAAAATCTGCATGAAATACTTTTACTTTTTACTCTTTAAGAGCATTTTTAAGCAGGTACTTTAATACTTAAGTAGATTTTTCAGGTGATACTTTTACTTTGCTCTGGTATCTGTACTTTTACTTAAGTAACAAAATGTAGTACTTGTATAAATATTCCGTTTAGCTCGTCTGTATAAGTAACAAAAGTTTCATTTTCAGAAGAAATAGAAGAAAAAACAGAATCTGTTCATCATTTGTCTAATTATCTGAACTTAAAATCATAAATCCTACAGTTAGTTAGTACTTGAGTATCCTCTAAACACTGTCTTTTACTCGAGTACTTGAGTAGCTGTCACTATAAAACCCTCAGAGTGCAAACCCCGGCCGTCCTCCTCGGTTTAAAGCTCGTATAAAACGTCCTGAGGTTTATGTCTCTGAAGAAAAACTCCACCGAGCGGCTCATAAAAACACACACTTAGAATCTGAACTGGACCTGGCGTCTGTTGCACCGAGGTTTTATCAGCAAGTCAGATTTTACTCAGATTTTAGTCAGATTTTAGTCAGACGCGGCGCTGCCTGAGGATTCTGGACAGACGAGAGAGACGAGAGAGACAAGAGAGAGAGGAGAGAGAGAGACGAGAGAGAGAGAAGAGACAAGAGATGAGAGAGGGACGAGAGAGATGAGAGAGAGATGAGAGAGACGAGAGAGAGATGAGAGAGAGAGAAGAGATGAGAGAGAGAAGAGACAAGAGATGAGAGAGAGATGAGAGATGAGAGAGAGACGAGAGAGACGAGAGAGAGATGAGCGAGAGACGAGAGAGAGATGAGCGAGAGACGAGAGAGAGAGGAGAGACGAGAGACAGAAGAGACAAGAGATGAGAGAGAGGAAAGAGACAAGAGAGATGAGAGAGAGACGAGAGAGAGGAGAGAGAGAGACGAGAGAGAGCAGAGAGAGACGAGAAAAAGGAGAGACGAGAAATGAGAGAGAGACGAGAGAGGAGAGAGAGAAACGAGAGAGAGACGAGAGAGAGCAGAGAGAGACGAGAGAGGAGAGACGAGAGAGAGCAGGGAGAGACGAGAGAGAGAGCAGTGAGAGACAAGAGAGAGGAGAGAGAGGATAGAGATGAGAAAGGCAAGAGAGCAGAGAGAGACGAGAGAGAGAAGAGAGGAGAGACGAGAGATGAGAGGAGAGAGAGACGGGAGAGATGAGAGAGAGAGCAGTGAGAGACAAGAGAGACGAGAGAGACGAGAGAGAAAAGAGAGGAGAGACGAGAGATGAGAGGAGAGAGAGACGGGAGAGACGAGAGAGACGAGAGAGCAACCAAAGAGCCAATCCAGAGCGAGGCTGTTGAAGGTCACGCCCCTTCCCGCCCGCACCATTGGTTTAGCAGAGAGTGGGCGCTTAGCAACGCTGTCAATCAAACCTGTTGATAAGACCAAAGTGACGAGTCTGACAGCAGCAGTTGCCCTCAACAGCCTGGCTCCTGATTGGCTCTTCGGTTGCTATGACACTCGTGGGCAGGACTCTGCTGTAACTGCTCTGGCCTCGATGAGCTTCATTTGACTGGAGCTGAACTCTGTGGGTCACGTCACACTCGGTTCTTTATACCGTGTTTGAGCCGGGCAGACGACGGGGGGACGGGGGACGGGGCGGAGGACGGGACGGGGCGGGGGACGGGGTGTTGGACCTGTCACCCGGTGTGAGTAAATTAGACAGAGCAGTGAGTGAAAGACATAAGCCACTGACAGGTTTGGTCGGCTGCTCAAATGTTCAAGTGTTTTACAAAGAAAACAGTGTGTGAGGCACAAACTGCACCATAAACTACTGCGAAAACAGAATAAAACTTTATGAATAATGGGCTCTCTGACCTTACCATTGATTCCCGCCACTGTAGCTGTGTCCTTGGGCAAGACACTTAACCCACACATGTTTATTAATGAGTTTGTGAAAAGGAGAACACTTATTTAGGGCTGAATGTTACTCTATATATCTTTAAAATTAACATAAGTGTTTGTATCGAATGTTTAAAGCGCCATATTTCTCTATTTTCTGATCTGTTCTAATGTTTCCTCGTCACAAACAGACCTGGAGTTGTGTTTTTTTGTTTCATTCACACATTTAACACACAAACAACCTGCAGATTTACGCTGAGTTCTGCTCCCAAACTGAAAACACTCTGTTCCACCTTGTGATGTCATCATGTGGTAATACAGGAAGTGCTCCGCTGTGTTTTTAAACTCCACACACCTTCATTTCTAGAATCATTTGGATGATTTCAGCTCTGAATTACCACTTATCTCGACAGAACTAAAGTTAAAAAGGAGCTGTTAACTTGAAAACTACCACTTCATGACATCACAAGGTGGAACAGAGCGTTTTGAGCTTTGGAGAAGTTACTCAAACATGTGAATGAAACAAAACATATCTCCAGGTCTTTTTTTTTGAGGACTGCAACGCTGGAAGAAGTACTCTATTCTGTTACTTAAGTAAAAGTACAGATATCAGGCCAAAAAATACTCAAGTAAAAGTAAAAGTATCACCTGAAAAAATCCACCTGTTTAAAAATGTACTTAAAGAGTAAAAAGTAAAAGTATTTTGTGCAGATTTTGAGTCTGATAAAGCTTCAAATGTGGTGATTTTAATAAAGATTTGTGTTTTTTATTTGTATATTTTAGTTTGAATGTGTTAAAAATAAAACCTCAGACTTTTCAAACTAATAAAAATACTTTTCCTTTTCAGTCCTGTTCAAAAATGTAGTGGAATAGAAAGTACAGATACTGCTCTCAAATGTAGTAGTAAAAACTATCCACTGTAAAAAGTACTTAAGTAAAGCACAGATACCTAAACTTTATACTTAAGTTAGTACTTTACTACTTTTACTTCGTTACGTTTCACCACTGATACAATTAGTTTAAAAACTGTCTGAAAATAGAGCTGAGAGACACTGGCCCAAAAGTCACTGACAGCTGAAAAAAACCCATAACTCTTTTGTTTCTAAATATTTTTCTTTTATTTTTTCAGAGCATTTAGAACGACCCTTCTGACATTAATCTGAGCAAATCCAGCACCGAGGAACAAACCCTCATTGTACAGTGGTACTTTGAATCACATGGGTCAAATTCACAAACCCAGCGGTGTTACCGTCAACATTTTAATACCAGAGATGCCCCAAGTGTAAATACCATTAAAGGAATAATAAGTGTTTTTCACAGACAGGGGGCAGTATGTGATCTCCACAGACCTGACTAGTCCTGATTTCTTCCTGTGGGGCTATCTTAAAGAAAAGGTGTTTGGAAATGTTTTAAATCTTATGTAAAGTGTGTTGGATCGGGCTATTCAGAGACAAACTGACATTTTTACTTCCCCTAGTTTAAGTAGTGATAAGTTCAAGTGTAAGCGAACAATCATAACCATATATATTGCCAAAAATCTGGGAAGGTTCAGTTTATATACTGCTAAAATTTGGTGAGTATAACTTAAGAATTAAAGGAGATACTGAAGATTTAAAAAGTGTCAGTGACTTTTGGGCCACCCTGACTCGTTAGCACCATGGTAACGACTAATGAGGATCCAAATTAACAAAACGATTATAGATTTTTAAGCAGCAGCAGTTGGATGCGAAAGCAAACACACAGTTTTCATCTGATACAGCCGTCACATAATAATAAAACAGAAAAAAAGTGAGGTTAAAGGGTCAGTGGTTACCCTCGGATACGGTCAGGTGTTTCCGTGGTTACGCCCTGTTCCTGTCTGATAGGAAACGCACGTCACCGATGTGTTTAATGTGGAAATGTGGCGTGCACAGCTCCTCCGAACACAGCGGCTCACGTCTGAGTCCGGAGCCGATTCTCTGGGCTCCGATTCTTCTCGTTTAACAGAGGTCGGAGTCAGACTCGTGAAAAACAGCCTGCGCTTTTACTTCAGGGTTTACGGTAGCGCCGGCCCCGACAGGCAGCAGTGTGTGAACGAAGGAGAAGAGGAAACTGCGAGTGAAAGAACAAAGCTGACCCGACGTGAACCCGAGCCAGACGGGAAACGCACCGGACTCAATATATTAGCTACGAAAACATCATTCAAGACCAAACAGGAGCTTTTCACGGAGTTCGAAGGCTTCGGTCTGAGCGCAAACGCAACCCTCTGTGATTCGAGTTATTCCACGAGCTTAAAAATGTCTCTGTGACGTAAACTACTCGCCACAGCTGCCCTGGGTCAGACTGACAGAAGAGAGGATTCAAATCTGCTCCTCTGGCCCCTCCCATCACAATTATTCACTCAAACGAAGCGAAAAGAGATGAGTGTTTGGCCCAAGAGCACAACAACAGAATGCATTGCTGCCCCACTGTGGTATCAGTTTTGTTACTTAAGTAAAAGTACAAATACTGCAGGAAAAAGGCATTAAAGTATCTGTTTAAAATGTACTTAAAGTGTCAATATTACACCATTTTCTGATCTGTTTTAATGTTTCCTCGTCACAAACAGACCTGGAGTTGTGTTTTTTTGTTTCATTCACACAGAAAACGCTCTGTTCCACCTCGTGATGTCATCATGTGGTAATACAGGAAGTGCTCCGCTGTGTTTTTAAACTCTACGCACCTTCACTAGAGTCATTTGGATCATTTCAAACCTGGAATTGCCACTTATCTCGACTGAAATAAAGGTAAAAGTTGCTGTTAACTTGAAAACTACCACTTTATGACATCACAAGGTGGAACAGAGCGTTTTGAGCTTTGGAGATGTTGCTCAAACATGTGTGAATGAAACAAAACACAACTCCAGGTCTGTTTTTGAGGAGATAACAACATTAGAACACGACTTAAACCTCACAAGACTCAGTTTTGTGTGATATAGAACCTTTAAAAAGTAAAAAGTAAAAGTATTTTGTGCAGATTTTGAGTCTTATAAAGCTTCAAATGTGGTGATTTTGATAAAGATTTTTACTTTTGTTCAACAGAAACAACTGAAGAGATCATTTTTTACTGTATTTTTTGGACGATGAGTCACTTTTTTTCATAGTTTGGCCGAGGGGGCGACTTTTACTCAGATGTGATTTTATATTTATATGTGAAATATATCTTCATTATTCTTTTTTTTCTGGCTGGTGCGACTTATACTCCAGAAAATACGGTAAGTAAAGTACAGATACCTAAAATGCATACTTAAATACAGTACTTTTACACTCATTACACACTGACGAGGTGGTATTTGCATTGTTAACAGTGAAATCTATTGAAACAAATGAATTATTAGCATGGATGTATGAATTATTATTAGCAAACCACGACAATCCCTCAGTGTAAGTGAGCAGATCTGATCCAAACCCAGGTGTTAGCTTCGTGCAGTGTTAGCTTCGTGCAGTGTTAGCTTCGTGCAGTGTTAGCTTCGTGCAGTGTTAGCTTCGTGCAGTGTTAGCTTCGTGCAGTGTTAGCTTAGCGCTGCAGGCCTCGTGTTAATCTGTGGAGGTGTTTTTCCGCTGGTCTCGGGGCTTATTTAAGAGGAATAACTCTGATATTTTCTGTGGGTTTCATTGAAGCTAACGGCTCCGATTTGTGGAGCTCGTAAACCACGTCTCCCCTTCCTGCCTGTAAAAGTTTAATGCCTCAGAGCGACTGCGGAGTCCATCTCGCTCCCGTTCACCTCCGTTTCCTCCAGCGACAAACGACAGACGTGGGAATGTTTTTCTTTCACTATTTTGATTTTAAATATTAAAATCTACTCAAGGCTAATCAGGAAGAGCTATAGACTGTTTATATAATGGACGTAGCCACCCTGCTAGCGACGTGTTAGAAACAGGAAGTGATCATGGGCGCGCTTCCTGTTTCGTTGGCTCCAATTCACTTTCTATTGAAAAATTGTGGCTCTGTAACTGCAAGAAGAAGGAGAAGAAGGAGGAGAAGGAGAAGAAGAAGAAGGAGAAGGAGAAGAAGAATAAGAAGAATAAGAAGAAGAAGAAGAAGAAGAAGAAGAAGAAGAGAAGAAGAAGAAGAAGAAGAAGAAGAAGGAGAAGAAGAAGAAAAAGAAAAAGGAGAAGAAGGAGGAGAAGAAGAAGAAAAAGAAGAAGGAGAAGAAGGAGGAGAAGAAGAAGAAAAAAAGAAAAAGAAGATGGAGAAGGAGAAAGAGAAGAAGAAGACGGAGAAGAAGGAGGAGAAGGAAAAGGAGAAGGAGGAGAGGGAGGAGAAGAAGAAGAAGGAGAAGAACAAGGAGAAGAAGAAAGAGAAGGAGAAGAAGAGGAAGGAGGAGGAGGAGAAGGAGAAAAAGGAGGAGGAGAAGGAGGAGAAAGAGGAGAAGAAGGAGAAGACAAAGAAGGAGGAAGAAAAGGAGGACGGAGAGGAGGAGGAGGTGAGAGAGGGCAGACCAGCACCAGAAGAAAACATCTGTCCAGGCGCCAATCAAAGAGAGAGAGGGAGGAGGAGAAGGAGAAGGAGGAGGAGGAGGAGAAGGTGAAGGAGAAAAAGGAGGAGGAGAAGGAGAAGAAGAAGAAGAAGAAGAAAGAGAAGGAGGAGTAGAAGGAGAATAAGATAAAGGAGGAGGAGAAGGTGAAGGAGGAGGAGGAGGAGAAGGAGAAAAAGGAGGAGGAGAAGGATAAAGTGAAGGAGGAGGAGGAGTAGAAGAAGCTCATACGTCACAGTGGGCGTGTACAGGTGGAGGTGAAAACAGGGTTCGATCTGCAAAATGGCGTCTTGAAAATAGTCGATTAAAGATTAAACTCAAACATAAATCACTCCAAATAAAACTTCGAGAGAGTAAACGAGAAGAAAACAACTAGAACACGACTAAAATCTCTGAAGAAAAGTCCATTTTGATTCAAGGCTCATTCTCATGTCGCTCTTAAGCTTTGACACGTCCCACTTCACAGTCGCGTTCTTTTCCTGGCGAGCGGCGGCGTTCATTTCCCAGCTCTGTTCTGTTCAGGAAAACTCAGATCCGGTGAACTCCACAATCCCTGATCCTCGCCCTGATAGTGACGCTCCACAGTGTGTCCCATTCATCCACCTCCTCCAACACTCACACAAAACCTCCACGAGGAAGACGCCGTAAACCACACCAACGCCACTCAGAACAGAAACGCACGAATCAGAAGGACGACCTCGGATTCAACCTTTAAAACCGCAAATTCGTTGGATTCTAAAGGTCGGGATTTTTACTTCTACGCTTCCTTTTAGAGCTGAGTTTCCTTATACAGAGACTTATTTCCTCTCGTTTGGAAAGGTCCGGGTTGGTAACGATTTCAAAATGTTACACCATCTTGAGAAAGTACAATCCCATTTGATCTCGGAAGCGAAGAAAAGTTGAGCCTGGATGGGATGGGAGATCGGGAATGGAACTGGGAATACGACTTTCCACATTGGAGCAGCGGAGACTCACTCAAAAGTCAGAGGATTGGTTTATAAAGCTGCTCGATGCTCAAACACAGAAGGTAGTAAAGTACAAGTAGTAAAGTAATACGGTTCAGTGTTTTATGTACTTCGATAAAGGTAAATGCAGTACTTGGAAAAACACAAAGCATCAGTAGATAGTAGAAGTAAGTCGTAGTCTAGCCAAGTATTGCTAATAACAGAGGTACTAGCACTATCGTTGTAAAATTGTGGTATTTTTTGTACTGCTTGTAAGACAAAATAGTACTTTTAGTAGCAGTTGTGTATATTTTAACGTGAATATTTTTACTGAAACAATTTATCTTCTTGTCTAGTCTCGTTCTACTTCCTTTACTTCTATTTTAAATGGAAGGTAACAAAGTACAAGTAGTAAAGTACTGCACTTAAGTCACGTACAGATACCTAAAAATTCTACTTAAGTACTTTTTATAGTGGATACTTTTTACTTTTACTTCACTACATTTGAGAGTAGTATCTATACTTTCTACTCCACTATGTTTCTGAACAGAGCTGCAAAGTAAAAGTACTTTTCATGTGATTTGAGGAGTTATTTTTGCCATGTTCGTCGTAACATTCTGACTTAAGTTTAACAGTTCGAGCTTTGGCTTTAAGCAAATAAAAATAAATATACAAAATTCATGAGAAAAATGTAAAAACTGATTTATATTTGAACAAAATATGAATCATTTTAAATCAATATCTCTACATTTAGTCTTAAAGTACATTTTACTCTGAAGTAGTGCAGATTTTTCCATGTTTTACTTTTACTTGAGTAACTTTTTACCTCTATATCTGTATTTTTACTTAAGTAACCAAACTGAGTACTTCACCGAACCACTGCTATTGGTCAGCCACAGTCACGCTCCGAGTGAGTGACAGACGGATTTAACCAATCACAGTGAAGTATGAGCTCTCAGCTGAAGAATAGTTTTGAATTATTCCCATCGTCAGGACCCGCTCATGTGTCCGCCTCATCGCCATGACGACAGGAAAGAAAGAATCCTCGCTCTGGTAAAGCCTCGACCTGATGAACCCTCGCTGTGATGCAGGACGTGATGAAGCCTCGCTCTGATGAAGCCTCGCTCTGATGAAGCCTCGCTCTGATGAACCCTCCCTCTGATGAAGCCTCGCTCTGACGAAGCCTCGCTCTGATGAAGTCTCGCTCTGATGAAGCCTCTCACTGACAAACCCTCGCTCTGATGAAGCCTCTCCCTGATGAAACCTCGCTCTGATGAAGCCTCGCTCTGACGAAGCCTCGCTCTGATGAAGCCTCGCTCTGACGAAGCCTCGCTCTGACGAAGCCTCGCTCTGACGAAGTCTCGCTCTGACGAAGCCTCGCTCTGATGAACCCTCGCTCTGATGAAGCCTCGCTCTGATGAAGCCTCGCTCTGATGAAGCCTCGCTCTGATGAACCCTCCCTCTGATGAAGCCTCGCTCTGACGAAGCCTCGCTCTGATGAAGTCTCGCTCTGATGAACCCCCTCCCTCTGATGAGCCTCTCACTGATGAAACCCTCGCTCTGATGAAGCCTCTCCCTGATGAAACCTCGCTCTGATGAAGCCTCGCTCTGACGAAGCCTCGCTCTGATGAAGCCTCGCTCTGACGAAGCCTCGCTCTGACGAAGCCTCGCTCTGACGAAGCCTCGCTCTGATGAAGCCTCGCTCTGATGAACCCTCGCTCTCTGATGAAGCCTCGCTCTGATGAAGCCTCGCTCTGATGAAGCCTCGCTCTGATGAAACCCTCCCTCTGATGAAGCCTCGCTCTGACGAAGCCTCGCTCTGATGAAGTCTCGCTCTGATGAACCCTCCCTCTGATGAAGCCTCTCACTGACAAACCCTCGCTCTGATGAAGCCTCTCCCTGATGAAACCTCGCTCTGATGAAGCCTCGCTCTGACGAAGCCTCGCTCTGACGAAGCCTCGCTCTGATGAAGTCTCGCTCTGATGAAGCCTCGCTCTGACGAAGCCTCGCTCTGATGAAGTCTCGCTCTGATGAACCCTCCCTCTGATGAAGCCTCTCACTGACAAACCCTCGCTCTGATGAAGCCTCTCCCTGATGAAACCTCGCTCTGATGAAGCCTCGCTCTGACGAAGCCTCGCTCTGACGAAGCCTCGCTCTGATGAAGTCTCGCTCTGATGAAGCCTCGCTCTGATGAAGCCTCGCTCTGATGAAGCCTCACTCTGATGAAGTCTCGCTCTGATGAATCCTCGCTCTGATGAAGCCTCGCTCTGGTAAAGCCTCGCTCTGATGAAGTCTCGCTCTGATGAAGCCTCGCTCTGATGAACCCTCGCTCTGATGAAGCCTCCCTGTGATGAAGCATCGCACTGATGAAGCCTCGCTCTGATGAAGTCTCGCTCTGACGAACCCTCGCTCTGATGAAGCCTCCCTGTGATGAAGTCTCGCTCTGATGATGCCTCGCTCTGATGAACCCTCGCTCTGATGAAGCCTCCCTGTGATGAAGCATCGCACTGATGAAGCCTCGCTCTGATGAAGTCTCGCTCTGACGAACCCTCGCTCTGATGAAGCCTCCCTGTGATGAAGTCTCGCTCTGATGATGCCTCGCTCTGATGAACCCTCGCTCTGATGAAGTCTCGCTCTGACGAACCCTCGCTCTGATGAAGCCTGGCTGTGATGAACCCTCGCTCTGATGAAGCCTCGCTCTGATGAAGCCTCCCTGTGATGAACCCTCGCTCTGATGAAGCCTCTCTCTGATGAAGCCTCGCTCTGATGAAGCCTCTCTCTGATGAAGCCTCTCCCTGATGAAGCCTCGCTCTGATGAAGCCTCGTTGTGATGCAGGATGTGATGAAGCCTCGCTCTGATGAAGCCTCTCTCCCTGATGAAGCCTCTCCCTGATGAAGCCTCCCTGTGATGATGAAGCCTCTCCCTGATGAAGCCTCTCCCTGATGAAGCCTCCCTGTGATGAAGCCTCGCTCTGATGAACCCTCGCTCTGATGAAGCCTCTCTCTGATGAAGCCTCTCCCTGATGAAGCCTCGCTCTGATGAATCCTCGCTCTGATGAAGCCTCGCTCTGATGAAGCCTCTCCCTGATGAAGCCTCTCCCTGATGAAGCCTCCCTGTGATGAAGCCTCTCCCTGATGAAGCCTCCCTGTGATGAAGCCTCTCCCTGATGAAGCCTCCCTGTGATGAAGCCTCCCTGTGATGAAGCCTCTTCCTGATGAAGCCTCCCTGTGATGAAGCCTCCCTGTGATGAAGTCTCGCTCTGGGTCTAATTGCTGTGACAGTAAACAAAAAGACGGTGGGAGGGAGGACGACTCCCACAAGAAAAACGACAAGCTCCAGATTAAACACAACACAGCTGCTTAGCGCCGTGTTATTATGATACTTGGAGCGATACAGTTAGCGCGCGCGGCCCTTTAGCTTCGGGGCTAATGACTGGCTGTGGCTAATTACAGGCCGCGCTCTGTCCCGGGACGGTACTTAGCTTCTCTGAGCCCAGCCCGACGACGATTAAACCTGTGGCCGACTTCTCCCACAGTTTATCCTGAAGGTGCTGCTTTGTTCTGTTTGGAAACAAAGGAAACCACCTTTTCCACACGAACACGACGCTAGTGACCCACCAGGAAGAAAAACACAGATACTCCAGAGAGAAATACTCAAGTACAAGTAAAAGTATCCAAATATGTGAGTACTGAGTTGAAACAATATAACATTTGTTGATTATTTATTTAAGACTTTGAAGAATTACTCAGAGATGGAAGAAGTACTCAGTTTTGTTACTTAAGTAAAAGTACACATACCGGAGCAAAAAAATACTCAAGTAAAAGTAAAAGTATTACATTACAAAATCTACTTAAATAAACAATATCACGTTTTATACTTTATATAAATATTTTTTGAAGAATTACTTAGTGGTGAAAGTACTTAGTTTTACTTAAGTTGCAAAGTTGCTTAAGTAAAAGTACAAATATCAGAGCAAAAAAAATACCCAAGTAAAAGTAAAGTATGCAAGTATGTGAGTACTGAGTAAAAACAATATCATATTTATATTGAAGACTTTGAAGTATTACTCATTGGTGGAAGAAGTACTCAGTTCTGTTGCTTAAGTAAAAGTACAGATACAGGAGCAAAAAAATACTCAAGTAAAAGTAAAAGTATCACACAAAAAAATCTACTTAAGTAAAGAATTTATACAATTTATTCATATTTATACTGAATACCATGGT
The DNA here is from genome assembly GCA_019594935.1 of Periophthalmus modestus. NCBI lineage: Eukaryota > Metazoa > Chordata > Actinopteri > Gobiiformes > Gobiidae > Periophthalmus > Periophthalmus modestus. Next base: position 21,321,800 of record JAIEZT010000021.1, on the reverse strand, counting down.
GGTGGAAGTACTCAGTTTTACTTAAGTTACAAAGTTACTTAAGTAAAAGCACAAATATCAGAGCCAAAAAAAAACTCAAGTAAAAGTATCCAAGTATGTGAGAAATGAGCAGAAAAAATATCACATTTATATTGAAGATTTTTGAAGTATTATTCAGTCGTGGAAGAAGTACTCAGTTTTGTTACTTAAGTAAAAGTACAGATACTGGAGCAAAACATACTCAAGTAAAAGTAAAACTATGACATGAAGAAATCTACTTAAGTAAGTATTAAAGTACCTGTTTAAAAATGTGCTTAAAGAGTAAAAAGTAAAAGTATTTTGCAGATTTTGAGTCTTATAAAGCTTAAAATGTTTGATTTTGATAAAGATTTGAGCTGAATTTTGTTCAACAGAAACAAATGAATCAATTGTTTTTTTCTGTCTGTTTTTATTTCTTCAAATTCTGAACATGTTAAAATAAAACCTCAGACTTTTCAGCAGGTCTCAAAATATAATCAAAAATAATTTTACTTTTCAGTCCTGTTCAAAAATGTAGTGGAGTAGAAAGTACAGATACTGCTCTCAAATGTACTCAAGTAAAAGTAAAAATATCCACTGCAAAATGTACTCAAGTAAAGTACAGATACCTGAAATTTGTAAGTATAAGTACAGTATTTTACTTCATTATGTTCTGCCATTGATATTACTTTAAAATAATTGAACTATGACTATGAACTAACTCATAACTTTGGCTTTTTTTTTCTCTGATTATCATAAAACTAAATATTGTCCAGCTACAAAGGCTTTCCTGAATCACAAGGAAGGTAATGGAGTAAAAGTAAAAGTAAAGTAATATGTTTAAGAACGCACGTAGGTATCTGTGCATTTTACAGTGGTACTTTTTACTTTTACTTCAGTACATTTGAGAGCAGTATCTGTACTTTCTACTCCATTACATTTTTGAACAGGACTGAAAAGTAAAAGTATTTTTACTTTTACTTTTCAGTCCTGTTTGAGACCTGCTGAAAAGTCTGAGGGTTTATTTTAACATGTTCATAATTTGAGCAAAACAAAAATATACAAATAAAAACGATCAACCACAAAATTCTGCTCAAATCTTTATCAGAATCACCACATTTGAAGCTTTGTAAGACTCAAAATATGTGAGAAATACTTTTACTTTTTACTCTTTAAGCACAGGTACTTTAATACTTTTACTTAAGTAGATTTTTTCATCTTTTACTTGAGTATTTTTTGCTCTAGTATCTGTACTTTTACTTAAGTAACCAAACTGACTCCTTCTTCCACCCCTCAACTTGCAGATGTTATTGCTTTACCTGGAATATTCCACTGTAAGGCATTAAATTTAAAGTATCTCCATGGAGGTGACGTTACGATGCCGAGTTCCAGGTCAGATCTGTGGCGCGGCGACCTCAGTCACAATAAGAAAGCAGATTATTCCAGACAAAACAACACCTGACAAACGCAGAGGGACATTTGGTAAAGCGATAATAACAATAACAACGAGCGTTTCCGTGGAGACAAGCAGGTGGCAGAAAAGTTACGTAGTGCGCTTTAAAACTCCAACCCTCGCCATTACTTGAGTAGTTTGGCATCTGTGCTCCACCCACCTTCACGAGAACGTCATAATAATCGCAGATGACTTTCCCCTTAAGATTCCTGCAAGATCCACAAGACACAACAGAACCGAGGCCAGTGAGTAATCCCGACGATCTGGAGCTGGGACAAAAACGCCGCTGATTTATGACACACACAGACTCGCCATTATCTTTTGACTAAATGTTGCAGAAATATATTTGGCCAAAAGTGTCGTGGTGTCATCTGGAAGCCATTTAGATCACATGTTGTCTGCTCCGAGGACGAAAACGAGAAAATAACAAGAGCCTCAACGGGGAAGACGGGTTTGTTGAGAGCGCTGGGAAAAGTGCGAATATGAACTGTACGACAAAGGAAAGAGTAAAGGGGCACTGTGTAACTTTTCTGCAGCTCCTCGTGTCTAGAATGTTCCGCAGTATGGCATTGAGGGACTCCATCTTGCATTTATTCTAATACAGGTGTTTATATTAGTGAGAAATACCTTGAAAAGCATGTGTTCTTAAAGCAAATGGGCTTGCCTCTCCATAGATCTGACCTGTAACTTTACTGGTGTAGGGTCTGTGCATCCTTGTTTCCATGGAGATGTTATTGCTTGGCCTAGAATGTTCCACAGTATGGCATTAGAAGAATCTGTCTTGCATTTATTCAAATACAGGTTTTCATATTGGTCAAAAATACCATGAAAAGCACAAGTTCTTTCAGCAAATAGGGTCGCCTCTCCACAGATTTGACCTGTAACTTTTGTGGTGTAGGGTCTGCACCTCATTGTTTCCATGGAGATGTTATTGCTTTGCCTAGAATGTTCCACAGTATGGCATTAAGAGAATCAGCCTTATATTTATTCCAAATCCAAGTGTTTATATTGGTCAGAAATACCTTCAAAAGAATGTTCTTACAACAAGTGGGGTCGCCTCTCCACAGATCTGACCTGTAGTGCCACCTTGAGATGCTATTTCTTTGCTTGGAATGTTCCACAGTATGGCATTAAAAGAATCTGTCCTGCATTTATTCACATCCAGGTGTATTATATCAAAAATACCATGAAAAGCAGAAGTTCTTCCAGTGAATGGAGTCGCCTCTCCACAGATCTGATCTAGAACTTGTCCTGGTGGCGTCACCTGGAGATCAATACTGCGGAACATTCCAGGCAAAGCGGACCCTCCACCAGAAAAGTTACACGGTAGTACTTTAAGAGCATCGTCCTCTTTGGATGGAAATAAAATATCAAAAACTATATATTGATGGAGGAACTAATGAAAAACTCACGGGAATATGAACTGTACGACAAAGGAAAGAGTAAAGATGCACTGTGTAACTTTTCTGCACTTCCTTGTTTCCGTGGAGATGTTATTACTTTGCCTAGAATGTTCCACAGTACGACATTAAGGGAATCCATCTTGCATTTTTTCCAATATAGGTATTTATATTAGTGATAAATACCTTGAAAAGCATGTGTTCTTACAGTGAATGGGGTCGCCTCTCCACAGATCTGACCTGTAACTTTACTGGAGTAGGGTCTGCACCTCCTTATTTCCATGGAGATGCTATTGCTTGGCCTAGAATGTTCCACCGTATGGCATTAAGGGAACACAACATGCATTTATTCCAAAACAGATCAGAAAAACCTTCAAAAGTCGACATTCTTACAGAAAGTGGGATCGCCTCTCCACAGATCTGACCTGTAACATTAGACCACTTGGTTATATTCCAATTTGGATGGAAATAAATATAAAAAATAATATACTAATGGAAGAACTAATGAAAAATGTGTTAACTGCATCACGATAACTGTCCGCAGAGTTTGATTCAAGCTTATTTTTGTGCAGCGGCTCTGCGTGAAAGTGAAACATGTTTCTGTGTTTCTGTTTCCCGGAGCCGCTGAAGCCCTCACAGTTTGCCGGACAGGCCTTACATTACTCCGATGGAGCGCTCCCACAGGTCAGAGCCCATCCATCGTGTCCTCTCCTCCCCGTCCCGAGCGGAGTGGTGCCGTATTGAAACCATATGCCCTCCTGAATTCCTCCAGGATCCTCCCGCTCGTCCTGTCCCAGCGACGGGGCGCGGGGGGCGGACACGGGGGGCTGTCGCGAGGGGGGCCTCCCAGCTTCCTGTGTAGGATCTAAATATTTACACTCCCTGCCGTCCCGAGCGGCGAGGAGGAGCGGGCTTGAAGTTTCGGGTTATGTAAAGTCCAATACTGCGTTTTTAACAGATTGAGCTGGGCCTTAAAGGGCTCGTGTGACGCTCTTCAGATCTGGGCTCTAATGTTTTTTCATCACAAACAGACCTGGAGTTGTGTTTCATTCACACATTTAACACACAAATCCTGCAGATTTAGGCTGAGTTCTTCTCTCAAACAGAAAACACTCTGTTCCATCTTGTGATGTCATCATGTGTTAATACAGGAAGTGCTCCACTGTGTTTTTAAACTCCACACACCTTCATTAGAATCATTCGGATAAATTCAGCCCTGGAGTTGCCCATCTCTACTGAGCTAACGGTAAAAGGAGCTGTTGAAAACTTGAAAACTTCCACTTTGTGACATCACAAGGTTGAACAGAGCATTTTGAGCTTGTAAGATGTTACAGACTAATAATTAACAGTGACTCAAACATGTGTGAATGAAACAAAACACAACTCTAGGTCTGTTTTTGATAACTTCTCACTTCTATGTTTCTATGTTGTTTCTATTTGAAACAAAAACTAACTATCTCCAGACAAGTGACACCACCATACTAAGTTATAAGTCAGATCTGTGGAGAGGCGACCCCTCTCGTAGTACAAATATATGAATTTCTATGTATTTTTGTGCAATAAAAGACCTGAACAGTGGTCCCTTGTTTATGGTGGGGGTTATGTTCTAAAAATAATCCGCAATAGTGTCAGCTTTATTTTTTATAATTATTCTATATGTTTTGCTGTAAAACCCCTCACCACACACTTTATACACTTTTCTCACACAGGCATTAACATTTTCTCACATTTCTCTCTTGTTTAAACACAAAGTTCAAACCTTCGTCGGTGCCTTTGTCGGTGCAGAACGTTTCATCGACATTGTGGGTTTTGTCGGGGAGAAAACTTGCAAACATACAGCACTTCAGAGTCACACTGCGATCCAACATTTATGTAAATTTGTCTGACACATTCTGTACTGTACAGGAGACACGGAGGAGACTGATGGACAATGGTCTACAGTCCCTCAGCCAATCAGGACGCAGAACACAATGGTCTACAGTCCCTCAGCCAATCAGGACGCAGAACACAATGGTCTACAGTCCCTCAGCCAATCAGGACGCAGAACACAATGGTCTACAGTCCCTCAGCCAATCAGGACGCAGAACACAATGGTCTACAGTCCCTCAGCCAATCAGGACGCAGAACACAATGGTTACAGTCCCCTCAGCCAATCAGGACACAGAACACAATGGTCTACAGTCCATCAGCCAATCAGGACGCAGAACACAATGCTCTACAGTCCCTCAGCCAATCAGGACGCAGAACACAATGAATGCTCAAACGCTGAAAAAAAAAACATAAAACGGCACAAAAAAAATCCACGAAATAACGAGACCATGAAAGGTGAACCGGGATATAGTGAGGGACAAGTGTAATAAAAAAAAAAAAACATACTTTGGAACATTCCAGGCAGAGTAATAACATCTCCTCATCTCCTGAAATATAAACCACATACATTTTAAACCAGATGCCCTGCCTTTGTCTAAACTTGAGATTCGCAAAAAGAGTAAAACAAATGTGACTGAGGGTTATGTGTTAGCTCAGAGTTATAAATCAAAATAAATGTAATATTTAACCAGCATCTGTCAAACCCAAAGTGAAGCTCTTCTGAATGTGATGAAAGACCACTCTATGAAAAAACGCCTCTTCTGTCTTTACCAAAACAGGGATGGCATTAATAAAAGGAAGCAGGGCCACATTGCGAGCACATGGAGCGCACCTTCAGAGTCCTGGCTCCTCGTTCTCTTCAAAACATCTTGACATGAGACTCAAAAACAACGTCTACGGGGATGTCTATGGCCAAAGGTGACAGCGGAGGAGACCGCAGCCAAAAACGAACATGTGGTCCTCTCGATGTGTCCCGCAGCATAACAAACGAGGGGGCTTTGTTCTCTGTTATGTCAGCCTTTGATCTAACGCAATTACTGAGAAGAAGCCCAGCGGGAATTTAACTTACAACCTCTTGTGCTAACATCATTAAGGTGCAGCCTACTGGGGAACATGGGAGATAAAGTGAGCAAATAACGTTTAGGGCCAACAATGGAAAAGGGTTAAATATGAGGGCTGGGTCGTATTATAATCATGATACATTTATATATTTTGGGGAGTGAACGACTAAGTGAGTGTGACGTCACCCACAGCGTTCGGCTCCAGTCAAATGAAGCTCATCGCGGTTAGAGCAGGTGTAGCGACAAATTTGGAGCCTATTTCCATATTTGTAATTCTGTTGGTGAGTATCATAGCAACCAAAGAGCCAATCCAGAGTGAGGTAGGTGCCTTTTAGCCACCTGCACCCAAACCCCTGTACTTAGCCTTTAGCAGCTAAGTATAGGTTGGCCCAAAAGTCACTGACAGTTGAAAAAAACTCATAACTCTTTTATTTCTAAATATTTTTCTTTTATTTTTTCAGAGCATTTAGAACGACCCTTCCGACATTAATCTGAGCAAATACAGCACAGAGGAACGAACCCTCATTGTACAGTGGTACTTTGAGTCACATGGGTCAAATTCACAAACCCAGCGGTGTTACCATCGACATTTTAATACCAGAGATGCCCCAAGAATAAATGCCATTAAAGGAATAATAAGTGTTTTTCACAGACAGGGGGCAGTATGTGATCTCCACAGACCTGACTAGTCCTGATCTCTTCATGTGGGGCTATTTTAAAGAAAAGGTGTTTGTGAATAAACCTCAGACAATAAACCACTTCAAACGTGACATCAGGATGAAATAAGAGCCATAAGCCCAGAAATGCTTTAAATGTTCTGTAAAGTGTGTTGGATCAGGCTGTTCAGAGACAAACACAAAATGGAGGACACTTAAAAAACATTATTTTTACATTTTTTAAAATTAGGTCATTTTTACTTTCTCTAGTTTAAGTAGCGATAAGTTCAAGTGTAAGTGAACAATTATAACCGTATATATTTCCAAAAAATCTCAGAAGGTTCAGTTTATCTACTGAGTCGTTATCTACAACTTAAATGTGCTCAAACAGGAGTAGCATCATTTTAAAGGAATTACATGTCATAATCTTGGGAAAAGTTTCACAACATATTTTTTCGCTCAGGCCTTGTCGTTCTGATCTCGTCCTGCACTCGATCAGATGGGCCGTCGCGTTGGTAACGACAGAAGTCTTAAGTCTGCACACCTGCTCTGCGTCTGCGGCCCCGGCTGTGATGAACGACCTGCCCAATGTGAACTCAGCTCCTCCAGCCACGGCTCCAGGGACTGAGCGCATTAACAACACTCTGCCACTGTCCCGCTAAATGCACTTTAAATGTCTCCACGCACCCGGGCCAAAGCTGGCACGCAAACACAGGTCTGAGCCGCCACTCGATGCCCAGCGGAGCCAGTGCCAGTCTGCATGACACACAGCTGTGAAGGGAGCGAGCGCTACCTGGAAACACAATTTACCCCTTTACCTCGTCTCTGCAATAGCTTTACCATCTGCGGTGTTTACAGGGGTTTTCTCATGCTCATGCTAACGGCTATATTTAGATATGAACTTCATGTAACTATAGAAGAACATTCCCACATGCACAACATATATATTTTATCTCTGCTTGAGTGCACATTTTGGCTACGCTCGCCCCCTTCTGGCCCAAAGTGTCAGTTCCTGCAGCCCTGTACTTGATTTTTACTGAACTAGTTTTGCAGTCCAAACTTATTCCACACTTGCTAACACCTGCATTCGAACCAGCATCCAGCAGTTTTGCCGTCACGCCACTGCTAACAACTAGCTAGCCCGCTAACAGCACACCTGCGTTTCTTCCTGGTGGTTTGCTAAAGATAAAACACATCTTATAAGCGCACAGCTGTCTCATTTTGACCCTGCAAGCTGCTTTTACAATATACTGTATCTGTACTGGGGTAGAACAAGTTTTACTTTGTTACATGAAAGTAAAAAAAGCCTGTTTAAAACTTTGACAGCGGCGGCGCCAGGGGGGGCTTGAGGGGGCACTAGCCTAACCTAGAATGGTCAATGCACATAGCTCCCCCAAAGATTTTTACCCCACTTAAATAGCACATCCGAGCTTGACTAAACTGTAGTTCAAAATGAGGCTCCAATAAAAAATTAAAGCCGCAAGCGGTGTCGAACGGCCCTTGCAGGTCCCCACAGGAGGCACTAACGCAGCAGTTGTGTCCGTGTTATTGCGGATTTTGGCTGTACTTGTCACTAAACAAGGTCAAGACATTGGAAGCGCTGCTGCAATAAAATGGAATAATATGGGTTTTTGAGGCATCACCATGGCAACACTGTGCAAAATACAAACTTTGCCCTTCAGACTTTTTTGACGGGGAAGACCTGAAGAGTCATTGTGCCAAATTTCACGTTCTTCAATGAAGCTAATAAGTTGTTATAAGACTTTGAAATGTAGGCAAATTTGGAATTTTTCCCATTAAGATAACATGGGCTCTTTCGCACTTCGCCCATGCACTCATCGTCCAGTAGGGGCTGGGCCTAAAAAAAAAAAATCCACATTAACTTTTATAAATCACTAAAGGAGCTAACGATATTTAAAGTACAAACAGCTACTCAAACACGATGTGGATGATGGGTACGCTCCTTTCTCCTTTAAGACGGGATAATAAGTCAGTTTACTCATTGCACAAACTCACAAACTAAATATAAATAATAAAAAATATCGAAATACTGTTTAAAATCTTCATATATAGACAATTTGCTGTGGCGCATCCAAAGAAAACCTAAAAACCTAGTTTCTCTTCATAAACCATAGTGTGCTGCTATAAGCTAACATCCCCCGTAGCTTGTAGCCACATTAGCCTCATGCACATTATCCTGGTTTGTGCTGCGTTTCTTCTGTAACTCTCAAACACAAAGGTCCGCTACGCCAAATACTCCACCTCAGAGTCACACCACAACATTACAGTTTAGGAATTACAACAGATGCCCTTCCAGAGTAGCATCCATGCAGTTACACAAGTCAACGAGACTATTTGATTTATATTTTATATTTTAACATTAAGCAGACAAGCAGAATATAAAACTTGCTCATCTCCAGAAAAGCTAACACTACCAGGCCACGTTATAGATCAGATCTGTGGAGAGGCGACCCTGATCACAGTACAAATGTAGAGAAGAAGAAGAATAATCCATAAACCGTAGTGTGCTAGCATAAACAGACATTCTCCATAGGCTGTAGCCAGATTAGCTTCATGCACATTAGCCTCGTTTGTGCAGCGTTTCTACTGCGGCTCTGCTTACAGCTCTGGACGTTCTCCCGGTAAAACCCACAACAGGTGAAAGGTGAAGGGATTAAAGCTTGATTTCATTTGGAAAAGGCTCATAACATCCAGCTCCGAGCTCATTACATCAGCGTGCGGTACGACGAGGGGCAGGGAGCAGTGATGAGGAGGGGGTCAGCTGTCAGGGCCCATTTACAGACCCCATCTTTACATGGTTCAGGTCCTCAGACGAGAGTATGGTTTTGGTTTTCCAGTGAATTATGATCAAATGAAGAACCAAAGAAACAGACGTATGGACAGATATAGAAACCTTTAGCTGAACAATCAGGGAGTTTATTTAAATGGGAGGTGGAGGTTGGAATCGCACCACCAACCTGAACGCTCTACCAATGATTTTTATGTCAAGAGCTGGACCTTTGAATCAGAGGGCAACCACTCTACCAAACTGAGCTACTGCCACCATTAAAGATGCTCTGTGTAGCTTTTTCTGCTGGTCTCCATGGAGATGCTATTGCTTTGCCTTAAAGGTTTCTCACAGGTAGCGCCAGAAGACCAAGTTACAGGTGAGATCTATGTAGAGGCGACCAACTCACTGCGAGAATGCATCTTCTGGAGAGAAAAATGGAATAGTAAATGGTAGATATGTAGGTTTAATGTCACAGTGTGGAACATTCCAAGCAAAACAATAACATCTCCATGGAGACAAGGAGATGTTATTGGCACACGATCCATCTGGGAAAATTACATAATGCACTTTTGTGTGTTGTTATAATAGATGCAAGATGAAATTTGTCAACCAAACCTGTTGCTTAAGCTAGCAGGAGCGACCTCGGGGAAAAAGGCGCCTGATTTGTCTGTTATTAATGTTCATATCTTGATTTACAGACACAATAGTGAAATAAAAAACAAAATGACGAGTCTGACAGCAGCAATTACAGAAAGAGGGGACACAGTTTTTCAATAGAAAGTGAATTTAAGCCAGAATTGATGGAGCAGGAAGTTCAAACGTGATCACTTCCTGTTTGGAACATGGCGGCTAGCAGGTTAGCTATCTCCATTTATATAAAGTCTACATTTGTCACATATAAATCCTTATAATCTTTATAAAAATGATTCGCCAACTACCGTATTTTTCGGACTATAAGTGCGGCTTATACTCAGATGTCATTTATGTGTGAAATATACGTTTTTTTTCTTCATTTTTATACATTTTTTGGCTGGTGCGACTTATACTCTGGAAAATACGGTAATAGAAATAGAAACTCCATCGACTAAACAACTAAAAAACAACAGTTTGAACCAGCAACTATTACAAAACAGTAATATTTGAATGAGGAGATAATGCTGTTTTGTCTAATATCAAGACACTTTAATCCTATTCTTTGATTATGTTCACAACCAGATGCCGAAAATAAATCCTACTCAAATTTCTTGGACGGTTCCGTGTGTCTTTTTGGACAAGTCAAAAAATACGGTTTCAAACTATATCTTATTCATTACGAGACATTTCCGACTTATTATAATTTGTGCTTTATCCAAACTGAAAGATTAAAAGAACAATACACAAACCTGGAGAGGATTTTTCATATTAAGTGTTCTGATTAGACGAAGATACTGCCAAAGTCAAATCCAATATTTCAACGAATAAAGCGACATATGCGGCCAATAGTTTGCATTCACATAACAGACTCTGATGATGTCATAGTTTCAGATGCAGGGCAGGGGCCAATACGACTCAATGGGTGAGTCTATGTTTTTGAAAGAAATGTCAAAACGTATGATCCAGAAAATTTGAACCTCATGATTATTTGTTTGGGATCAGCTCCATAAACTTGTCATATTAATCTTATGGCTTTAAGACGACGGTCACGTGTTTGGGGTTGAATAATGGCTCTATTTTCTGAAGCTGTTGCGGAAAATAATTCAGTTTTGTTTATTTATAGAGAGAAGATGATGAACTTTGCACCAGTTTTTGTTTGATATGGATCGACCCAGTAATTACAGAGATATTATATAGACCACGATGCATTGCAAGAGTTAGCGACAGGTCTTTAACTGGACACAGCACGACTGAATGAAGCAGATAGAAGCGCTGGTTTATTACACTGTTGATCCCGATTTGAATAAAACTCTTGATATGGTGTAACGTTGCTAGCGTTAGCCGTTTACCTTAGTTTGAGCTGTCGACAGAGCGATAATTTCCACATCTCAGATCTCCAGTGCCAGTCCAATGACAGAAATCAACGCTTATCTGTCAAAATAACTGGACAGGGTATTGCTGCTTAGAGCCGTCTTGAGTTGGACTAGTGGCCACTCATTGGTACTACAATGAAAATATCCCTCCTGCCCAGAAAGGATTTTTCTCATAGTGCGAAATGTGATCACAAACTGCTCATGTTCGGCCGACAGAGACTGACAGGGCACCTAAAACATTCACAAAGGTCGGATTTTGTGTCGATTTTTACCTTTTTCAGATCATAAACTTTGTCTCAGCTCAAAAATCTGTCTTTTTTTAATCGTAAGCTTCGTCTACGCTCTACGTCTGCTCTAGCTAAACTCAAGCTCTGATCGGTTAGAACGGTCACATGGTACGACATGAACGAGCAGGTGAGCGATGTGAACGAGCCACAGGTTTAGAACATGGCTCAGAAGCTCCTGGAAGCACAAACTTTAGCGTTTATGATTTGAAATGTATTTATTTGTCTCCTCTGTGGCCACTTCGCTCGCTCTCGTCGCGCAAAGTCTCATGGGGGTTAGCTCAACTGTGCACGGTCCACAGAGCAGGAAGTACCTAGCCGCTAATGGCATTGAGCACGGCCCGTTTAGACCCCGGGGCTTGGCGCAGACCCAGAGTCACATGATCTGAACATAGCGAGCTGCGTGTCCAAATCGCTCTGTGTCCGCTAAAGAGTGTGGGGCTATGGCGAGAATGAAGGGATAAGGACTAGGGTGAACATTCGGTTAACAAATCCACGATCTGACAGTGAAACAGCAAATCCACCATAGAATTCTTACCTGTCGTCCAGCTCAGGTTAAACTATAAACTATAAGACGTCACCTGAGCGCGTGCAGTTTAAAGCAGCACAGTGTCATTTTGTGTGGCTGACCTGCGGGGGCGGGGCCTCGGTGTGCGTCCTGCGGTTGCGTGGAGCGGTTGCGGTTCTGTTGCCGTTGGCGTTTGCCTCCGGTCGATCGCGCCGTTCTGATGTGCACTTCGCTGACTTTGAAAAACGCCACTAAAAACGGCTGCTTCTCCAGAGCGCCGTCTCGACCCACGAGCCCCGCCTCCTTGGAGCTGATGCTTTGACCTGCAATTCACAAGTAATGTTTGAGTTTTCTGAAAAATACTGTGAAATTATGTAAGTTCTGCTGAAATCGACCGCTTTTATGTCGAGATCAGAGGACAGACACTCTTTAAACTGAGCTACTGTCTATGAAGAAAAGCAGGTGGTGGATCCTCAGTGGGAAAAGTTCCGCAGTGTGCTTTAAACCCTCACCGTTGCTGGTCTCCACACTGATCTGCAGACCCAGGTTGTGCACGGGGCTCATGATCCATAGGTTACTGGTGGCTGTGATGTCAAACTCCAGCCAGCCCTCCTCAGCCGCCCACAGTCTGCGGGACTCGAGCAGGAACAGGTCTGCCTCCCTGCGACGACAACGACATGTTTTAAAATGATGTTGTCATGAAGAAAATGTGTGAGGAATGTTGTGATTATTCTGTAAAGACCAATTGTGCTATACAGAGAAACTTGCCCCGTCTTGCCATAGCATCATACCCATAGTTCAGACTGGTTTGGTCCTGGTTTAAGCCCAGTTTAGTCCTGATTTTTGTTTAGTCCCATTCTAGTCTTGGTTTAGTGCGAACAACCTAATCTGTCAAAGTGCTATACATTAAAATCCAATGAAAAGTAACTGTATAAAAACAAAGTCATTTATTGTGGTAAAAATTCATTCCTGTAACAGGACAAAAGTTTTGGTTTAGTCCTGGTTTAGTCCTGGTTTAGCCCTAGTTTAGTCCTGGTTTAATCGTGGTTCAGTCCCGGTTTAGTCGGGGTTCAGTCCTGGTTTGGTCCTGGTTTAGTCCTGGTTTAGTCCCGGTTCAGTCTCGGTTCAGTCCTGGTTTAGTCCTGGTTTCAGTCCGGTTTGGAACCGGGTTTCGTCCTGTTTAGTCCTGGTTTAGTCCCGGTTTGGTCCAGGTTTCGTCCTGGTTTTGTCCTGGTTTAGTCCCGGTTTCGTCCAGGTTTAGTCCTGCTTTGGTCCTGGTCTACACATGTCAATGACTTATGTACTTAAAATAGTAAAATGATGAACAGTCACACTTTTATACAGCGTTTTTCCACCTTCAAGTCACTCAAAACAATTTCGCCAAGGAACCATTCACCCATTCACACACACATTCATACACCAGAGCACACAGACACTGGGGGCGAGGTGGGTTAATTGTCTTGTCCAAGGACACAACAACAACATTCATCTGCAGGAGCTGGAATCACAAAAGCTGTGGATGCCCTGTTCACCGAACACGGGCAGTTTGAAATCCCCCTAAACGCATTGTGCTCTATGGGAGATTCCTTCTGGGCCCAAGCTTCCGGGAGCTGCAGTACCTGGAGCGGCCACTAGCTGATCTCGCCCCGGAAAGAGGAAGATTATCTTATCCAGTTCTTATTATAGATGCATGAGCCAAAAGCACACAGCAGTAGTGGTGTCCTGAGTGTCCCGGGACCACAGAGGGGAGTCTATCTTTTACAAAGTCAAGACAAACCCAGCAGCGCTCGTCTGTATCTCAGTAACAGTATCATAACAGAATGACAGAGAGATGGATGGGGCCGTTAGCAGAGACACAGGGGGCTGCTGTCTGAGCTCCCCTGGAGGTTTGACCACAGAGTCACCTCTCTCAGGGACAAGACGAGGAACGGATTCAAATTCTATGCTAAGTCCAGCATAGTGTGAGGTAAAACAGATCCATATCATTACGAGAGACAGTGTGAGGATCTTTAAGTGGGTCAAATGCTGCAGTTTTGTGCATGGGGCAGATTATATCTATGGATAAAAATGTATATCTAGACGTTCTTCTTGGATTATCCTCATAACAATAAAAGTTAAATGTGTGTTTGTACTTACTTATGTTCCTTTAGTGTTTAAAGAAGTGGATTAAGTGAGTGTGACGTCACCCACAGCGTTCAGCTCCAGTCAAATGAAGCTAATCAAGGCTAGAGCAGTTATAGCGGTGAATTTGGCGCTGAGTCACATTTGAAATTCCTACCACGAGTATCATAGCAACCAAAGAACCAATCCAGAGTGAAGCTGTTGATGGTAACACCCCTTTCCACCTGCACTGCTGGTTTAGCAGGGAGCGGGCGCTTAGCAACGCTGTCAATCAAACCTGTTGCTAACGCTAGCGGGAGAGACCTTTGGGAAAGAAGTCGACCAGATTTGTCTGTTATTAATGTTCATTTCTTGATTTACAGACACAATACTGAAATAAAAACCCCGGGATCATGTAGAGCGGGTTAATACGAACATTTTTATACATTTTCACTGCGTGCTGTCTTAAAACGTCAAAGATCTATATCTAAAAATCTAAATCTATATATGAAAAAAAAAAAAAATGTGGAAAAAAAAGCCAAATTTTACTGTGATCAAAATATGATTCCATTCCTCTTTGATCAAATCCACTATTTCCACTTATTTTTATTACAAATATATGCAGCAGAGGGTAGCAAAAAGAAAAAACTGAGATATTTGTTTTTGCAAGTTGAAGTTTTCCTACATCTCCTGCTTCTGCTGTGGACTTTGTTTCATACAGTCACTTTTCTTATGCACATCACATAAGAAGAAGGAGAAGCAGGTGAGTTAGATGTTTGGTTTGCTCGTTGTCAAAATTCAGGTGACTGTATTAGTTATTTATTGATCAAATAATTTCAGGTCTCTAGAAATGTTTGGACAGGACCAGACACTCAGCAAACACACGTGAATATTTCAGTCTAACAAGAAAAATACACTGTTCTGTTTCATATCGGGTCAGTTCAAAATGTTACTGATTGTGTTGAAATCTGTCACACATGTCAAACTCAGGCCCACGGGACAAATTTGGCCCTTGATACAATTATATTTGGCCCACGAGATATTTGAAATACATATTAGACCTGTGAAAAAAATATTTACATGTGAAAGGAGCTCAAAAGCTACAGATATAGACACATATTATTTATTTAAAAATGTATTTCTCATTTGTTAATGCTTGGTCTGTAATAAATGTTTAAGGAAAACTATTATTAAACATTTATTTTAATAAGAATATTACATGTCTCGAAAGAAGAAAAAATATGCAGATATTGTTGAAATTTTTAGTCTCACTTTTTAATTTTGGCCCCCTGTGAATTTGAGTTTGACACCCCTGCTCTCTGGTCCTCTTTAAATGTGTGACTCTGTGGGTCCTCTTTAAATGTGTGACTCTATGGGTCCTCTTTAAATGTGTGACTATGGGTCCTCTTTAAATGTGTGACTATGGGTCCTCTTTAAATGTGTGACTCTATGGGTCCTCTTTAAATGTGTCACTCTGTGGGTCCTCTTTAAATGTGTCACTCTGTGGGTCCTCTTTAATGTGTCACTCTGTGGGTCCTCTTTAAATGTGTCACTCTGTGGGTCCTCCTCTGTGGGTCCTCTTTAAATGTGTGACTCTGTGGGTCCTCTTTAAATTGACTCTATGGGTCCTCTTTAAATGTGTCACTCTGTGGGGTCCTCTTTAAATGTGTGATGGGTCCTCTGCTCTATGGGTCCTCTTTAAATGTGTGACTCTGTGGGTCCTCTTTAAATGTGTGACTCTATAGGTCCCTCTTTAAATGTGTGACTATGGGTCCTCTTTAAATGTGTGACTCTATGGGCCCTCTTTAAATGTGTCACTCTGTGGGTCCTCTTTAAATGTGTGACTATGGGTCCTCTTTAAATGTGTGACTCTATGGGTCCTCTTTAAATGTGTGGCTCTATGGGTCCTCTTTAAATGTGTGACTCTATGGGTCCTCTTTAAATGTGTGACTCTATGGGTCCTCTTTAAATGTCTGACTCTATGGGTCCTCTTTAAATGTGTGACTATGGGTCCTCTTTAAATGTGTGACTCTATGGGTCCTCTTTAAATGTGTGACTATGGGTCCTCTTTAAATGTGTGACTCTATGGGTCCTCTTTAAATGTGTGACTCTATGGGTCCTCTTTAAATGTGTGACTCTGTGGGTCCTCTTTAAATGTGTGACTCTATGGATCCTCTTTATTAGAGGGAGTTACAGCAGCCCTATACTCCATCCAGAGCTCTTAGGCATTTTTGTGGCAGCGCCCGGAATATAGAACAGCGCCCTCTGCCTGTCAGATCCTCTCAGTCTTTAACACAGTTTAAGACTAGACTGAAAACTCACCTCTTCTCCTTAGTATTTAACACTAGACAGAATATACAGGTGTTTTATTGTCCTGTGTATCTAGTATATTTGTCTTTTTTGTAGATTTTTTATGTGCTGTAGTTGATTTTAAATGTGCTACAGAAATAAATAAACTAAATACAAATTTTGTGCGTTGTGCGTCAGTATCTTTATTAACAATCTACAGTTAAAACAGGCAAAAGTTGTTCAGTGTCTCTTCCCAACAGAGCAGAGACAGGCTGAGTGATAAGAGGCGTCTCTGTCTCATTACTGCAGTAAAAATAACACAGCGCAGGTGGGACGTCCCGACACTTCAAAGCCTCATCCAGGTGTTTGCAGAATGCCCCTGCAGTCATGTGTGGGCAGCCCGCTCTATTAGCCATTAATGAGTGTTTGTGACGGCTCCCTCGCGGTTCAGCCTCACACAAACAGAAAGGACAAGAGGAGTTCACACGCCGCGGTGTTTATGAGCGCTGATGATGTGTGAGGGAAGAAAAAGCCACAAGAATTCTCATCAATGTTTTTTTTTTTAGATTTATTAATAGCCACTGATTTTATTGAGGATTTAAAGCGCCCATATTACGCCGTTTTCTGATCTGGAGTTGTGTTTTGTTTCTTTCACACATGTTTAACACACAAACCCTGCATATTTAGTTATTCTCTCAAACAGAAAACACTCCATTCCACCTCGTGATGTCATCAAGTGGTAATACAGGAAGTGCACCACTTGTTTTTAAACTCCACACACCTTCACTAGAATCATTTGGATCATTTCAGACCCTGGAATTGCCACTTATCTCTACTGAACTAAAGGTAAAACGTAGCTGTTAAATTGGAAACTAACACTTCATGACATCACAAGGTGGAACAGAGCATTTTGAGCTTTGGAGATGTGACAGACTAATAATAAAGTGTTACTCAAACATGTGAATGAAACAAAAACAACTCCAGGTCTGTTTTTCAGGAGGTAAAGCTCAGTTTTGTGTGTATACAGTTACAGTCGCTATAACATAGTTCCCTCGATTTTTGTGTGCAATTTTTCATGCTTTTTTACGAAGCATATGAATGTGCATTATGTTCTGCGTCCTGATTGGCTGAGGGTTCTGTTCGTCCTGATTGGCTGAGGGACTGTAGACCATTGTGTTCTGCGTCCTGATTGGCTGAGGGACTGTAGACCATTGTCCATCAGTCTCCTCCGTGTCTCCTGTACAGTACAGAATGTGTCAGACAAATTTACATAAATGTTGGATCAGTGTGACTCTGAAGTGCTGTATGTTTGCAAGTTTTCTCCCCGACAAAACCCACAACGTCGATGAAACGTTCTGCACCGACAAAGGCACCGACGAAGGTTTGAACTTTGTGTTTAAACAAGAGAGAAATGTGAGAAAATGTTAATGCCTGTGTGAGAAAAGTGTATAAAGTGTGTGGTGAGGGGTTTTACAGACAAGAAACAGAGAGAATAATGTAAAAATTTCACCTTTTGCGGGTTATTTTTAGAACGTAATCCAGGTTTAGCTCCAGGTTTAATGTGATAAATGTGCAAGTTTGAATGCAGCCCTAGACTAGCTGACGATAAATGGTCACATGGTCATGTTTTTATACTGCGCTTTTTCACCTTCAAGTCACTTTAAAGCAGTTTACATCAAGAAACCACTCACACACATTCATAATCCAGGCTGCGCAGACTCTCCAGAGCGGGATCCAAGCCGCCAACCTTCAGATCAGTGGACAAGCACTCTACAAACTCATCCCTCGCCCCAAGCCCACTCATAACCCTATATAAACCCTATAACTCCACACGAGTTTTCTTACGGATGTGAAAATGACAGACCTGCTAAACATCTGCTAAGACACACAAACTTCTACCATTGGCTTGATATTTGGAAGTTGCAGAATCCATCAGACAAATACAACACCAGTGGAAGAAATTAAGGACGCCAGAGCTCCTGAGCAGAAAATGTCCCTGGCTCTGGTCCAGCGGTGATATCATGATTTTTATCCCTTAGTCCTTGTTCTTGTCATCGCAGCCACCATTCCCCTGTCGAAACGCAGCAGGGGTCCCACCAGGAGCCGCCTGAGGGGCCAAGGCTACGGGACCCTCTTTAAAACCCCTTATTGACTGACTGCTTAAATTAACTGGAATAATAAGGTCAGGAGTCACGCCCGTGTCTTTTGCAACTGTAAATCTCCTTTATAAGCCTTGTCAGTGGTTCTAGTAAAACTCCATGGCTGTGTGGAAAACGGGCTCGCAGATGGTCGGCTGATTCCTGCACTTTCATCCTGCCCTAACGCGCCATATTTTGGGGACTGTAAAAAGCCAAGTGTGAGGGGGACATCTGGAGATAAAACATGCCCACGTTTACATTACAAGGTCGCTTAAGAGCACTTAGAGCAACTCATTTTGAGAGAACTGGCCTCGTAAACGTCGGGAGCAGCGAGCGCGAAGCAAAACCGAGCCAGTCGAAGAATATTGAGCATCTAGACGAGTAAATGTAGCGCAGAGGGATGAGTGAGTCTAAAGACCATAGACTGTATATAGAAATGGACATAGCTAACCTGCTAGCGGCGCGTTTCTATAGGAAGTGATCATGGGCCGTCTATTCAGGCTCCAATTCATTTTCTATTGAAAAACTGTGGCCCCTCTCTCTGTAACTGCTGCTGTCAGACTCGTCATTTTGGTTTTAAAATGTTCATATTAACCCTCTACATGATCCTGGTGCAGTCTTTTGGTTGGAGGGTACGCCACCTGCTCGTCTCCATGGAAATGTTATGCTTTCCCTAGAGCAAAATGGCTGCCCTCAAAGGACCACATGTAAAATAAGTGTAACTACTTTTTAAATTTTTTAATTAACTGTTTCTGTATGTATTACTTATTCAAGTTAAAAAATATTGCATATTAATTTGCATAGATGTAAAATTATGGTTGTGTAACGGCGTATCTCTTGATAAAATGACATGTTAACACCATCATACTTTATAATTTACCTGTCAAGGGCCACATAAAAAGATGTGGAGGGCAACATTTGGCCCATGGACCTCGAGTTTGACACATGTGCCCTACGGTATTAAAATGAAGTGGTGGAAGAAGTTCTCGATTTTGGTAGTAAAAGTGCAGATAGTGGAGTAAAACATACTCAAGTGAAAGTAAAAATCACATGAAAAAATCTACTTAAGTAAAAGTATTAAAGTAACTGTTTAAAAATGTAAAAAGAGTAAAAAGTAAAAGTATTTCGAGCAGATTTTGAGTCTTATAAAGCTTCAAATGTGGTGATTTTGATAAAGATTTTAGCAGATTTTTTTTTTTTTTCAATCTTCAATTATTTGTATATTTATGTTTTGCTCAAATTCTGAACATGTTAAAAATAAACCTCTCAATCTCAAACTGTAATAAAAATGCTTTTTACAGTACTTTTACTTCATCACGTTCCACCACTGTTATAATGCAAACTGGATAACAACATGGAACATTCCGGGCAAAGGACTGATATCTCCATGGAGACAGTGAGTAGACAAACCCCTCCCCAGAGAAGTTACACGGTGCAGCTTTAAAACTGTCTTTGTACCAAACCGTCCTTTTCCCACACTCAGACCCACCACATTTTTGGGATTGTAATCTCCACATTCCTCACCTGCTGCTCCCAAACCCGCCCAATCAAACGGGACAAAGAGCGACGCTAATTACGCCCCCTGTCATTACAGCGCAGACGACGCCATTAGAACAAACTCTGTGAAAGTTTACAGGCTCCTGCTGATACAGAGACGAGTGTGAGAGTAAACAGGAAAATCAGAGAGAACCAGGACCAGGACTGAACCGGGACTGAACCGGGACTGAACCAGGTCTAAACCAGGACTGAACCAGGACTGAACCGGGACTAAACCAGGACTGAACCGGGACTGAACCAGGACTAAACCAGGACTGAACCAGGACTGAACCGGGACTGAACCAGAACTGAACCAGGACTGAACCAGGACTGAACCGGGACTGAACCGGGACTGAACCGGGACTGAACCGGGACTGAACCGGGACTGAACCAGGACTGAACCGGGACTAGACCAGGACTAAACCAGGACTGAACCAGGACTGAACCAGGACTGAACCGGGACTGAACCAGAACTAAACCGGGACTAAACCGGGACTGAACCGGGACTAAACCAGGACTAAACCGGGACTGAACCGGGACTAAACCAGGACTAAACCAGGACTGAACCAGGACTAAACCAGGACTGAACCGGGACTGAACCAGGTCTAAACCAGGACTGAACCGGGACTAAACCAGGACTAAACCAGGACTGAACCAGGACTAAACCAGAACTGAACCAGGACTAAACCAGGACTGAACCAGGACTGAACCAGGACTAAACCAGGACTAAACCAGGACTAAACCAGGACTCACACAGACCAACACAGACCCACACAGACCCAGGCCTAAACCAGGTCTAAACCTGGTTTAAACCTGGTTTTTTAAACCAGATCTAAACCAGGTCTAAACCAGGTTTAAACCTGGTTTAAACCAGGTCTAAACCAGGACAAACACAACCGAGTTGCTGCCGCCCTCAAACACATTCAGATAAGATAAAAGATGTGTTATAAATGACTTTGACGTGTATAAAACGTCTTTTTCAGTTTACGGGGTCTGGAGTGGTACATGTGGTCGTCTTTGATGTAGCGGCTGCTCCGGACCAGCCCTAAAAACACAAATACCATTCACAAATCTGTGAGTGTCGACCTGGGCCTGCAGACGTACTGTAAATGTTTAGCAGGTTTTAGCAGCGCTCAGTTGGGCTCAGTCGGGCTCACTCGGGCTCAGTCAGGCTCACTCGGGCTCATTCAGTCTCACTCAGGCTCATTCAGGCTCTCTCAGGCTCTCTCGGGCTCACTCGGGCTCACTCGGGCTCACTCGGGCTCAGTCGGACTCACTCGGGCTCACTCGGGCTCACTCGGGCTCACTCGGGCTCATTCAGTCTCACTCAGGCTCATTCAGGCTCTCTCGGGCTCACTCGGGCTCACTCGGGCTCAGTCGGACTCACTCGGGCTCACTCGGGCTCACTCGGGCTCATTCAGTCTCACTCAGGCTCATTCAGGCTCTCTCAGGCTCACTCGGCTCACTCGGGCTCATTCGGGCTCATTCAGTCTCACTCAGGCTCATTCAGGCTCTCTCAGGCTCTCTCGGGCTCACTCGGGCTCACTCGGGCTCACTCGGGCTCACTCGGCTCAGTCGGACTCACTCGGGCTCACTCGGGCTCACTCGGGCTCATTCAGTCTCACTCAGGCTCATTCAGGCTCTCTCGGGCTCACTCGGGCTCACTCGGGCTCAGTCGGACTCACTCGGGCTCACTCGGGCTCACTCGGGCTCATTCAGTCTCACTCAGGCTCATTCAGGCTCTCTCAGGCTCACTCGGGCTCACTCGGGCTCATTCAGTCTCACTCAGGCTCATTCAGGCTCTCTCAGGCTCTCTCGGGCTCACTCGGGCTCACTCGGGCTCACTCGGGCTCACTCGGGCTCACTCGGGCTCATTCAGTCTCACTCAGGCTCATTCAGGCTCTCTCGGGCTCACTCGGGCTCACTCGGGCTCAGGGACTCACTCGGGCTCACTCGGGCTCACTCGGGCTCATTCAGTCTCACTCAGGCTCATTCAGGCTCTCTCAGGCTCACTCGGGCTCACTCGGGCTCATTCAGTCTCACTCAGGCTCATTCAGGCTCTCTCAGGCTCTCTCGGGCTCACTCGGGCTCACTCGGGTTCACTCAGGCTCACTCAGGCTCATTCTGGCTCATTCCGGCTCATTCAGGCTCATTCGGGCTCATTCAGGCTCACTCAGGCTCACTCAGGCTCATTCAGGCTCATTCAGGCTCTCTCAGGCTTCAGCAGGATTTTCTCCCTGAGTTATTTCTGCACAGGGTGGTCTCTCTGCTGATCTTAACTTAGACCTGGAATCTAAAAGTAAACGTATGTCGCAAACGCTCCACTGATAGGACGGATTACCGAAAAATCCACAACACCAGGAGGTCCAGATAAAAACGGAACGAACTTAATATTATTCAAAAACAACACGACTTACTACTGTATAAGGCCCTGATCTGTTACATAAGTATTCACTAAAAACTCACTGTTTATCAGGCTAAAAGAAACGTTCAGACTGTGATGACTGGACTCTGGAATTATCTTAAAACTGATAACAAAGAGTGGGGAATGAAAATGAAATCCAGCTTGTATTTGAGCTACATTTAACAAGGATGATTAACCAGGTTTATCACATTCTCTGGACTATAAGTTGCAATTTTTATGCGATTTATATGTGAAATATAGGATTTTTTCTTCATTATTATGCATTTTTTGGCTGGTGCGACTTATACTCCAGAAATTAGGGTAAATAATAGGACTTAAATACTGATTGATGACTTGTAGAGACAGGCCGATATCTGTAAAAGTGTCGATATATCAGGCAAATACTTGGACTTTTTAGCGTATCAGCTATCGGCCTTAAATCTCCAGCACAGGCCGATTGTTCGTTTTGGTGAATCTGCAGCTTAAAGATACACACAAAGCTTTATGTTAACACTTTAAATCAAAGAAATCGCTGCACAGAACGTGACTACGCAGCTCTCTTATAGGTTTGGGGTAAAAAAAAGGGCTTGGGAGGAGTTTTTAGTGCATTAAAATAATTAATTTAGTGCATAAATGGGGGAAAATAATCAATATCGCCCCAGAAGTATCGGCAGAGTATCGTTCAGCGGTTGCTCTGGGGTTTAAATAATCAGTATCACCCATGAAAAAACACAAATTAGTCAATCGCTAATGGCTGCTGTTCAAAACTACAAACCAGGACTAAATATGGACGCCCCCAGCACTGAAGCAGGTCTAAATCAGGACTTAAAGGGCCCGTATTAAGCTATGTCTTTAATCTATGTTATATGGACTTGCCAATCTAAAGGTAAAATATAGATGTTAAGTTGGAAACTATCATTTCATGACATCACAAGGTGGAACAGAGCATTTTGAGCTTTGGAGATGTAGACAGACTGATAATAATGGGTGTGAATGAAAGAAAACACAAGTCCAGGTGTGTTTTTGAGGAGGTAACAGCGTTAGAACATGACTTAAAGCTCACAAGAGTCAATTTTGTGTAATATTTTAACTAAACCATGTACAAAACTGGACTAGATCAGGACTAAACGAGAGTAAAACAAAGACACAGCAACATTTCATAACAGCACAGAGTAGTGAGGTGCAGATTTTGACTGTCCTGTGTGTCCTTTACCTGTCGGGATGCTCCTTGACGACCTGGTACACCTTGATGAGGAGGGTGTCGTTGGGAAAGGCTCGGCTCACACACTCTTTGTACAGCCTGAACTCCGCCGCGGTGACGGCCTCGCCCTCCGGGATCTGGGACAGGTTGAACTTAAACTCTTTATGATGCCGCCGCTGAGGGGAGAGCTCCCTGTCGAACTCCACTGAGAAGAAAAACACAAAAGGACAGGGTCAGAATTCAGTAATGACTTTAAATCAGACCATTGTGCTTGTTTCTCTATAGTTATAATCTGGATCATTATGTCACACTAGCGAGAGGCTAATTTAAAAAAAAATTGTTAAAACATGGTGAAAAGTCCATTTTGCAAAAGACGTCTGGACCCAGCGCTCAGTCCCGACTACCCTCTCACTCAAAGAGAAAAATGGTAGAAAAGAAACAAGAGATCCACATTACAGCTTTTTTGGAGCTCCCAGTTTTGTATTATTTTAAAAGCACCACAATGTGATGTTTCAGTGATGTTCAAGCTGTTCTTCCAACGAGTGAGAGTGTAGAGACATTCAGCAAACAGTCACGGTCTGAAGGTCTCACAAACACAAAGATGGAATCAACTGCAAATGTGCAAGGCCTTAACGCACTGCACCACCGGCCTGCACAAGTATGAGACACTCTGATGGTGCGTTGATCTCGTCTCATCCCTGCTCCTCATCTAATGTTATTTTTACATCAAAACTGTGACTTACAAGCAGCAGCCATGTAAAGTCCTGAGAGCAAAGCCAAACCACTGAGTTTAACCCACAAACCAGGGGCAAACTTTTTGACACGGGCCACAGTGAGTCTAAAATCTGACAGAGAGGCTGGACCAGGATGTAGCAACATGTAGCAAAGCCTGAATATAAGACTCATTGTACAAATTATTTCCCAAATGCATTCATTAAATTCATAATTAATGATTCAAAACTTTTTTTTTTTTTTTTCTTTTTTGGATGATATTTTATTTTATGCATTGTAATGGACTTGTACTGACATGCTTTATGAACATACTCAAATAAAAATTCAATTCAATTCAATTTATTACATTTCAGTTAAATAAACACAGCAGACAAAATGTAATATAATTTTGTCACGTTTGTCAGGCCAGATTAATAAGCTCAACGGGCCGAGTGTGGTCCCCGGGCCGTAGTTTACCCATGTCTGACTGTTTATATACATGGACATAACCCTTTAGGTCCCACAGTCCAAATAGGAAGTGATTATTGCTGCGCTTCTGCCTCCATCGACAATTCGCTGCTGTCAGACTCGTCATTTTGTCTTAAATGTTCGTAGTAGCCCTATAGCGTCGGATGCTGTCGTCGCTGATAGACTCGCGGTTGTGGATTTTCCAATTCTGCCTCATGTAAATTCAAACGGCGTCTCAAAGCAGAGGCATGGGGCTCTTTAAATATTTTACCTTCATTACGGTAATCTGCCTCTGTGGTCCCTCAGGAAGACGACCAATCAGAGCGCAAGTACCGCCGGGATTTTCCCAGTCGTTTATTCAATGTGTCAAAGAAAAAATACGTATGGATTTGTAAAATAGAGGCAGTTGTGTAAAAAAAAAATGCAGTATATTCTGATACTTCCTTTAACATGATTTTTATGGATAAAAAAGAATAAAAGTCTAGGTGAGCTGTGCTGGTCTATAGTGAGCTCAGTCCTTAAAGGGTTAACCCTCTACATGATTCTGGAGTTTTTATTTCACTATTGTGTCTGTAAATCAAGATATGAACATTAATAACACACAAATCTGGTCCTTCTTTCCCCGAGGTCGCTCTTATTAGTGTTAGCAACAGGTTTGATTGACAGCGTTGCTAAGGACCTGCTCCCTGCTAAACCAGTGGTGCAGCTGGAAAGGGGCGTTACCTTCAACAGCCTCGCTCTGGATTGGCTCTTTGGTTGCTATGATACTCGGAGTCAGAAGATTTCGCGCTATAACTGCTCTAGCCTCGATTAGCTTCATTTGACTGGAGCTGGACGCTGTGGGTGACGTCACACTCGCTCAGTCAACTTCTTTCTACAGTTTATGGCGACGCCTTGATCTTGTGCGTGATACAAGATCTTGTCTCAGCCCTGCTCCTCATTTTATGTTATTTTTACATCAAAACAGTGACACAGACGCAGGCAGCCATGTAAAACCAACAGAGAAAACCCAAAAAAGGAAGAAGGGTCGATAATAGTAGCTCTGAGACGGCACATAGACAAACACACAGATCGGTGATATCCGAGTTTCTTTCAGACCGTGTGAGGTCGACGTCGCAGCCTCTTTGACCCTCACATGTGCTGTACACTTCAGACTAAGAGCTCCTGCGGTTTCCTTAAATAAATCCCCGTTATCATCAGTCTGAGGAGGAAAAAACATCACTTAACATCACTTTTCACTTAAGACACACTGGCCACCAACCAACAAACCCACCGCCGCTGCCTTTAAGTGCACTCTGCTCTATAATGACGTGAACTCGCCACAACGAACCAGCTGAGACGAGGAGGCGGAGTCAGGGCGGCCAGTTAGAAGATACATGAACAAGTCACAAGTTTGGACACGACCTCTCATTCATTCATAGGTTTTGTTCTTTATTTTTACCACTTTCTACATTTTAGACACAGAGAGAAGACATCAAATGTAAGAAGTAACATATATGGAATTATGTAATAAAGAAAAAAACATTAAATAACTCTAGTAAAAGCCAAAGTTAATCTGTAACTGGACAAATCGTCGTAGGAGTGAAGATGTTTCGCTGCTCGTCCAAGTCTCTTCTTACTGGACACTGCCTTATATCTGTCTGAAGGAGGCGCTAACTACACTGAAACTGAAAACAGCTATTATTTGTAGTTTCCGTCAACCTTTAATGGTCCTACTGGCTCGCTCTGTTACTCTCTTTGTTTCCTTTGAGCAATCTGACCAGAACTGAAGAAGCGTCTTGGACGAGTAGCCGAATATCTTCACTCCTACAACGTTTTTGTCCAGTTGACAGATTTTACTTTTGGCTTTTACTGTGGGTCAGACCTGGGCGACTGAGGGATTACACAGACATTAAATAACTCTAAATAAAGCCACATAAATAAAAAAAAATAATAAAATAAAAAAAATAATAAAAATTAAAATAAAAAAAAATAAAAAATAAAAATAAAATAAAAATAAAATAAATAAATACATATAAATAAATTCTCAAAATTACACCCTTTGATTTGTTGAAAAATATTTACTAGAGTGATTAAAAACATTTTTCTTTACTACATAATTCCATATATGTTGCTTCATATACGTGAGGTCTTATGTGTGTATATAAAATGTAGAAAGTAGTAAAAATAAGAAAAAAAACTATAAATGAATGAGAGGGTGAGTCCAAACCTTTGACTGGTGTTGTTTAAACGCACACTTCCAGTCTCATTCCCGGGAAAGCGATAATATCTCCATGGAGACAAGCTTTTAACCAATCATCCATAGTGCAGCTTTAATTTTTCAAGTACACTACAAGCATTTAAAGTGGCAGTACCTGATTTTTGTCCCAGTAGCACCGGTATATCTTAAAAGTGGCTGTTGGGGTCAAAGTGAGACCACTGTGTGCTGCCTGTGTCTAAGTGTAAAGTCACAAAAGTAAAATTCAAATGAGTGAAGACGTTTGGCTGCTCGTCCAAGTCTTTTCTTCTTCTTCTTCGTTCTGGTCAGATTCCTCCTGGACGCTGCCTTAAATCTGCCTGAAGGAGGCGCTAACGACACTGAAGCTAACACACCTGACACAGATCAAACCTGGACGACTGAGGATTACACAGACATCTGATTATAAAGTGTTTTACTGTTCGAGAATCAGGAAGTGCACGTTAGAATGCTAGTTGCTTAGGCTAAACTCCGCACTGACCTGTGATAATCGAGAAAAGTGCTTAGGATGCCTGGAATCTGTTAGGAAAGTGACAAATCTGTTTGGATTTGGACTGCTACAAACATTTTAAATCAGATCTATTCTGCAAAATGGACTTTTTCAGAAAATTTTAACCATGTTTTAGTTGTTTCTTCTCACTATTTACTCACACAAAGTTGTTTTTGGAGTGATTCATGTTTGAGTAATCGTTAATTGCTCATTTTCAAGACGCCATTTTGCCGATAAATCCCCATTTTCACCTCCACCGCTACACGCCAACTGCGACTTCTTCAGTTTTATTTCCTTATCTTTGATACACAGGATTCGCCAGTGTGATGTGCAGCTGTCCATAGGGGGCGCCGACAGCTACACGGCACTTTGTTGTGATGATGTTTACGGCGACATCAGCTCCCATTGGGCACCGCAGTTCTCTAACACAGAAGTCAGTGGAATTGTTTGTTTTATTAGGTCGTTTTAGATGAATATTGTGATTTAAAATGTGCAAATTCTAACAGAATGACCCACGAGTGTCACAGATTATAATTACACAGCGACACAGAAGCAAAATGGGGCTGATTTCAAACTAATTTCACATTTTTAACACTGTAACTTTGCTTGTATCTGTAGCTCTGCAGGATCTTGTCACTTCCCTCTATCACAGGTATAATAAAGCAGCTCTACATTACGAGCGCTCGCACCCAAACACATACATCACCCTCCTACACGCTCCGACACCATCTCACACTATAGGCTAAACGCTTTCTCATATGCTCCGCCGGGCTCGGAGCACATCGTCAGCTCCACTGCACTTTCCACTCAGCACAGTTTGAATTCTGTGGCTGCGTCGACCACAAAATGAAGCTTATTCCACCGTCTCACGCCTCCTTTACCTGCACGAGACCAGGCCAGCCGTCCAAATGATTAACATTATAGCTGCAAATTGAAATTACGCAGGTTAGCGAGACGTCTGGCCACCATACAGCAAAAATTATAGTCATTACGAGCCCTGCAGTAACAAACACATCCACGTATAAGGCCTATGTATAGTTATATTTATTCCAAAATGAGTCATGAGCCGTAGGAAAGTTACACGGAGTATTTACACGTTTGATGCTCTTTTAATCTTCTCGAGTTATGTTTGTTGAACTTAAGCCAGTCTCCCTAAAACTCGTGCTGATTTTATGACGTATGGACCCACCCAAATGACACATTTTGTTCCTTAATGCACAGAGAAAAAAGTGGCACGATGAGAGAGCCAATCAGAGCGGCTCAGAGGGAGTAGCCCCGCCTCTCACAAACACACACACACACACACACACACAAACACACACACACACACACAAAAACACACACACAAACGCACACAGAAGAGACGAGAGGCCGTGTCCAGGAGGGTCAGGTTTATGTCCATCGTGTTTGTTTTTACACAAACGTCTGACAAAAGTGTAAATCTCTGAGCTCAGCAGATGTGGTGTGGTCAAAATGTCATAAAAGTGTCAATAATTATCAGATTTTGATCGTTTAAAAATATATTTGATTTTATATATTATGTTTGTGTTTTAAGCTGGATGAACATATAATTGAAGTGTTTTTAAATATAAGATTGTTGGTCCAAGACGTTTTAATAATGCGTCAGACTCATGCAGTAATGAGACACAACGAGGCAAAAATCAAAAATATAAAAATAAACCATGAGTGTGTTAAAGTGTGTGTGCCTGTGCGTGTGTGTGTGTGTGTGTGTGTGTGTGTGCGTGAGTGTGGGTGAGTGTGAGTGTACATGAGTGTGAGCGTGTGTATGTGTATGAGTGTGTGTGTACGTGTGAGCGTGTGTGTATGTGTGCGTGCCTGTGTGTGTGTGCACATGTGTGTGCGTGTTTGTGTGAGTGTGTGTGCTTATGTGCATGTGTGTGTTTGTGAGTGTGTGTGCGCGTGTTTGTACATATGTGTGTGTGTATGTGTGAATGAGTGTGTATATCTGTTTGTGTATGTATGTGTGTTTGTGTGTATATGTGTGAGTGTGTATGTGTGTGCTTGTGTGTATGTGTGTGTAAATGTGTATGTGTGTATATGTGTGTAAGTGTGTATATGTGTGTGTTTGTGTGTGAGTGTGAATATGTGTGTGTATGTGTGTGTGCGTGTATATGTGTGTATATGTATGTATATGTGTGTTTGTGTGTGTGTGTGAATGAGTGTGTGTATATGTCTGTGTGTGTGTGAGCGTGTATATATGTGTGCTTGTGTGTGTATATGTGGGTTTTTGTGTGCATATGTATGTATATGTGTGTTTGTGTATATGTATGTATATATGTGCGTGTGTGTGTATGTGTGAGTGTGTGAGTGTGTATATATGTGTGTGTATATATGTGTGTGTGTGTGTGTGTGTGTGAATGTGTATATGTGTGCGTGTATGTGTGAGTGTGTGTGTGTGTGTGTGTGTGTGTGTGTATATGTGTGTGCTTGTGTGTGTAGCTAAAGCCTGTTGAAGCTGAAGGGAGGAGAGTGAGAGTGAGACGGCTGAGCTGAAGTGGAAAAATGAAGAAAAGAGATAAAAATACAAGTAAAAATGGCCGTGATTAATCTATAATCATGTCCAAATGTAAAGAAAACACGTCTGCAGAGCTGAGCCAAAGGCCTCACCAAAAGCCCAACCTCACGTTTGACTAAAGATCTGGTTCTTAACACAAACAGTATGATCTTTGTAACTGTTTTAAATCAGTCCTGTGGTGCTTGTGTCTCTACAGTTCTCATCTCTGACACTCGTGGATCATTCTGTTATAATTTACACATTTGAAATCACAATATTCATCTAAAACGACTTAATAAAGGAGACAAATCCGCTGACTTTCGAGTAAAAAAACAATGAGAGCTATAAATGTCATGACAACAAAGCGCCGTGGAGTTGTCGGCGCCCCCTATGGACAGTTTTTTTTTCTCATTTGTACCAACAATGACGACCCGACGCTGCTGAATCCCACGAGTATCAACGATTAAGAAAATGAAACTGGAGAATGAAGTAAGTACATCACAGTGGGCGTGTATAGGTGAAGGTGAAAACGGGGATTTATCGGCAAAATGGCGTCTTGACAATAGTCGCCTAAAGATTTCTCAAACATGAATCGCTCCAAATTCAATTTCAAGAGGATAAATGAGAAGGAAACAACTAGAACATGGTTAAAATCTCTGAAAAGTCCATTTTGAAGAATAGTGCTGATTTAAAGCCGGACACATGAGCCGGGGTCTTTATTTTGCGCACGGGGCCAACACGACGGGGGATATAAACTGTATCTTTTTCCTTCGATCAATCATCTCCACGTCTTTATGTAATAGTTTGGTTTTGTTGGTTGACATCGTCCTGACTACAACCTTAAACCATTTTGCCACAAACTTTAGCCGTAAAACAGTACGAATCCAACTTCAGGACGTGCGGACATCCAGAGTGGAACCACCTATGGAGACCTCGATGTTTTTCCCATCATGCTCTCTGTGACCTGTATCAGTTTTGACAGATCCTCCTCCCACATGAGCAGATGTACCCATAACTGTGATGTTAGGGCCCGGATCATAATGACAGGAAGCCAGAGGAGCCAAAAAACCTCTGCCTGATAGCTTTGCATTTGAGGTCACGGCTCTGCAAATGACTTTACAACAGCAGCCGTCCTTCCAACACCCCCGAGTGTAAAGAAACGGGTGAAATATTCTCCTTTTGGCGCGATATATTTTTAGATAAACTCGTGCAGGTCACTTTTGAGTTCATTTATTTCTGCAGAAAGTGCGTGGAATAGTTGTCGGGTTTGTTAGCGACGCTACTGTCAAGCTAAACAAGACTAACGAGCGTCTGAGTTATTACAGTGCGTACTTACAAAAGGCATGCGGTAAACTGTTTGGTCGCTTCATATTTGGACAATCTGAGGAATTCTGGGTAACATTAACATTTTAACATGTTCTGCTCCGTATACGAGATAAAAGATGAACTGGAAACAGTGAGGAACCTTCTGCCAAGTATAATCACATTCCTAGAGCTAATCTCCATAGCGACAGAGTAACTTTTTAAAGATGACCGAACTTCTAAAAACCTTCAAAATATGAAGTCAAAACAAAAGTGTCGCCCTGGTTACGGTTTAAGGAATGTACGAAATAGTTAGGCTTCGTGACATTTTGGTCCTACTACTATTACTGCTATTACTACTACTACTACTACTACTATTACTTTTCAAATACAGTGTGACGTCTTTAATAAAATGTTACAAGTTTTCTACTTTCAAGTCACTTTGCATCCAGAAACCACTCACACATTCATACACCAGTGCACACAGACACTGAGGGCGACGTGGGTTAAGTGTCTTGCCCAAGGACACAACAGCAGCGTTCAACTGTGGGAGCTGGAATCGCACCGGCGACCTGTGGGTCAGTGGAGTCAACCGCTCTACCAATGATGTTTATGTCGAAAAAGCAGGATTAAAACTGACAACCTTTGGACCAACTCAGCTGCTGTCGCCCACCTGCACTATTGTAATATTTCTGGTGTCTCCGTGTTACTTTGTTCGAAATGTTACACAATACAGCATTAAACTTCTCTCCTGTGTTTCTTCAAGAACAGGTGATTTTAACCCTGGAAAACCCAAGAACTTTTTTCTTCTTTGGAAAATGATGAACATTGCATTAAATTACTTCTATAAGTTCATTGAACACTGAAATATCCACTTAATTTTAACCCTTTATTCCCTAATTTAGGATCAGGGCCAAATTTGACCCATTGGGCTCGCTAACGTATCCAAAAAGAATATAAAATGTACTTCTAGACATTCTGCAAGCTGTTACTAAAAAGATCAACAAAAAAAAACAAAAACAAAACACATTTTACCAAACGCTGGTTTGCTGAGAGGACGATTTTTTTTTGGGGGTAGTTTTCCATCTTGTCACTATCGCTCTGGCTCATTTTAGTTCAATATTCATCCACTAGGTGTCTCTATGCAGGGGCCAGAAGTGGCACTCTGGGCTTTTTGAATTTTCTTAAGTGAAATTTGCCATATTATTTTTTGTTTGTTCATTTTGGGTAACAGCAATTAACTATGGCCAAATTTGACCCCGTAGGTTCTCCAGGGTTAATGTAGAAGTACTTTTTAAACACGACCAGGTGATGTCATTCACTTGTTTCCATGGAGATACAGAAGTTTAATGCCATACTTCAGAACATGCCCATAGACTGTATATATAAAGCACATATGTCAAACTAAGGCCCGCGGGCCAAATCTGGCCCAGGGTGTGATTATATTTGGCTGGTGAGATCATATCATTAGAGCTGGCCCGCTGGTATATGGCACATGCACTGATAATACTACAAATCCCAGAATGCTTTGCTAGTGCACTGATCGCAGTCGAGACCAATGAGCAGAGTAAACCAGAGTGTAGCAAACTGAGCCTGAATATTTGTTTTCTCTGGGTACTTTAGACATGGACTGATAATAGTTTGAAAGTCAAATTTTCATGAACATAAATTCTTTTTTTGTTGTTGTTGACTTGTGATCACACAGACATTTTATGTTTAAGCAAAACTAAAGGTGGTTCCATATGAAAAGGTTAAATATTACACATAAGGTGAGTCAGTTTTTCAATAAATATTGCGTTTTGCCTGTGAATTTCTCTCCTTTTCTTCTGTCCCTTTCACTTTGACAGTTTCAGTTTGACAGCCCTAGCCGCTGCTTTCCAAACAGGAAGTGATCATGAGCGCGCTTCCGGCTTCATCATCTCCAGTTCACTTTCTAGGAAGGGGCGTTACCTTCAACTCGCTCCGATTGGCTCTTTGGGTGCTATGATACTCGGCACAGTGATAACATCTCCATAGAGACCAGCAGGTGGACAGACCTTCGGCGAAAAGTTACCCAGTGAAGCTTTAACAAAAACCAGATCAGAGCATTGGGAAGATGTTTAAAAAGTTAAATTCCATCTAAATTACATCCTACCAGCAGTGTCCCATATAACTCAACTGCCCTGGACTCAACAGCTCCACTAAATCTGTGAAATGTCTGCTGTATTTCAAGTGAGGTGTTACAAACTCGAGAGCGTGGAGTGAAATACAGAGAGCCAACATTTTTCTTAAAAATGAAAAATGTGAGATTGGAACATAATGAAATTAGCAGGAAAAGGTTTGACACTTATCCGTTTTACAGCTGAGCTAATCCTCCTGGCTCCCGTCAGCTCACTCAACAAGAGCTAAAGTACAAGCACTTCATCTGAGCGAAACACACCATTAAACTCAGAACACATAACACTGCTGACAACCTATAGCTCTATTATCAGAGTAACTAAAAGTCACATTCAAGTTTGAACCAGGTCTAAAGAGGGTCTAAACAGGGTCTAAAGAGGGTCTAAACAAGGTCAAGACCAGATCTAAATCAGGTCTAAATCAGGTCTAAACCAGATCTAAATCAGGTCTAAACCAGATCTAAACCAGGCCTAAACCAGGCCTAAACCAGGCCTAAACCAGGCCTAAATCAGGTCTAAATCAGGTCTAAATTAGGTCTAAACCAGATCTAAACCAGGTCTAAATCAGGTCTAAACCAGGTCGAAACTAGGTCTGAACCAGGTCTAAACCAGGTCTAAATCAGGTCTAAACCAGGTCCGAACCAGGTCTAAACCAGGTCTAAACCAGGTCTAAACCAGGTCTAAACCAGGTCTAAACCAGGTTTAAACCAGGTTTAAACCAGATCTAAACTAGATCTAAACCAGGTCGAAACTAGGTCTGAACCAGGTCTAAACCAGGTCTAAATCTGGTTTAGACCTGGTTTAAACCTAGTTTAGACATGGTCTACACAAAATCTACTCAAGGTCTGAATCAGTTGCAAACAAGCCAAAACCAGGTCTAAACCAGATCTAAAGTAGATCTAAACCAGGTCTAATCCGGGTCTAAACCAGATCTAAACCAGATCTAAACCAGATCTCGTTTTATCATCTGCAGTGGACTTAGCTTAAGCTGCAGAGTTAGCCGCTTGCTAAGTAGCCGAGCAGCTGTCTCTCCACCTTCACGGCATGAAATTCAATTGGAATCCACAGAGATTTTCACATAGAGGAATCAAAGGGGAAGCGGCTGGAGGCTGCGCACAGGGAGCCTAACCTCCGCTTTACCCCGGCCCGATGTGAGCCAGACAGGAACCAGAGAGGACCAAGAGATTCAGAACCTACCCCCCCAGCCCAATGTGAGCCAGACAGGACCCCCAGAGAGGACCAAGACCAAGCTTCAGAACTTTACCCCAGCCCAATGTGAGCCAGACAGGAACCAGAGAGGACCAAGAGATTCAGAACTTTACCCCAATGTGAGCCAGACAGGAACCAGAGAGGACCAAGAGATTCAGAACTTTAACTTTACCCCAATGATTCAGAGCCAGACAGGAACCAGAGAGGACCAAGAGATTCAGAACCTACCCTGGCCCAATGTGAGCCAGACAGGAACCAGAGAGGACCAAGAGATTCAGAACCTTACCTCGGCCCAATGTGAGCCAGACAGGAACCAGAGAGGACCAAGAGATTCAGAATGTCTGACATGTACTTGTCTCCATGTCTTGCTTTCCTTAGAATGTGGCATAGTATGGCATTAAAGTTATCTGTCTAGCATTTATTGGATCAGATATTTTTAGGGCTCAAAAACACCTCGAATAACATGCATTGTCAGTGTGAGCGGAGTCGCCTCTCTACAGATCTGACCCGTGACTCTACTGGCTTGCCGTCATGGATAATGTTATAGAAACGTAGACCATATCAGGCAATAGCGTTTCCATGGAGACACGCTGGGCGGACCCACATTATGCTTATGTGTATTGATGAAGTCCATCACTCTCTATGTAAAGAGAACCTCACAATCTGTTCTAGTCTGCTGCGCTGTCAGACACTTTAAATGACAAAATGATAAACGGCCACATTTTTATCCATCCATCCATTTTCTTCTGCTTATCTGGGGCAGAGTTGCGGGGGCAGCAATCTAAGCAGGGACTCCCAGACTTCCCTCACCCCAGACACGTCCTCCAGCTCCTCTGGTAGGACCCAAAGGCGTTCCGAGGTGCAGCCGAGAGACATAGTCCCTCCAGCTTTTCTTGGGTCTTTCCTGGGGCCTCCCTCCAG
Source organism: Periophthalmus modestus (assembly GCA_019594935.1). Lineage (NCBI taxonomy): Eukaryota > Metazoa > Chordata > Actinopteri > Gobiiformes > Gobiidae > Periophthalmus > Periophthalmus modestus. The sequence goes on along the minus strand of JAIEZT010000021.1, from coordinate 21,286,099 downwards.
TGGGACATGACTCAGAACATCTCTCCAGGGAGGCGTCCAGGAGGCATCCTAAGCAGAAGCCCGAGCCACCTGAGCTGCTCCTCTCAATGTGGAGGAGCAGCGGCTCTATTGCAAGCTCCTCTTGTGTGACTGAGCTCCTCACCCTGTCTCTAAGGGAGCACCCAGCCACCCTGCGGAGGAAGCCCATTTCAGCCGCTTGTATCCACCATCTTGTCCTTTCAATCATTACCCAAAGCTCTTGACCATAGATGAGGGCAGGAATGTAGATTGACCACTAAATCGAGAGCGGTCAATCTATGGTCACATTTTTGTATTGCTGGTCTTTAGATTCTTGAACGTGATGATGTAAGAGACAGTTTTCTCTACTGATTACACTCTACTGCGAAATATTTTGAAATATCCCAAAGGTAAACTCACAAATGTTGAACCTGATCATTTAAATTAGTGATTAAACCACACAACTCTGCATTTTAGCGATATTAATTCATTTTATCTGCTCCTCTGCATTACATATTGTTGGCCATTAGAATGTTGCGATGTCACACCTTCAAGGCTCAATGAACCACTCACACATTCATACACCAGCGTACGCCGACACTGGGAGTGACATGAGTTAAGCGTCTTGCCCAAGGACACAACAAATTAATATTTATTCATTTGTGTAATTGCAACTGACAACCTGTGGGTCAATGGATTTGACCGCTCAACCAATGATAGTGGGACTCGAAGTGTCAATGGATAAACGCTCAACAACCAACTGAACTACTGTCCCATTGACCTACACGCAAAACAACAGGAGGGAATTGACCCTTCAACCTTTAGATTATGCTGTTTTCTGATTTAAATCGATCCAGCATCGCTTACATTGGCAATTCACTTTTTAACAATATCCATTCAAACTCGAGCCCATAGTAATCCATCTCCAGAACCCCTAAACTACGTGTGAGGTCGTAAACACTTTGAGAACCACATTTACGCTTAAATGGTCTCGTGTCTGCTCTTTAAGACGACGGCAGGTCCGCTCGTCAGGCTTTAAAACTGTAAAAACGCCCGTCCAAACGCTACATATGGAACACACATTTGAAACTAATTAATTTCTGATTCATCTGGTGGTCCAAAAATACATCTATTCAAAAACAAGTCATATTTACACAGCCGCAAATCCGATTTTTGTTCTTTTTCGTTCCAGTCATTTCAACACTGTCGCCATCGCTCAAAATCAGGGGTCATTTAGCGCGGAGGAGAGACCAAAATGGACCAAAATGATGCAGAAGTTCTGAAAACCTGACAGAACGACCTGAAGCGCTGAGTGAGAGAGACAGGTTTTCAGATTGGGTTTGATAGGAGCTGTTCTCACATTTCCACCTGCGCAACATCTGCTGTCGCTGCTGCTGCTGTAGGTATTAAAGCGGCCCACATGAACCGGCCCATTTAAACCTCACGACCTCAGAATCCCCTCCACTACTGCATGGGATCAAATGGAGTTTACATTAACACAGGTTAGAAAACAGGTGTGGTATGAAATCGCTCAAGCAGACGTTCTTTCTGTACTGGATTATGTAGATATAATAAACCCGAAACCTTTAGATCCACTCCTTCACTCAGCCCGTCGTTGATGAACTGTGCAGTCTATGAAAAAGTAGGCTGGCGATCGCTATCTGTCTGTATTCTGTCTGTATTTATAAATGGACATAGCTAACACGCTAGCCGCCGCGTTCCAAATAGGAAGTTAGCATGGGCGCGCTGCCAGCTCCATCAGCTCCTGGTATTTTAATTTCCCTATTGTGTCTGTAAATCAAGATATGAACATTAATAACAGACAAATCAGGCGCCTTGTTTCCATGAGGTCGCTCCTGCTAGCGTTAGCGACAGGTTTGATTGACACCGTTGCCAAGCTAAACCAGCGGTGTGGGCGGGAAGGGGCGTTACTTTCAACAGCCTCGCTACTGATTGGTTCTTTGGTTGCTATGATACTCGCAGTCGGACTTCTAAATATGAAACTTAGCTCCAAATTAGCCGCTATAACTGCTAGCCTCAATTAGCTTCATTTGACTGGAGCTGAACGCTAACGTCACGCTCACTTAGCCCACTTCTTTACACAGTCTGTGGCGTAACCTACTACTACCACTGTTCACCACAATATTTTCACACCACAATGTTACCATAGTAATTAACTACTCAAAACTAAATATTCCATCTTTTTGAATGGTAAAAAGTACTCAAAATGGCGGCTATACAGGAAACAGGAAGCTGAAACCCCTGAATGCTCACACCGATTTTATTTCTATGGCACACTTAAAACAACTTGAGCTGAACCAAAGTGTTTCACATAAAAGTCAACAAAAAACAAATATGCAAATAAGACAATGCATAAGAAAAGAAAGATAAAACACCAAGATCCTGTGTAGCTAGCGTTAAATGCCAGGGAGGAGAGGTGGGTTTTCAGACTAAACCGCGTTAAAGACTGATCTCGTGATGGTTGAAAGTCTAAAAACTGGCTGCACTAGAACTGAAATGGAGAAAAACTTTTGATTATTTGGAATATATTTCAAGGAACATGCAAAACTGTATAGATCGGTGCCACTAATGCGCTTTAATAAACATTTATACTCACACCTGCTTCTGTTTTTCATGTTTTAAATGGACTTGTGCAGGTATTTGGTTTGTCGTTTAGTTTGTATTGTTCTATGGAAATAAAAGCAAAAAAATGTATTAATCAAACCCAATTTCTTCATTTTCGTCACATTTCAGGTCGACTTTGTGTGTGTTTTAATCTAAACTCTCTCGGTCGTCCTGATTGGCTGATGCACCTGTCGGCCACGCCCCTTTGAACCCCAGCTTTATCTCCACCTGTTCAGACTACACATCTTGCGTAATGTAAAATACAGGAGAACCATATATTCTTGGCTTTATCTCGCGCTAATGAGGAAACTAACGCTATCTGCTTCTCCTGAGAGGTCACATGATCACACTTACATAACAGTAAAAGTCCTATATCGCACAAAATTTACTTTTTTAAACTTTAAGTCATGTTTCCAATGCTGTTACCTCCTCAAAAACACACCTGGAGTTGTGTTTTGTTTCATTCACACATGTTTGAGTAACACTTTATTATCAGACAAACCTTAAAACGCTCTGTTCCACCTTGTGATGTCATGAAGTGGTAGTTTTCAAGTTAGCAGCTAGCTTTTATACATTTAATTCAGTAGATATTGTCAATTCCAGCGCTGAAATGATCAAAATGATTATAGAAATGAAGGTGTATAGAGTGTAAAAACACAGTGGAGCACTTCCTGTATCATCACATGATGACATCACAAGGTGGAACAGAGTGTTTTCAGTTTGAGAGAAAAATTCATGCTAAATATGCAGGTTTGTTTGTGGGTTAAATGTGTGAATGAAACAAAAAAACACAACTCCAGGTCTGTTTGTGACAAGGAAACACATCAGAAAACTGTGTAATGTTGTAAACGTCCCCTTTAATTTCAAAACCAGACTGAGCCCTGAAGATTTCCGTCACTGAGGCAGGTCAGGTCAGATCTCACTGTATGTCAAAGTTTTAATGGTTAAACGTAGCCCCAAAGACTTTAAGAAATCAGGCCTGACCACAGTGAAAGCACTTCTTATGTGAGGACAGATATACGGGCTTTTTATAAACGGCGCCGCCCCTTTAAGACGGAGAGGAAGGAAAACAGGAGGAGTGATGAGAAGAGAGAGAGTCTGACCCACACGTCCGAAAAGCGGCTGCTCCATGTGAGAGGAACAGTGTCATAAACCGTATTTAAACTCGATTATCTGCTAAACCAACTCTAATGACATTTAAAGCCACACTACGGAACATTTCTGCTGTAGGATTCGCCATCGGTTAGCTGTGTAGATGTTATTTTTACTTGAAATGTTCCACAGTTTGGGATCAGACGTATCTACAGTCATGGAAACAAGCCAGCGTCGATGCCAGACGAAGGTTACCGAGGTTACAGGTCAGATCTGTGGAAAGGTGACCCCATCATAGTAATAAGGCGTTTTAGGAGGGATAAAAACGCATGATGGATAAGGTTAATGTCATACTGTGGAACATTTCAGGAAAAGTAATACCAGGGATGCATCAAATTGTGACTCCTCCACCAGAAAAGTTACACAATGCAGCTTTAACGTGCTCATATTACACTGTTTTCTGATCTGTCTTACACTGTTTTGTTTCATTCACACATTTAAACTCTGCATTTTTGGGGCTGAGTTCTGGAGTTCTTCTGAAAAAGCTCTGTTCCACCTTGTGATGTCATCAAGTGGCGATACAGGAAGTGCTCCGCTGTGTTTTTAAACTCCAAACACCTTCATTTTTAGAATCATTTGGATGATTTCAGCCCTGAAATTACCTGGAAGCTCTACTGAAATAACGGTAAAAGGAGCTGTTAACTTGAAAACTACCACTTGATGACATCACAAGGTGGAAACAGAGCGTTTTGAGCCTTGGAGATGTTACTCAAACATGTGTGAATGAAAATAAAACACAACTCCAGGTCAGTTTTGGAGGAGAAAACAGCATTTTAACATGATTTAAACCTCACAGAGAGTCACTTTTGTGTAATATAGCCCCTTTAAACTATTGTATTACTCCATTATTCCCAGAAAAGTTACACAGTGCATCTTTAATTGTATCACTGCATTATTATACAATGAATGGAAATGCTAGTGAGCACATTTTTCTTACGTAACCGAAATTTTAAAAACAGAACTGGATAATTGTGAAGGACACACTCAAATAAAGTTACTGAAAGAGGAGGCTGGTTCTGGTCGACGGCCGCAGGTCTGTGGTCGGCGGTCACCATTTTCCTCGCATTTATGACGATGTCCACGCTCCCTCGCCGTCCTGAAGGTGGAGATGACCCTCGCTCCTGTACAAGCCCAAAAACCACACTGCAAAACAACCACAACCAGCTACAATACGGCCTTGTGCTCATCGTCCGCCTGTGGAAACTCACATTATGCCCCAGTATAGACGAGGGATTCTGACACACACCGAGGAGCAAATGGAAAATCCTGACTTTTATTTTGATCGCGTTTCAATATATTTTTACTGAATGACTGTGGCCTTCCATATAAAGTAAGTATACAATCAAAAAACACCTGTTGATCCTTCCACATTGGCTCGTTCTACCTCCTATTACTCTAAGCACTTCCTTCAAGGTTAAACACATGAACCCGAGCTGTCTCCAGTCCAAAATAACAAAATATTGGAAAAACATTAAAACATGGAAACACGGAGACGCGAAATGCCTTTTGATGGAGCGGTTCTGCAGCGCTGTGATGTAGAACGCAGAGGCAGCACCTGTGACCCAGATAAAAGATTCTCCTCATCGGACCTGTCCAAGAGATTTTACTAAGTACCAGTTTGATGACAGACGCGAGAGAGAAGGAACACGGACGCGAGCGCTGCCAATTTAAACGGGCTTTCACACAGAGAGGATTCAGCGCTTCAGACGGGAGCTCAGACTGGGCCTAGAGGGGAAGCCAAAGGGACAAGAGGAGCCAACGAGTGTCGCTGGAACTGCCAAAGAATCACATTGGCTCATATCTGTCTGTACAAACGCAAACTGGTCACATTTTTATACAGCGTTTTTCCACCTTTAACTCACTCACATTCACACACCAGTGCACACAGACACTGGGGGCGAGGTCGTCAAGTGTCTTGCCCAAGAACTCGACAATCAAGTTCATTTGTGGGAGCTGGAATCGCACCGCCAACCTGTGAGTCTGTAGAATGATGTTTATGTCAAGATTGGGATTTGAACCGTCAACCTAAAGACTAGTGGACAAACGCTCGCTCTACCAACTGAGCTAGAGAAGGATGTAAGTCCTGTCGCCACGTCCTCTACTGTGACCATTGTGTTCTGTGTCCTGATTGGCTGAGGGACTGTAGACCATTGTGTTCTGCGTCCTGATTGGCTGAGGGACTGTAGACCATCGTGTTCTGATCAGTCTCCTCCGTGTCTCCTGTACAGTACAGAATGTGTCAGACAAATTTACATAAATGTTGGATCAGTGTGACTCTGAAGTGCTGTATGTTTGCAAGTTTTCTCCCCGACAAAACCCACAATGTCGATGAAACGTTCTGCACCGACAAAGGCACCGACGAAGGTTTGAACTTTGTTTAAACAAGAGAGAAATGTGAGAAAATGTTAATGCCTGTGTGAGAAAAGTGTATAAAGTGTGTGGTGAGGGGTTTTACAGCCAAGAAACAGAGACAATAAAGCTGATTTTTCCTATTGCAGATTATTTTTAGAACATAAACCCCACAATAAACCAGGGACCACTGTATATTTTTGTCAGAACTTCATGTGAAACGAAGGAAGGAGGTTTGTTTATATGGACGTGCCTGATTGGTTAATCCACCTGTCAATCACGCCCATGTTTGTTCTTGATCCCAGGCAAAAAAGTCTCCATAAGAAAAACAAATCCTCAATAACAGAAATAACTGAGAAAAATGCCATCATGAGAACAGACACATTAAACAAAACATTTACCTAGTATATTAGCAGAAAGAGCCGGCGTACCACAGTTTGAGAACCGCTGGCGTGTGTGGAGGAAGGGGGTGGGGGTCCAGTGGGAGTCGTCAGGGCGAACAGAGGGGGGCGCTGCTCTGATCCTCGTCTCTGACCCGTCATCAAAGCCCTCACACTGAGAGACTGACACGAGAGGAGTGAGGTTTATGTCCCTGTTTTATGACACACGGGACGAGCCCTGAACACAAACTACTGTGATGTGTCCAAGAAAGAGGAATACAGGCCCAAAAGTCACTGACACTTTTAAATCTTCAGTAGCTCCTATAATTCTTAAGTTATACTCACCAAATTTTTGCATTACGTAAACTGAACATTCTGAGGTTTTTGGGAATATAAACGGTTATAATTGTTCACTTACACTTGAACTTATCACGACTTAAACTAGGGGAAGGAAAAATTACCAAATTTTTTTTTCTTTCTTTCTTTCTTTCTTTCTTTTCTTTCTTTTCTTTCTTTATTCTTTATTTGACAGGGACCATGTACAAATTCATTAATCTTACAAGGAAAAGATGATTTGTACCAGATTTAGCTGCTGCTATTTTCCATGTGCCGTCCCTGGGCAGGTGAACACACATTAAAAAACACATATCAATAAACAATTACAATATATGACGACCAATCTGCCATACAAAAATAACAATTAAATACAATTAAAAACAAAGGAAAAAACAAAAATGACCCCATGTCCAATACAGTATGTCCCCCCCGAGTCCAAACTAATATAAAAAAATTTAAGTGCAGGTTTATACAGTGAGGACAGAGCAGCAGCAACTAACTCGACTCATGTGTCACATTTGATTATTTAAAATGTACTTTTTCAAATTTCTAGTAAAACTATTAAAATCCACAGACAATTTCAGACAGTTTGGAGCTGATTCCAGCCTCATGGTTTGACAGGAAAAAGCCGATTGCGCAAAGGCCGAGGATCTTTTTGGAACTACGTGATTTCTGTTCATGGAGGAACGAGCGGATCGAGTGGTTTGTTCAGAGCAAAGGACAGTACATTTTTTTAATGTAGGTGAAGCTGCATTATTAATAATTTTGAATAATTTTCTTAGATTTGAATACAAAATTAAATTATTAAAACTGAACATTTTATATTTACTTAAGATGTTACAGTGGTGATAATGGAGAGTTTTTTATTGAGGGCCTTTACTGTCTGATTATAGAAAGATCTGAGACATTTTAAAGCCTCATTGGCCTGAGACACACAGTAGGTCAGGTGTGGAATAATCATGGCATTAAAATATGTGAAAGCGACTGTCAGACTGTTCCTCATGTGTCTAAGGGAAGAGACGTTGTAGCGGATTGAATTGCGGACTTTTTTATATGCATGTATTTTATTTTTTTATATTTTTATTTAAGTGTCCACCATTTTGTGTTTGTCTCTGAACAGCCTGATCCAACACACTTTACAGAACATTTAAAGCATTTAAAGCAAACTTATGTCTCTTATTTGATCCTGATATCACGTTTTAAGTCGTTTATTGTTTGAGGTTTATTCACAAACACCTTTTCTTTAAGAAGAAATCAGGACTAGTCAGGTCTGTGGAGATCACATACTGCCCCCTGTCTTTGAAAAACACATATTATTCCTTTAATGACCTTTTTAATGGCACTCCTTCACTGTGGTTCTCCCCGAGGTTTCTCCTTTTCCCACTGGGTTTTTGGAGTATTTCCGTGCAGAGAAGGAGGGTCTAAGGACGGGGGATGTTCTGGGACAGTTATTCATTGCTTGTTTTCTGTTGATTAAGTTGCTTGTCTGTTTCTGTTTCATTGTTGATTTTCAACTCCCATGTTCAGCCCTGATTTTGGGCTTCACAAAAAATAAATTGAAATTGAGCTGAATTTACTCTTGGGGCATCTCTGGTATTAAAATGTCGACGGTAACACTGCTGGGTTTGTGAATTTGAACCATGTGACTCAAAGTACCACTGCACAATGAGGGTTTGTTCCTCGGTGCTGTATTTGCTCAGATTAATGTTGGAAGGGTCGTTCTAAATGCTCTGAAAAAATAAAAGAAAAATATTTAGAAACAAAAGAGTTATGAGTTTTTTTCAACTGTCAGTGACTTTTGGGCCTGTTTTATCTACTTAATAGCCACATGTGCTCGTATTGGTTTAAAAATGACAATAAAATCACAGCTATAAATGGAGAATATCAAAAAAAATGACTGAATTATAAAACGAAAAAAAGAGTCCGTGTTCAGAAGGTCTGTCTCTATCTGTCTGTTTATATTTTAAAAATCAACAAGGTTTGTACAAGGTTTGTACATTTATAAAGTGAACTTCAACTCAAAAACAAGAAGACATTCTGGTAATGCTCCTGTTATGCAAATGTTATCACGTTTTTTAAGTGACGGATTATTTCAATAGATTAAAAACATTTAGAAGGTCCTATATTACACAAAAATGGACTTGTGTGAGGTTTAAGTCATGTTCTAATGCAGTTCCTCATCAAAAACAGACCTGGAGTTGTGTTTTGCTTCATTCACATGTTTGAGTAACACTTTATTATTAGTCTGTAACATCTACAAAGCTCAAAATGCTCCATTCCACCTTGTGATGTCATGAAGTGGAATAGTTTTCAAGTTAACAGCTCCTTTCACCTTTAGTTCAGTAGAGATTTGTAATTCCAGGGATGAAATTATATCCAAATGATTCTAGTGAAGGTGAATGGAGTTTAAAAACACACTGGAGCACTTCCTGTATTGCCACATGATGACATCACAAGGTGGAACAGAGCATTTTCAGTTTGAGAGAAGAACTCGGGCTAAATATATAGAGTTTGTGTGTTAAACGTGAATGAGACGACACAACTCCAGGTCTGTTTGTGACGAGGAAGCATTAAAAAAATCAAATAGATGAGAAAATAGTGTAATATGTGCCCTTTAAACGGTATTTATTTAAGGTCGGTCATTTCTTGCCTCGTTAGATTCTTCGCTAAGTTTACGTCCCATGTCGACTCCCCTCTCGCTGCCTCATTTTCTGTTTATCTACCGTCTCTGGTCTGGAATAAAATGTCCCAAAATATCTGGGAATGCCAACTAAGGGCAGAGATTAGCGCTCTGTACAAACCTGTCAGTCAATAAAGTACTTTTTATGAGCAGTATTCCTTCAAAACAGAGTAAATATACTGCACAGATACAGTACTTAGTCACATACGTACTACAGAGTGTATAGTATTTTGTGATTCCTCAAAATAGCATCCAAAAAATTAATGAGAACAACTACTTAACTTTGTAGTTTGAGCCAAAAAGTAGCGTGAAAGTACTGGCATGGAGTACCACATGTCCTCTCCCATAATCCTTTGCTCCATCACCACGGCCTTGCATTCCTGGACACAGATCTCTCTATTGTCGTTTTGGTTTCAGTGCGTCTTTGTGTGTTGTGCGTCTGACCCAAACGTGGGCGGATAATTCGAGCTAATAGCGGCTCCGGCGGGGCTATGCTAACAGATTTCCATAGTATCTGGATAGGATCAGCGTGTGCGTGGAACAGTCATCGGCTCTTGGCTCCGGGGCCCGTCTGTGTCATACCTGTGTGTCAGTGCGGGGCTTTAGACCAGCTCGGGCAAAGGATTATGGGACGGATTCACACGGGCCGACAGAGGATGGGAATGTGTTTGCAGTGCCGCCTACTCAACTACGGTACTACTGCTACTACTACTGCTACTAGGTTACTACTACTACTACCAAAAGAGAACAGGAATGTGTTTGCAGCGCCGCCTACTCAACTCCGTTACTGTTACTACTACTACTACTACTGCTGCTGCTACTACTACTGCTGCTGCTACTACTACTACTACTACTGCTGCTGCTGCTACTACTACTGCTGCTGCTGCTACTACTACTACTACTACTGCTGCTGCTGCTACTACTGCTGCTGCTACTACTGCTACTACTACTACTGCTACTACTACTACTTACTACTACTACTGCTACTACTACTGCTTACTACTACTACTACTGCTACTACTACTGCTTACTAATACTACTACTGCTACTACTGCTGCTTACTACTACTACTACTGCTGCTTACTACTACTGCTACTGCTTACTACTACTACTACTACTACTGCTTACTACTACTACTACTACTACTGCTTACTACTACTACTACTACTACTGCTTACTACTACTACTACTACTACTACTGCTACTGCTTACTACTACTACTACTACTACTGCTACTGCTTACTACTACTACTACTGCTTACTACTACTACTGCTTACTACTACTACTGCTTACTACTAGTACTACTGCTTACTGCTACTACTGCTTACTACTAGTACTACTGCTTACTGCTACTACTACTAGAGAATGTGAATGTCACTGCTGTGCCTCCTACTTGACTTCATTACTATTACTCCGTTACTACTACTACACTGCAGAACTTTATAGTAGGAAAGTCAAATGTTTTCAGTTTCCTTCTAATCGTGATCGTATAGTTCTGCCACGATAAAAACATTCGAAACATGATATATCGCTACAGAGAAATACTGCGATAAACGATAATATTGAAAAATAAATCCCGGTAAATCCATTTTTAAATAATCTGTGTTGAGCTGCAAGAAACGAGCCAGAGAAGTAATTTGTTCGACCCTCTACAGCACAAATCTTATATAACTTGGCAAAAAATGGCAAAAATCTTCACACATTTGCCAAGAAATTATAGACAGCTTTCATATCTTATCCACAGCTGCCCTGGGACAGAGTGACAGAAGAGAGGCTGTTAATCTGCTCCATCAGCCTCTACAACCAAAACGCTTAAGGACACAACAGCAGAGGGACCGAGAGGGATTCAAACCACTGACCTTTGGGTTGATGGAGGAGTCTCTGAGCCACTGTCGACAATAAAAAAAAAATGAAAAAAAAAAACCCAACTGCCTTTATAGCTATAGTCCTAAGAAGTAAACATAATGTGATATTTTTATTTTTATTTTTTTTATATTTTTATTATAAGTCTGTCCAAGCTCCTGTTCAATATGCTCCACTGTGTTTTTAAACTACGTTCCTGAAGCTTACAAGGTGTTTTCTCTCAATCCTGGTTCGAAATTGCTACTGAAATATCCACTTTTTCAATTTTAACCCTTTATTCCCTAATTTCGGATCAGGGCCAAATTTGACCCATTGGGCGCACTAATTTATCCAATATAACTGACGTACATTTTAGTCATTTTGTTAATTAGCAGCTTCACGTTACAGAAAATATCACTAAAAACCTCTGTATAAACTGTATAAGAGGTAGCTGGAATTCCATGTTTAACACACACAAACCTGCAGATTTAGTCTCTCAAACTGAAAACACTCTGTTACACCTTGTGATGTCATCAAGTGGTAATACAGGAAGTGCTCCAGTGTGTTTTTAAACTCCATCCACCTTCATTTCTAGAATCATTTGGATGATTTCAGCCCTGGAATTGACCATTTCTACTGAACTAAAGGTAAAAAAGGAGCAGTTTAACTTGAAAAACTACCACTTCATGACATCACAAGGTGGAACGGAGCGTTTTGAGCGTTGTTTTTGAGGAGGTAACGGCATTATAACATGATTTAAAGCTCACAAGAGTCCATTTTGTGTAATATAGGACCTTTAAACAAGGACTTAGACCACATGATCAGAAGAAAATCTCAAATGTTCAACCAACTCGAAGCTAAAACAGGAATAAAACAAGAAAACATTCAACGAAATAAACCGAACACATGAAGCAGAAACGGCTCTTGTGAATATCTGCATACTACACACATACCTGCGAGCACAAGCCGTAGATTTAGCATGCATTCCTCATTAGCAGACGGTATTCCTCCCAGACCGGATTATTTAAACCCATCTTTCATCCAAACAGCTACAGATTATTGATAAAGCTGCGCATTAGCGAAACCGGACGATGTTGTGACAGCTGCTGAACTGTCCATTTACATTTTTATTAACATCCCAAAAGTGAAAAAAAACACATCTACTTTGTTTATTCTCCAGTTCATTTGGGTCCTGATTTCTTGGAATTTCCTGAAAATTCGAAAAAGATGTTGCACTTTTTGGTCGCTGACAGCTCATTGGCCCAAAATGGCGTCCAATGAAATGAATACTTGTTTTTACATGGACTTCAGGGGGAAATCACGGCTGGCCATTAATGTCAACGATGTTTCTTTTCAGTCATTTAGTTCTGTAAGTGTTCAAACAGATAGAGACGCTGTCCAACGCAGTCGTTTTAACGGATATTCAGGACTTTAAGGTACTAACGGGGCGGTTTTGTGTTTACGGTGAACAAGAGATAAGCTGGAAACCGAACAATAATAATAATAAATCATCTACATTTCAAACATGGACGACAGTAGCTCATTTGGCAGAGCGTTTGTGCATTGATCCGAAGATTGGCGGTTCGAAATCCCGCTCTCGACTTAAACATCATTGGTTGAGCGTTGGTCCAACCCAATGACCCACAGGTTGGAGGTGCGATTCCAGCTCGTACAGACAAATACTGCATATAACACTGGGTTACAAAAAATGCGCAAGTTGTCGATGTTTTTTCAACTGAAAATCCAAAAATTATTTCAATTTTTCTCACTCAGGTCAGGTTTTTATGCTAATTTATTTTGAAAAATCCAATCTTCTGACTAAATTGATTACATTTTCGTGACATTATCAGTTGATTTTTGTTCATATTTCTCATCCAAAAAAGGAGAAAAAACCCATTTTCGAACAGAATGTATTAATTAAATGTTATATAATAGACATTGATAAAGGTAAGTACATGTAAACTGAAAATTACGTCGTCATTGTACAAAATTCAGGGCATGAACTTCTGTTTCTTCGAACCCCTCGATGACCAATTCCTCCCACACCGGCCTGTCCTTCTTTCTGTAAAACTGAGCAGTGTCTCTACTATCTCTACTACTACTACTACTACTACTACTACTATCTCCTATTCGAATACCATTTCATTCACTTGAAACACAAAAATAAAACGATTAGGCATAAGTTGGCATGTGTAAAATCTTCAGAATTCGTTTATTGCGAGAAATATAAAAGAATTTTGCATCATATGACGTGAAAATACCCAAAAAAACAATATGTAGCTTAGTTCCAAAAGCTGACCTCATTGAGAAAAACCAATGTGACATCAAAATCATCCCAAATCAGCTAAAAAAACGTAATAAATTTGGTGTTGACCAGCGTAATAAGTCAAAAAATGCACAATAATGAAGAAAAAAACTCGGTTGTCAGTGTGAACGTGATGAAGATGCAACTTATATTTCACATCTGAATATAAGTCGCACTTGGACAAACTATGAAAAGAAAAAAAAGTGCGATTTATACTCTGGAAAATGCAGTTTTGTCGTTGTGTCCTTGGGCAACCCACCCCAATATCTGCGTACTCTGGTGTACCTATGCACTGGTGGATGTTATTGATCAACGCAATGGAGGTTTAAGGGGTAAAACTGTGTCTGTTTTATGTTTAATTGTTCAAAATACCTTGAAAAACATGAGATCAGGTTCGATTGTCCCTAGACTGGACCTGTCTCCATGGTGATGGGTATGTTTAATGCCGTACTATGGAATCAAAAGACCTCGCATATTAAAATTTCCAGTACTTCCACTATTTGGGAACTCATTCTTCAGCCGATCATGTGCTTTTCTAATCTGGTCAAGTCTTATTCCAGTGATTGATGCTGTGTCTTATTTCGTTTATTCTCCAACATCTTGTTCTCTTCTTTGGCAGCGAAAAACACGGCCCATTTGATTTGAACATGAATCTATAAACAGCACAGTCATAAACAGAACAAGTGACACCAAACAAACGAGGCTATCAGATCCCTCGTTTCACACTCGACTAAAAACGCGTCTGTTTATGCTCACGCTCGCTTGGATTTTGCCGTTCCTCGGTTACGATTGGTGAACAGGGTGGCCTGCGTGTGTCTATCTGCGGAACTTTCCAAAATGAAACACAAGACGCTGCAAATCCATCGTCAGCTTTTCACAATAAAAGACTTTTGACTGGAGTTTGGACCTAATCGTGGAAGCCAAAACAACAGGTGGCTCTATAACTCTCACATAACATTCAAAAACATTAAAGACGCTATTTATTGGGGAAGTCGGTGACCGTGGCTTCGAGAGGTTGAAATCTTTTGAAGGAATTTGGACTCGAGTTTTTCCCATGCTCAGCGTTTACTCTACGATTTTAACACGATCCAAGATGGCGGAGGTTGTGGCCGTAGACATTTGTCATCAGCTTTAAGTGAATGTTCCGCTCTGAGAAAAGTTCTACCCAGACAGTTCCTCTTGGACATCTGCGAGGCTTCCTGTCGAAAAGCTCCAACCTCAGCATCCTTCAAGACATATTCACTGCCCCGTCTCCGCTCATGTATTAAACAGTTTCATCTGGGCTCTCTCACAACAAATCTACAGCAGAATAAAGTTGTTTTTACACTTTTATGTCATTTCAAGGTGTATTATGTAACTTTTCTGATGGTTCGGGTCCACAACTTGGAATTTTACCCATTACGACAATTAATAAACTATTTTTTCGACTATGGGCGTTCTTACTGTATTGTTAGTGTGAGCCAGGTCGCCTTTCCACGGATCTTAGAGGGACTTACCTGCTTGTTTCCATGGAGATAGACAAATGGTACACTATGAAACATTCCAGACTATTCAAAAACATCCAGACAAACTTGTGACGGAGCCTCCACCAGGAAACATTTGGGATCAGAGGAGTTGACGAGATGGACAAAGAGGTTTTAGGGGCCCAGAATTGAACCTTCATCTTATTAATTTATTTTAGAGGGGGGCCCATATGAAGCTTCTTGCCCCGAGCCCCCAAATGTCTGTGCACGGGCCTGTTTGAGATGCCCAGTAGCGGAGTGGTTTGCCTTTCTGACTTCCATCAACATGGTTTACTCCAGATTTTTTTCCTACCAACAAGAAAAATGTCCCAAAGTTGAAGTAAAGGTGAACTGGTAGTGACTCCACTGTTGTAAGAACCAGTACAACTCCATATTATACTGCCCTAATACAAAAGTCTTCAGTTTACAACCAAACTAAATGGTTTCTCAGACTGTGGTACGTGAGCTCCTCCAGGTGGGACTTGGGCAGGTCTTTGTGGATTTGCCCAATTTAGAGTTAATTTTATCTACTTTTTTGTCCTCCTTTGGATAATTTCAAGCTGAGATCTACAGTGGAAATGATTTAGTCCGTTTTTAGACTCAGACCTGGAAAAATCCTGGTTTAGTTCTAGATTAGACCTGGATTAATCCTGTTATAGTCCTGGTTTAGTTCTAGATTAGACCTGGAATAATCCTGTTATAGTCCTGGTTTAGTTCTAGATTAGACCTGGAATAATCCTGTTATAGTCCTGGTTTAGTTCTAGATTAGACCTGGAATAATCCTGTTATAGTCCTGGTTTAGTTCTAGATTAGACCTGGAATAGTCCTGTTATAGACCTGGTTTAGTTCTAGATTAGACCTATTACAGACCTGGTTTAGTCTTAGATTGGATCTGGAATAGTCCTGTTATAGACCTGGTTTAGATCTGGAATAGTCCTGTTATAGACCTGGTTTAGACCTGGAATAGTCCTGTTATAGACCTGGTTTAGATCTGGAATAGTCCTGTTATAGACCTGGTTTAGATCTGGAATAGTCCTGTTATAGACCTGGTTTAGATCTGGAATAGTCCTGTTATAGACCTGGTTTAGATCTGGAATAGTCCTGTTATAGACCTGGTTTAGACCTGAATAGTCCTGTTATAGACCTGGTTTAGATCTGGAATAGTCCTGTTATAGACCTGTTTTAGATCTGGAATAGTTCTGTTATAGACCTGTTTTAGATCTGGAATAGTTCTGTTCTAGACCTGGTTTAGACCTGGAATAGTCCTGTTATAGACCTGGTTTAGATCTGGAATAGTCCTGTTATAGACCTGGTTTTTAGTCCTGTTCTAGATTAGACCTGGAATAGTCCTGTTATAGACCTTTAGATCTTTAGTTCTAGATTAGACCTATTACAGACCTGGTTTACTCCTGTTATAGACCTGGTTTGGATCTGGAATAGTCCTGTTATAGACCTGGTTTAGATCTGGAATAGTCCTGTTATAGACCTGGTTTAGACCTGGAATAGTCCTGTTATAGACCTGGTTTAGATCTGGAATAGTCCTGTTATAGACCTGGTTTAGATCTGGAATAGTCCTGTTATAGACCTGGTTTAGATCTGGAATAGTCCTGTTATAGACCTGGTTTAGATCTGGAATAGTCCTGTTATAGACCTGGTTTAGATCTGGAATAGTCCTGTTATAGACCTGGTTTAGATCTGGAATAGTCCTGTTATAGACCTGGTTTAGATCTGGAATAGTCCTGTTATAGACCTGGTTTAGATCTGGAATAGTCCTGTTATAGACCTGGTTTAGACCTGGAATAGTCCTGTTATAGACCTGGTTTAGGCCTGGAATAGTCCTGTTATAGACCTGGTTTAGATCTGGAATAGTCCTGTTATAGACCTGGTTTAGATCTGGAATAGTCCTGTTATAGACCTGGTTTAGACCTGGAATAGTCCTGTTATAGACCTGGTTTAGATCTGGAATAGTCCCGTTATAGACCTGGTTTAGATCTGGAATAGTCCTGTTATAGACCTGGTTTAGGCCTGTTGTTCCTTGGAAAGCCGTTTTTGATGTAGCGATGCATTAATCCAATACTAGTATCAAATACTGGCGCCGATACTGAAACATTTGCTGGATCAGATATCACTTTCCAAATATCGTTTCGGTCCATATCCTGTCAGGACATGTAAGATGATGTAATAATGTTTAAATTTCTATTTATCCAAAGTCGTTCTGTTGTTATTCGAGGGATAACCAACAACTACAGAACAGTTTTGTCTTATTTTATTTCTGTTTCTGCTCTGGTATTGGCTGAAATCAGAAATCAGCCGATACTTAAACAGAAAAAATCTGGATCTAACCCTAATTCTGACGCTGCTTTGGTGGTACTTTGATGAAGCCGTTTCTCACTTTTCTCCTCTTAATCTCGTCATAAAGTTGTTAAAACCTTCCGATCCAAACCCTCCACTCCTCCGACATGGAAAACCAGTTTAACCCCGAGTGCGGCGTGTTTGTTTGCGCGCTCCGCTTCATTAGCCTGTGTGTGTGACGCAGCGGAGACGCCTGGTTTTGAGATCGGCGTTTGGGCAGCTGCAGGTGAGCTGTGTGACTGTGCGTAACCACGGCGACGGCGGTCTGCTCTCAGATTTAGAGGAGGAAGCCGGTGTCAGGGCCGGGAGATGGATCTGTCCTGAGGGATCGGATAAACAAGGAAAAAATATCTTTGAAAAAGGGAAACGCAGCTGTTCCCAAAGTCAAAATAATAGTGGCTTTGCATTCCTCAGACGCAAGGTAAAAGACGAGTGACTGTTCTGATGTCAATTCGGTTTAATACAGTGTCCCACATAGATCTGCAGGTGGTAAAGGCGACTATGGGCCTTAGGTGGGGTACTGTGTGTGCTAATGAGGTCTATGGACAAACACTATGTCCACATGGATTTACACTATTACGACTCGAGATGGGCAGAGTTGGCGAGATGGCAGAGACTCCTGACTGACAGCAAAACGATTCTGGATTTGATTTATGAAGTAAATGCTAAAAGTTTAAAGCTGTCAACTGGACAAAAAGTTGTAGGAATGAAGACAAGCCGCTTCTTTTGGAGCAGCGAAGCGTCTTCACTCCTACAACTTTTAGCGTTTACTATGGATCCGACCTGGACGACTGAGGGATTACACAGATTTGATTTATATTTCATGTGGAAAAACTTTTTTAACAGTAAAAGGCGACAGCAGCTCAGTTGGTAGAGCGTTTGTCCATTGATTTGAACTTTGACTCTCGAAATAAACTTCTATATGTCAAAATGATCGAATGTCTTCCTCCAAAGTCTGAACTCTGCTCCAAACAACAAGCTTTTATAACCAGAAAACCACCACCAAGCTAATAACAGCGATCTGCAAACGATTTTATACTGTTTCTGTTAAAATTTCCAGCCTTACCTTTAGCGACAAGCTTCTTTAACAACTACAAACTGTGTAAAGACTAAGTGAGTTTGACGTCACCCACAGCGCCCAAGCTCATCGATGTCAACAGTGTCATATTTGGTCTTATATTGCAACTATGAGTGTCATAGCAACCAAACAGCCAATCAGAGCGAAGCTGTGGAAAGTAGTGCTCCTTCCTGCCCACACCGCTGGTTCAGCAGGGAGTCGACCTATGATCACGTCCTAATATGGCGGCTAGCAGGTTAGCCATGTCCATTTATAACAAAACATGGTTAACAATAATGATTTAACCTGTTAGATATTATATGCAATAAGAATGTTGTGATGCCATTTGAAACGCAGCAATATTTCCTGTTTTGGTCTTTAATTAATCCGCAATTTCAATGCTTTTAACTAGAGATCGACCGATATGTTTTTCATGCTGATATGTTGGGCCGATTTGGATTATTTTCCCCCAATTCTATTCAAATTTACTCCAAACTCACCCACAAATCTACAAAAAAGCTGTGTAGAAGGTCAGGCACAACAAAATATCATCCTGAGCTGGAGATTTAAGGCCGATATGCTACATGTGCAAATATATCTGTCTTATCTCTGCTTATAACACATTATAACATGAACAAGAACTGACATATTTGCTTTATCAGTCCTGATAAAGCAACAACCTGGGATTTTTCTCCATTGTACAAAGAAACAATCCAAGAAAAAGACCTCGTATCTCATCTTATGGCAAAACTTACACTGCAAGTCAAAGGTTTGGACAGACCTTCTCATTCAATGTTGCTTTTTTTTTCTTAATTTTTACTATTTTCTACATTTTACTATATACATACTTTATATATTTGACTCTTCTGTAACATATATGGAATTAAATAGCATGTTTTTTATATGTATCCACCGTTTCCTTTGCCAAAAAAAAAATTTAGTAGAATTTTTACATCTTGTCTCGTACATTTGACTTCTTCTGTATGTATCCAAGTAGTAAAAATACAGAAAAAAATCAAAAAAAACCACTGAATGAGCTGTTGTGTCCAAACTTTTGACTAGTAGCCTACATTAGCCAGTGAAGGATTGGGATTAGCTGTTCTTATTCATATCTTTATATCTCTGTCCTGTCCTCACCTCTTCGTTTCAGGAAGAACCCCCAAACGCGCCTCTTCGGAGAGAGTCGAGTGGTGACCAAAGCACATTTCGCCGGCTTATTCCCAGACCATGAGATCCGCTGATAAATCGGTCTGGCTCGCTCTCCGTCTCCCCCTGGGTGGACTTACATGTAACACACACTGCTTGTTTTACATACAGGCAGAGCTCCAAAAACAGCGTCAGAAACCAGACACCCGCCTATTTGAAAAGCAGGTGGGCCTCGAGCAAATCAGGAGAAAAATAATCATTGTTTCTAATAATACATCTGTCTAGAGATGAAAGTGCGAAGAGCTTTGGATGGTCGAGATACTTACGAGGGCCAGAAATGCTGATTCAAGCTGCCATTTTGAATTATGGGTATTATTGCAGCATGGGGGGCCAGATGGAAAACGCTCGCTCAAACATACGTCAAGAGATGGACAGAGCTGGGATATGGAGTCTATAGAGTCTAGAAAAAATGTAATGGGTAAACCTTACTTCATGGGACATTAGATATTCGTGTCTGAAGAATATTGTAATAATGTGGTGTAAGACGGAGAATTACACTGGACGGGGGTTATGGGTGACTGGGGACTCTCTATGTGGAGGCCCAGAGCGGCTAACAGCTACTGCAAGGTTTAAACTGTGAAATCCTCCAGCAGACGACTCACTCACTCGGCCTCAGAGGTGTTTATGAATGAAGTCTGTTTAAAGCTGCACTATGCACCTTTTC
This sequence comes from Periophthalmus modestus, assembly GCA_019594935.1. Classification (NCBI taxonomy): domain Eukaryota; kingdom Metazoa; phylum Chordata; class Actinopteri; order Gobiiformes; family Gobiidae; genus Periophthalmus; species Periophthalmus modestus. The sequence goes on along the minus strand of JAIEZT010000021.1, from coordinate 21,265,651 downwards.
TGGGGGAAGGCCTGCTAACTCAGAGTCTCCATGGAGATGTTTGAGGCAGGAAAACACAAGCCTACACAATTGTTTTTTATACGTAGAATACTTGAGTTTGTGCTGTTAGCGTTAGCATTGAGACACAAACACAGTCTGCATTTAACCTGCTTTGAATGTTAGCGTTAGCATTAGCCACAGACGTCAACAGCGGCAGTGCTCGCATCTACGGGTGCTCATTCTGGACAATACAGAGTGGTATTGGATCGGTGATTTGGTTTGAGTACTCAACGAACGAACAACGATAAGTGAAAAATGTGCGGTATCTGAGCTTTTGCCGATGTCACTATCAGAAAAAACTTAGTTAAAAAGCATAGACTGTACATATAAATGGGAGTGATCATTCCGGCTCCATCGACTCTGGCTCCAATTCACTTTCTATTGAAAAACTGTCCCCTCTCTCTGTACTTGCTGCTGTCAGACTCGTCATTTTGGTCTTAAATGTTCGTATTAACGCTCTACATGATCCTGGGTTTTTTATTTCACTATTGTGTCTGTAAATCAAGATGTGAACATTAATAACAGACAAATCAGGCGCCTTCTTTCCCGAGGTTGCTCCCGTTAGTGTTAGCAACGGGTTTGATTGACAGCGTTGCTAAGTGCTTAACGGTGCAGGCGGGACGGGGCGTTACCTTCAATAGCCTCGCTCTGGACTGGCTCTTTGGTTGCTATGATACTCGCAGTCGATGAGCTTCATTTGACTGGAGCTGAACACTTCTTTACACAGTTTCTATGATAAAAAGCCAGTAAAATATGAGGAACTACTAGTCTGTTTCTTATTAAACTAAAGTAAAAAAAATGCTAATATTTGCTGTTTAAGTCCAGGAGTGGACAGCAGGAGTAAAAGTTGGTCTCTTCCTGTGTGATAGGCGTTGATGTTCTACACAGTGAGATAAGGTCTGCAGGAGCCTGAGGTGTGGAGAGGCTCTAGGAGGAAGGACTGGGCAGAGCTTCCCATGAACATCCTCAGTGATAAGAGCCTTTCATCCACACAGCACAGGGAGGGGGAGCTTTTACAGTAAAGGACTTTCAAATATTACTGTAAACCAAAAGTACGTTTATACAGTTCAAAATGAAGAGCTGGAATTGGAAAAGACTAAATCAATGCATGTTTCCTGTGTTTTGTTGTGTTTTGCTTCATTCACACATGTTTATCACTCAAACCCTGCATATTTAGGCTGAGAAAACACTCTGTTCCACCTTGTGATGTCATGTGGTGATACAGGAAGTGCTCCACTGTGTTTTTAAACTCCACACACCTTCGCTAGAACCATCTAGATGATCATTTCAGACCTGGAATTGCCCATTTCAACTGAACTAAAGGTAAAAGCAGCTGTTCACAGTTCTGCATGCTGGTCCAAAAGGTTCATCTCGTCTTCTGATAATTTACTTAATCGTTAATTCTTTTAGACCATCACGTGACCACTCCAAGGCGCTAGTGAGCAGTCGAAACTGTGAGGTATGAAACCAAACCATGGTCTGAAAAACAGCTCAAATAAAAGAAATAGTTTTGCATGATGCTGATGTTTTGCAGGCGCAGTCTAGTTCAAATATCTCGACTTCAAAAGTAGTCGCATCACATATGACATCCAAATTGGGACCAAACGAGAACTCAACCTGGACTAGAGCTAAAACAGGAGATTAAATGAGACAAAAACTGGATCAAACCAGCACTAAAAACAAGGACTTTAAACGTTTCTTCCATCCCCATGAGGCTAACCGGTCCCTTACACTGATTTTGCTCACATTTTACCACTGAAAACACATCTCTTTGAAGCAGTTTGTGTTGGTCAGTTATTCTGTTGGCAAGTTAATTTAAAGGTGCACTGTGTAATTCGCTGTCTGCTTCATGACATTGCCAGAAAAGTTCCCCCGTATGGCATTAAATCTGCTTTTAAATGAGCGTTTAACTCATACAGATGTGTTTATGCTTGTCTCTTGCTGTGTGCGGTCTTACCTTTCCGCAGATCTAACCTGTAAATTGATACATAAGTTTAATGCCTTATAGCGGAACATTTTAGACAAAGCAATAACATCTAAACACACATGTGGAGTACTCTTCTCTGGAAACGTTACGCAGTGCATTTTGAAATAGGACAAACGTCTTGTTTCTAGGTAAGTTAATGGAGTTTCCTGATCAGTTCTGGTACGATGGAGCAGAGGGTTTGGATCTCTTTTTGGATGCAGCGGCCACCAAAACCGCCAGTCAAAACAAAATACAATGTGAAGTATTTTGTCTGAGCGGCAGATTGAGATACGTTTAAACTGTTGGATCTTATCTGCGCAGGCTTCAGATCTTCACAAGTTCACGCTCAGACACCAGAGCCGTGTTTACAGTCCGTGGTTATTGTGAATCCCGCATGTTTCACAACTATTACAGAGCTAAGTATGTGGCTTCAGATAATCTGTTTGGAAGACGTGTTATTGCCAAAATGTATTAAAATCTGCAACTTCAACTGTGTCATGAGAAGTTTAGTCACCAAGGATTTAGACAGGCCAGAAGCTTCATGCATAAAAGAAATGTCTGCCACACAAAGACAGAACAAAGGCTTCAAATATTATGAGAAACAGTGTCTTGTCCAAGGACACAACAACAATATTCATCTGTGGGAGCTGGAATCGCACTGCCAACCTGTGGATCAGTGGATCTGACCGCTCAACCAATGACGTTTCTTTTTTTAATGTCGAGAGTCGAACTGCAAACCTTCAGATCAGTGGATGAACTCTACCAACCGAGCTACTATCGCCCTCGCGTTGGGACACAAAGAGGTCTGTTGTCCCGGGTCCCAGGGTTTTAGGGGCCCAGAATTGGACCGTCCACCTATTAATTTATGTTAGAAGGGGCCCAGGTGAGGGTTCTTGCCCCGGGCCCCCAAATCTCTGTGGACGGGGCTGGATCTGACACTTGTAATAGTAATTTCCCAAGAATTAGCTGTAAAAGTAACAGCAAACTAGGCCTGGGACGATATTGAAATTTAGGATCACGATTATTATGACCAAAATAACTGCAATTAACGATTATATCACGATAATTATTAAAGTTGCCGACAGTTTAAAATGTTCTGGATATGAATAATTATCATTTCAGTCTTATGAATAAGTTCCATGTTTAAAGAACTGTTATAGTCTTGTACTTTGTCATCAGTGAAAACAACTACGATCTAGCGAGAATATTCTGGATGAGCAGGGCCGGCAACTGAAATTTGGGGGCAAGGAGTCTCACATGGTCCCCCTCTAATACACATTAATAGGAAGAGAGACCAATTCTGGGCCCCTAAACCCTGGGACAACAGACCTCTTTTTCCTCCCCGTCGACTCCCCTGTGGATAAGTCGTTTTTTTCTGCACATTCTGGTGATACAAAGGCGATTATCTTTGTTGGCGATTATCACAATTATATAAAATGTCCCACGAACGATTATTCTCGACCCTTTTTATCACGATAAACGATATTATTGTTTATTACCCATCCCTGCATATCAATGTAGTTTATAATATCAGTGACGGAGGCAGTGAAATGGGTGACGCCAAGTTGTAGTTGTAGTAGTATAAGTAGTAGTAGCAGAAGTAGTATTGGAAAACTATACTGCTAAAGTGGGCAGTAATGGAGAGTTTCATCCTGTAAATCAAAGGTGTCAAACACATTTTCACCGACGGCCACATCAGCAAAATGGCTGCTGTCAAAGGCCCAGAAGTTAGCAAAATTAACTACTTGTTAATTAACTGTTTCTGTGTTTATTACTTATTCATGTTACAAATATTGCATATGCGTTTGTACAGATGTAAAAATATGGCTGTGTAACTGTGTATCTCCTGATAAAACGACATTTTAAGACCATCATATCCGGTCGAGGGCCACATAAAATGATGTGGAGAGCCATATTTGGCCCGCGGGCCTTGAGTTTGACACATGTGCTGTAAAAAACTTGAAACTTTTTATTTTAATTTTATTAAAAAATTGAAATTGTGACACTGTGACGTGCAAGAAGTACTCATTTTGTTATGCAAAGTAAAAGTACAGATACTGGAGCAAAAAATACTCACGTAAAAGTAAAAGTATCATATGAAAAAAGGTACTTAAAGAGTCAAAAGTAAAAGTATTTCACGCAGATTTCTGAGGTCTAATAAAGCTTCAAATGTAGTGATTTGATAGAGATTTAAGCTGAAACTAAAAGTAAAAAGTATCCACAGTAAAATGTACTTAAGTAAAAGTTTTAGGTATCTGTACTTGACTTAAGCTCAGTACTTTACTAATTTTACTCCATTCCGTTCACCGCTGAGTATACCTGAACTCCCTTCCTCGTTCACAAAGGTCAAATACCACACACTCCTTCGTCTTGTATAAACGCACAGAACTACGGGTGACGTCTCGGGCCTAATGACACTGTCACTGAGAAAGCGTCCCACCTCGGACTCTCACACGTCCCAGGCCAGAGCGGGTCTGTGGAGAGGACGTGCCTGAAACAACAAGCCGGGGTCCGGAGAGAAGGAGAGGGTCCCCCGTGAGAGGCGATGATCCCGACCCAACCAAAGCGTGGCTGCCTCCCCTTTTAACTGCCCCAACGCTGACAAATTTATGAGCCCACCGCTGACCCCCGAACTGACTTTCCAAACAAGATACTGACAGGAAAACAGCCGGGGATCGGAGGGACCCGAGAGGGCGAGGTGGGAACAATCTCAGCCTGATGTTTTTGTGATTTTATCTAAAGACGCACAAGTTCAGAAAGTTAAAGCAGACTGGCATTTAAGGGGTCACAAGGTCAACGCCAACCACCCACAGAACCACCGCTGCAATCAACTAAAGAAAAAAGCTAAAAAAGGGGGCTTGGCAAAAGCGCTCAAAGAGATCACGTATCTCCATGTACTGGACCCAAACTGCAGGCACAAGACGACACCAGCAGGGGGAGTTCATGCAAAAAACACTATTTAAGAAGTGTATTTATCATGAGTCGATTCATGAGTTTAATCTGTCTTTTTACATATAAAATACCAAATCCTCAGCTAACTCTCGAACTTCTGCTGACGTCGCATATAAAGACTCTAAATAGGGCGACAGTGGCTCAGTTGGTAAAGCGTTTTTGCATTGATCTGAAGGTTGGCGGTTCGAATCACGCTCCCACACATGCATGCTGTCGTTGTGTCCTTGGGCAAGACACTTAACCCACCCCGCCCCCAGTGTCTGTTTGCACTGGTGTGTGAATGTGTGAGTGTTTTTAGCTGCAAAGTACTTTGAGCGACCTTTTACTTGAGTAGGACGCCATCGACTGATCTCTGATTTCCTTTGTCAGTTGTAAAATTCCAATACGAAAGGTTTTTGTTTTTTTTTAACAATACAACATTCTCTTGCCTTAAACATCAAGCTAATTTGGTTGAAGGCCAAGGCAATAATGGACATAGTAGATAAATAAGCACGTGAACGGGGGAGAAGAAAGGGAAGAGACATTCAGCAAACTATTGGGATCTATACATGTAGAGCTTTTAGGCTTAGTTCACTGAAAGTTCTTTAGGGTCGACAGTAGGTCAGTTGGTACAGTGTTCGCCCACTGATCGGAAGGTTGGCGGTTTGAATCCTGCTCTCAACACAGTAAAAAGAAACATTTAAATCTGTCAACTGGACAAAAAGTTGTAGGACTGGAGACGTCTGGCAGATTACCGCTGGACACTGACCTAAACAGGGTGGCCCACAAGTCGCTGATACTTTCAAATCTTCAGTAGCTCCTTTAATTCTTAAGTTATACTCACCAATTTTAGCAGTAGATAAATTGAACCTTCTGAGATTTTTGGTAATATATACAGTTTATAATCGTTCACTTACACTTGAACTTATCACTACTTAAACTAGAGGAAGTAAAAGACCTAATTTTTAAAAATTATGTTTTTTTAAGTGTCCACCATTTTGTGTTTGTCTCTGAACAGCCTGATCCAACACACTTTACAGAACATTTAAAGTATTTCTGGGCTTATGTCTCTTATTTGATCCTGATATTAACGTTTTAAGTCGTTTATTGTCTGAGGTTTATTCACAAACACCTTTTCTTTAAGATAGACCCACAGGAAGAAATCAGGACTAGTCAGGTCTGTGGAGATCACATACTGCCCCCTGTCTGTGAAAAACACTTATTATTCCTTTAATGGCATTTACACTAGGGCATCTCATATTAAAATGTCGACGGTAACACCGCTGGGTTTGTGAATTTGACCCATGTGACTCAAAGTACCACTGTACAATGAGGGTTCGTTCCTCGGTGTGCTGTATTTGCTCAGATTAATGTCAGAAGGGTCGTTCTAAATGTTCTGAAAAAATGAAATAAAAATATTTAGAAACAAAAGAGTTAGGAGTTTTTTTCAACTGTACGTGACTTTTGGGCCACTCTGTATCTATCTGAAGGGAGGAGCTAACGACACTGAAGCTAACACATGGTCCGATCCACTGATCTACAGGTTGGCGGTGCGATTCCAGCTCCCACAGATGAATACTGTTGTGTCCTTGGGCGAAACGCTTAACCCACATCACCTCCAGTGTCTGAAACTGTAAGAATAAGTGCCTCGAAGGTGGAAAAGCGCTAAAAACATGACCCTTTCCCCCTGTGTGCATTGTTATTTTAGTTTGCTATGTGCATTATCGATTTTATATATACCCGAGCTACTTCCATCACATCGCACTGTATTGTCTGCTCTGGACACACATGCACAGCCCCGTCCACATGTGTAAAAGCATTGTTCAACCGGCCACATTCGTTCTGTGACCTCTGACCCTGACCTTCGAAGGGAAACTCCACCTCAGCACACTTATCACTCCAAAGCAAACAGCCGTGTCTTCACCGAGTCCCAAAGATACCTGGGCAAATACCATAAATATCCCACGCAGGTGCAGGCATAACTCAGCCCCAAAAAGGCTTCACTTCAGAGGGCCATCTCCCAGAGCCCGACTTATATAAACTTTAGACGTAACGAGTAAATCAGGCCACACAGGCTCCACTCCTCCGACGCTCAGAGGTCATGTGACTCTCTGTAAATCCATACGCTTTTAATGCAACACAAAGTCCTTATCTGATCACTAATATACAACAGAGTGGACATGTTCCGTGTGCTGCCGGAGGAAATTAACAGCTCCACAAAAACAACATTTTCCGTATTTCAACAGAAGAAGAAGAACTTAAAGTGCACATTTCACACTATTCTCTGATATATGTTATAATGTCGTTTCCTCGTCACAAACAGACCTGGAGTTTGGTTTTTTTGTTTCATTCACACTTCTCCCAAACTGAAAACACTCTGTTCCACCTTGTGATGTCATCATGTGGTGATACAGGAAGTGCTCCACTGTGTTTTTAAACTCCACACACCTTCACTAGAATCATTTGGATCATTTCAGACCTGGAATTGCCACTTATCTCGACTGAACTAAAGGTAAAAGGACCCGTTAATGCGACAAATATCCCTACTTTCCTTCCTCCATCCTCCTTCTCTCTCTGTCATCTTTCCTCTCTGTCCCTTCTTTTCTCTCTCCATCCTCCTCTCTCTTCTCTTCTTCTTCTCTTCTTCTCCCTGGTTTTATTGAGTACAGATAAATCTGGTCAGCTCTCTCTTCTTTCTCCCTCCTCTTTCTCTTGAGCACTCCTCCTTTCCTTTCCTCTTCTCTCCCTCTTCTCTCTTCCTCCATCCTCCTCTCTCTTCTCTCCTCTTCTTCTCTCCTCTCTCTGGTTTTATTGAGCACAGATAAATGGTGGTCAGACTCTCCTCCTCTCTCTTCTTCCATCCCCCTCTCCCTCATCCTCCTCTCTTCTTCTCTTCTTTCTCTGGTTTTATTTGAGCACAGATAAATGGTGGTCAGACTCTCTCCTCTCTCTCTCTCTCTCTTCTCTTCCTCCTCACTCTTCCTCTCTTCTTTCTCTTCTTGTATTCCTCAGATTCTCTGGTCTCGCTCCCTCTCTCTCTCTCTTCTCCCTCCATCCTCCTCTCCTCTTCTTCTCTTCTTTCTGTGGTTTTATTGAGCAGATAAATGGTGGTCAGACTCTCTCCTCTTCTCTCTCTCTTCTCATCCTCCTCTCCTCTTCCTCTTCTTCTTTTCTCTCTCTGGTTTTATTGAGCACAGATAAATGGTGGTCAGACTCTCTCCTCTTCTCTCTCTTCTCCCTCCATCCTCCTCTCCTCTTCTTCTCTTCTTTCTCTGGTTTTATTGAGCACAGATAAATGGTGGTCAGACTCTCTCCTCTTCTCTCTCTCTTCCTCCATCCTCCTCTCCTCTTCTTCTCTTCTTTCTCTGGTTTTATTGAGCACAGATAAATGGTGGTCAGACTCTCTCCTCTCTCTCTCTCTCCCTCCATCCTCCTCTCCTCTTCTTCTCTTCTTTCTCTGGTTTTATTGAGCACAGATAAATGGTGGTCAGACTCTCTCCTCTCTCTCTCTCTCTTCTCCTCCTCCTCTCCTCTTTTCTCTTCTTTCTCTGGTTTTATTGAGCACAGATAAATGGTGCTCAGACTCTCTCTCTCCTCTCTCTCTTCTCTTTCTCTTCTCTCTCTTCTCTCCTCCTCTTGTCTCCTCTCTCTCTCTTCCTCTCCTCCTCTCTCTTCTTCTTTTCTCTCTGGTTTTATTGAGCACAGATAAATGGTGGTCAGACTCTCTCCTCTCCTTCTCTCTTCTTCCTCCATCCTCCTCTCCTCTTCTTCTCTTTTTTCTGTGGTTTTATTGAGCACAGATAAATGGTGGTCAGACTCTCTCTCTCTCTCTCTCTCTCTCTCTCTCCATCCTCCTCCTCTCCTCTTCATCTCTTCTTTCTCTCTGGTTTTTATTGAGCACAGATAAATGGTGGTCAGACTCTCTCCTCTTCTCTCTCTTCTCTTCCTCCATCCTCCTCTCCTCTTCTTCTCTTCTTTCTCTGGTTTTATTGAGCACAGATAAATGGTGGTCAGACTCTCTCCTCTTCTCTCTCTCTTCCTCATCCTCCTCTCCTCTTCTTCTCTTCTTTCTCTGGTTTTATTGAGCACAGATAAATGGTGGTCAGACTCTCTCCTCTCTCTTCTCCCTCCATCCTCCTCTCCTCTTCTTCTCTTCTTTCTCTGGTTTTATTGAGCACAGATAAATGGTGGTCAGACTCTCTCCTCTCTCTTCTCCCTCCATCCTCCTCTCCTCTTCTTCTCTTCTTTCTCTGGTTTTATTGAGCACAGATAAATGGTGGTCAGACTCCCAGCGGCTTCACGCAGGAATGTGACAGCAGGAATGTTTACGTGGTCATCTCGATTACCAAGACGTCTCTCTCTGTTCCTCTCTTTCATTCTTTCTTTTCGTCTTTCCTTCCATCTCTCCCTCTCAAACAGAGCCAAACCAACAGGTCATTATGATAATAGATGGATCTGAGCGGGCACACGGGGGCCGGCACAGTCCCAGTTCTGCGGTTCAGAAGTTCGTGAGCGTTTACAACTTGAGAAATTCCTCACAGACACAGAGAGGTCAAAGCTGGAGATTTACGCTGCTTTAATGAACTCGAGCAGATGCCGCAGATGATGAAAATTGGACTCGTGTTGAGAAATAAGACGAGGGGGCGAGGGCTTTTTTCCTCCATGTTTGTGTTGCTACAGCGACAACAGAGGTTCTCAACCGGTGGGTCAAGACCAGACGACAAATCTGTGCTGAAGTGTGGAGGTAATTGGCTCAGTGTTTGTCTGATCTCTCCAGGGCAGATCCGGAGTAAAAGCTAAAAGTTAAAACTGTCAACTGGACAAAAAGTTGTAGGAGTGAAGACGTTTGGCTGCTCGTCCAAGTTCTGGTCACATTACTGCTGGACACTGCCTTATATCTGTCTGAAGGGACGAGCTAGCTACACTGAAACTGAAAACGGCTAAGCATAATCATCCAGCTCTTAATGGGTACTTCCACGCCTATTAGCATCCTGGCTAGCTCTATTGCTCACTTTGTTTCCTTTGGGTCTGAGGATGGAGTTATAGATGGGGGATAGATGATGTCTAAGTCTCCATTACTGTTCAAGAAAGGATTGTCTTTCCAAACATAAGAGAATGTACCAACACCGTCGAGAGAGCTCCTCAGGACCCCAGTCGGCTGTACATCTCCATCTAACCACTCCTTTGAAGAGAGTGAAGTTCAGATCTTAGCCAGAGAAAAGAAATGGTTTGAGAGGGGAGTTGAAGAAGTTATTTTTTGTTAGAAAAGACAATCCTTCCTTTGAAACAGTCTATGATGCAGAGAACTATGGCTTCGACCTGGAATTCTGGATAATACAGTTCAGTCCATAGTCCTAAAAGTTCATGATGACTCTCCTTCGCCCAATATCAAGGCCGAACAGCTAAACAATTCTTTCTTACATCAGTTAAACCAATTATTCAGGTCATATATTCAAAATAACAGCAGACACGTAGAGCTTTTGTAATCTGCAGCTGTCTCCATACAGTATTTTACAGACGTTCGAGTCCATCTTCTTGAGAACATACACCTGCTTTCGCCCCAGTGACCTCGACTCAACCTGAGCCGCTCTCCTTGTGTGTTATATTTTGGGAATTGTGTGTATGTGGAAACCAGGAAGGAACTCGCAAATTAAAACATAGATAATTGTTTGTATAGAAATCTGCTCCTTTGTCTCGTTCGATCCACATAAACATTAAGTACGAGCTCACACGCTAATCCAGGTGAACGCTCTCTGCTCTGAGGAGAGGTAAACAGGACGTACGAGGAGCACAGGGGAAACACATTCAAACAGACACAACCGTTCACTAAACTCCCATCATGCAACAGTAATGCTCTTTTGATCCATGATTAGTAGTTTGCAGTTGAATAGATCGCCCTGTAGATCATCCAGAAAGGTTATGATTTGTAATAAAAGTCTAATTATGAATAGATAAAGGTTATGTAGCTCAGTTGGTAGAGCGTTTGCCCACTGATGTGAAGGTTGGAGGTTTGAATCCCGCTCTCGAACACTGGTGTATGAGTGAGTGTGTGAATGGGTGAGTGGTTCCTTGATGTTTGAGTGACTTAAAGTTGGAAAAGTGTTATACAGTTGACAGTTGAAAAAAACTTATAACTCATAACTCTTTCGTTTCTAAATATTTTTCTTTTATTTTTTCAGAGCATTTAGAACGACTCTTCTGACATTAATATGAGCAAATACAGCACCAAGGAAAGAACCCTCATTGTACAGTGGTACTTTGAGTCACGTGGGTCAAATTCACAAACCCAGCAGTGTTACCGTCGACATTTTAATACCAGAGATGCCCCAAGTGTAAATACCATTAAAGGAATAATAAGTGTTTTTCACAGACAGGGGGCAGTATGTGATCTCCACAGACCTGACTAGTCCTGATTTCTTCCTGTGGGGCTAGTTTAAAGAAAAGGTGTTTGTGAATAAACCTCAGACAATAAACGACTTAAAACGTGATATCAGGATCAAATAAGAGCCATAAGCCCAGAAATGCTTTAAATGTTCTGTAAAGTGTGTTGGATCAGGCTGTTCAGAGACAAACACAAAATGGTGGACACTTAAAAAACATTATTTTAAAAATTAGGTCATTTTTACTTCCCCTACTTTGAGTAGTGATAAGTTCAAGTGTAAGTGAACAATTATAACCGTTTATATTGCCAAAAATCTCGGAAGGTTCAGTTTATCTACTGCTAAAATTTGGTGATTATAACTTAAGAATTAAAGGAGCTACTGAAGATTTGAAAGTGTCAGTGACTTTTGGGCCACTGACTACTATATTTGAAGTATTGTAGTTTTTTTGAGCAGTGCAATTCATCAAATTCCAATCGTTTTAACTGAGATCTACAGTCAATCCTCTTTACGAAATTCACATTTATTAACTTTTAAATGAAAATTATGAAGTCTCTCTCGTTTATGTTCAGGAAATTGATACCGAAAGTGATTTTTATTACTTTTAAAAGCAAATATTATCAAATTCAGCAAAAATTGTTAAAAAAAATATGAGGAAAAATCATCTCTAGAGATCGATCAATGTGGGTTTTTTCATGCCAGATGCTGATACCGATTGTGGATCAGTGGAGGAAAAACTGAACAAATAAATCTACATATCTTTGTATCATAGGCTCAGTATCATGAAATTATTCTGTAACTTTCCCAGGCACTTTTCACTTACAAAGATGACCTCAGCCATTATGAAGACTCTCTATAAGACCTGGTTTAACTATTGTATCTGAGAGTGACAGGCCAATATACCACCTGCTGTGTCTGAGATGAGCTCCCAGCAGGACGGGGTTAAAATGTAATATAGTAAAGTGAAGAAAAGACCAAAAAATAAAAAATCTCCCATGTGATATTAAACACAGCCAAAGCAAATGTCTCCATGGAGCGAACAAGTCTCTCCAAAGAACATCTCCCACATGTGAGAGCCACATGAACCATCTCACACTCTGAGGACTAAACCAGGACTAGACCGGGACTATACCAGGTCTAAACTAGGACTAAACCGGGTCTAAACCGGGATTAAACCAGGACTAAACCAGGACTAAACCACGGCTAAACCAGGACTAAACCAGGACTAAAGCAGGACTAAACCAGGACTAAACCAGGACTAAACCGGGACTAAACCAGGACTGAACCAGGACTGAACCAGGTCTAAACCAGGACTGAACCAGGTCTAAACCGGGACTAAACCGGGACTAAACCAGGACTAAACCAGGACTAAACCAGCGCTAAACCAGGGCTAAACCAGGGCTAAACCAGGACTAAACCAGGGCTAAACCAGATCTAAACCAGGACTGAACCAGGGCTAAACCAGGTCTAAACCAGGACTAGACCAGTTCTAAACCAGGTCTAAACCAGGACTAAACCAGGACTGAACCAGGACTGAACCAGGTCTAAACCAGGACTAAACCGGGTCTAAACCGGAATTAAACCGGGACTAAACCAGGACTGAACCAGGACTAAACCAGGACTGAACTAGGTCTACACCAGGTCTACACCAGGACTAAACCAGGACTAAACTAGGACTAAACTAGGACTAAACTAGAACTAAAGCAGGTCTAAACCAGGACGAAACCAGGACGAAACCAGGACGAAACCAGGACGAAACCTGGACTAAACCAGGACTAAACCAGGATTAAACCAGGGCTAAACCAGGACTAAACCAGGACTAAACCAGGTCTAAACTAGGTCTAAACCAGGTCTAAAGCAGGACTAAACCAGGACTAAACCAGGACTAACTAGGTCTAAACTGGGACAAAACCAGGACGAAACCTGGAACTAAACCAGGACTAAACCAGGACTAAACTGGGACTAAACCAGGACTAAACCAGGACCAGGAAGACCAGGACTAAACCAAGACTAAACCTGTTGAATCAGTGTTTGAGTTTTGTTTAAATCTGTCTCATTCTTCCTGAAGATGTGACTCAGGCCTCGACTTTGACGATGTTTAAATCCAGACTCAAACGGTTCTTTTTAGCTGCTGTGACAGGAGTTTTATTCTGCACTTTTCTCCTTTAATGTTCTGTTTATGATGATTATTTATGTTGTGATTTGTTGCATTGTGATTTTAATGTCTTTATTCTGTGAAGCTCTTTGAATTGTGCTGTACAGATAAACTTTCCTTGACACGGAGCAGGTGTTTGATCGGATTTTAAACTGGGATTATAATCTGTTCTCGATAGATAGTTAGCAGCCAAAAAACAGCATATTTATGTATCCTCTATCCAACATTATCAGTGCAACCTGGAATGTATGAGGATAACTTTGAAATGAAAACTCTCCACGGCGATGTGCGCTTCAGAGCGAGCGTAGCGAGGAGCTAAGAGTTATGGTGTGAGAGGGACAGATAGCATCAGCAGAGTGTGTACACGGGTGTTAAGTGCACACACGCTGACAGGGATCAACTCTGTGATAAATGTCCATCTACTGAACTGTAGTGGAGCCTTGTGCGAGTGTGTGAACCACCTCCATCGAACGCTAACAGTAAAGAAATCATATTTACGATCAGGAAAGTCTAGACAAAGCACAGGGCCTATCACTGTTGGGGTTTCTATGCATGGGAAGACAGAGGGTATTTATCATGAATACAAACAGAGGAGTCGACAGAGGGGGGCAAAAGGGTCTGTTGTCCCGGGCCCCAGATTTGGAGCCTATTTATTTATATTAGAGGGGGCCCATATAAGCATTCTTGCCCCAGGCCCCCAGATTTCTGTCGACAGGCCTGAATACTGTGCAAATACGGTTCATATATGGGCGAAATCAGGGCCAAACCAGGACTAAATCAGGGCTAAATCAGGGCTAAATCAGGGCTAAACCAGGGCTGAACTAGGGCTAAACCAGGACTAAACCAGGGCTAAACCAGGACTAAAACGGGACTAAACCAAGGCCAAACCAGGGCTAAAACAGTGCTAAAACAGTGCTAAAGCAGGGCTAAACCAGGGCTAAACCAGGGCTAAACCAGGGCTAAATCAGGGCTAAACCAGGACTAAACCAGGACGAAACCAGGATGAAACCAAGGCCAAACCAGGGCTAAATCAGGGCTAAAACAGGACTATACCAGGACTATACCAGGACGAAACCAAGGCGAAATCAAGGCCAAACCAGGGCTAAAGCAGGGCTAAACCACGGCTAAATCAGGGCTAAACCGGGGCTAAACCGGGGCTAAACCAGGACTAAACCAGGACTAAAACAGGACTAAACAGGGCTAAACCGCGGCTGGATGGAATAAATCTTGTGACATTGTAGAAGCGAAATCGAGACAATGCCACAGTCAGACAGTGAACAACGCCTGTCCAAATCCAAAGCACTTTACATGAAGGAACCACTCACATATTCATACACCAGTGCACACAGACACTGGAGGAAAGGTGGGTTCAGTGTCTTGCCCTGTGGGAGCTGGAATCGCACCGTCAACCTGTGGGTCAGGGGATGTTTCACTGCTCGTCCAAGTGGCTTCTTCGGTTCTGATCTCGTTAAACAAAACAAACATAAAACAAAAACGCACTTCCTTCGCCCATGAGTTTGAGCCATTGCAGAAAAATTAAAACCAGGTCAGAATTCAAAGTTTACTACACTACAATTTCACTTCATTTTCTAGTGAGAGGTCTACATGAACATGTTTTTGCGTTTCCTGGAATGTCCCGCAGTATGGCATTTAACATATCAACAAAAAACATCTTACTATGAGCAGGTTCACCTTTCCACAGATCTGACCTGGTGGTGTTACCTGCTCATCTCCATGGAACGTCATACTGTGTGGAACATTCTATGCAAACATCAACATAGAGACAAGCAGGAAAATTACATATTGTATCTTTAAATTAACTAAAGAATATTATTATTTGGAAATGTACCAGAGTTAGAATTATGTTTAGCTTGCTTTAGCAGTCATATTGGCTTTGAAATAACTACTATCCTCTAAGAAACCCTGCAGATTTAGGCTGAGTTCTTCTCTCAAACTGAAAACTCTCTGTTCCACCTTGTGATGTCATCAAGTGGTAATACAGGAAGTGCTCCGCTGTGTTTTTAAACTCCACACACCTTCATTTCTAGACTCATTTGGATGATTTCAGACCTGGAACTGCTACTTATCTCCGCTGAACTGAAGGTAAAAAGGAGCCGCTGAAAACTAGCACTTCATGACATCACAAGGTGGAACAGAGCATTTTGAGCTTTGGAGACTAATAGAGAGTTAGTCAGAAACGTGTGAATGAAACAAAACACGACTCCAGGTCTGTTTTTGAGCATTAGAACATGACTTAAAGCTCACTGCGGGACCTTTAACAGCGACACATCCTGCAGAATAGATAGTACTGTATAACCTAACAATAGAAAAATGTTTCCACAGTTTGCTGTTCGGGACATGGGGCCATTGTGTGTTTTGCCAGAGCACTCGACAACCAATATAATCCAAACATGAGGAAAGGAAGTGGCTAAAAACACTGTAACTGGATCAGCTCGATTATTTGTATATCTTGGGTCAGTGTTGAACATGACTGGGTTCAAGACATATTGTGGCCGCGCTAACAAATGTGATTGTGTAAACATGCACAAATAAACAGAGGCTTGTAGTTTGTTAATGTCATTTTTCTCACCGCTGCCTCCAGAGCGACGCCCTGCCAAGTTTATGTCTCAGAAAAAGATCTTTAAATCAGCAGAGCCATATTTCAAATTCCAGGCTTCACTTTTGGGTTAATGTTGTTTATCTTCAAACTAAAGGGGGAGTTAGCGGGTGGTCCTGGTATAGGCTCATGGTCTGTTTATATAAATGGATGTAGCTTAACCTGCTAACGACGCGTTACAAACAGGAAGTGATCATGTGCGCGCGTCCGGCTCCATCGATTCTGGCTCCAATTCACTTTCTATAGAAATCTGTGTCTCCTCTCATTTTGGTCTTAAATGTTGGTATTAACCTGCTCTACATGATCCTGGGGTTCATTTTTTTTTTTTTTTTTTTTTTTTTTTTTTTTTTTTTAAGTTTTAGTTTAAGTTAAGTTCTTTTTTAGTTTTGTTTTTTTCAGGTTTTTTTTGTGGTAATTTTGAGTTTATGTTTTTTTTTTTTTTTTTGGAGTATGTTTATTTTTTTGTTATTTTGAGTTGGGTTTTTTGGGGTTGTTTTTTCTGCTTTTGTTTTTAGAAAAACTGTGTCCCCTCTCTCTGTAACTGCTGCTGTCAGATTTGTCATTTTGGAAATTTTTATTTATTTTTTTTGTTATTTTGAGTTTATGTTCTTAATTTTTAAAATTTATTTATTTATTTGTTGTTGGGTTGTTTTTTTTTTTAGTTATTTTAAGTTATTTATTTTATTTTTTTTGTTTTGTTTTGATTTTTTTTTTTTTTTTTTTTTTTAAACTCTCCTCTCTCTGTACCTGCTGCTGTCAGACTCGTCATTTTGGTCTTAAATGTTCGTATTAACCCTCTACATGATCCTGGGATTTTTATTTCACTATTGTGTCTGTAAATCAACATATGAACATTAATAACAGACAAATCTGGCGTCTTTTCCCCGACGTCGATCCTTCTAGTGTTAGCAACAGGTTTGATTGACAGTTTTATATTGCATCTATTATAACAACACACAAACGTGCATTATGTAACATTTGTGGATGGAGGGATCTACCAATAACACTTCCTTGTCTCCATGGAGATGTTATTGCTTTGCTTGGAATGTTCCACAGTGTGACATCAAACAAATATATATCTAGCATTTCCTCAGTTCCAGGTGTTTTCGTTGCTCCAGAACATTGCATTCTCACAGTAAGTTAGTCGCCTCTACGTAGATCTTACCTGTAACTTGGCCTTGTGGCGCTACCTCCTTGTCTCCTTGGAGATAGAAATGTTTAAGGTAAAGAAATAACATCTCCATGGAGACAGAAGAAGCAATACAGAGGAAACCAGCGGTGCAGGTGGGAAGAGGTTTTATCCTCAACAGCCTCGCTCCTGATTGGCTCTTTGGTTGCTATGATACTCATGGTCAGGATTCAAAATATGGGACTTGGCTCCAACCTAGACACTTCCTCCAGCTTAAGTTTGGCATGTTAATCTTATGGCTTTAAGTCCTTTCACCCGACAACATTCATGTTTTTGGGGTTGAATAATGGCACCACACTGAATCTTAAAAAATGATTTCTATTGTGAAGACGTTGGACTTTGAGACAGTTTTTGTTTCATGTGGATAGGCTCAGTAATTACAAAGATATTCACCATAAACCAGGTCAATATATCTTCACTCAGTCTGTGTAATCTCGCAGTCGTCCAGGTCTGATCCATGGCAAAAGACAAAGTTTAAATCTGTCAACTGGACATATTTCACTCTTAAAACGATTGTTCCAGCTCGTCTTTTGATATCTTCACTCTGATAGTTACCACAGAATTCTGACTTGCCTTTGGTTCAATTTTAATCTATATAGTCACATTTTTATATAGAGCTATTCCACCTTCAAGGAACAAACGAGCGTACACAGACGATGGAGGTGAGGTGGGTTAAGTGTCTTGCCCAAGGACACCACAAAAGCGTACATCTGGATCTGACCGATAAACTAAAGGTGTTTTTTATGTCGTTTCGGGATTCGAACCGCTAACCTTCAGATCGATGGGGAAACACTCTGTCTTCTATGACATTTTTATGAAGCAGATCAGTTTTTTACTGTAAATGTACATGAAGGATTATAAATATTAGGTTTCCAGCTGATCTCGTTCATCATAAACACAAAACAGTGCCATATAGTACCTTTTAATTTACTGACTATCAATCTCAATGATGTTGGGATGGGATTCGAACCATGAACCTTCAGATCCATTTTGGTCTTAAATGTTGGTATTAACCTGCTCTACATGATCCTGAGGTTCATTTTTTTTTTTTTTTTATTTGAGTTTTTGTTGTTTTTTAATAACTTTTTTTTGTTATTTTTGAGTTTATGTTTTTTCTTAATTATTTTTATTTATTTTTTTTGGTTTATGTTCTTTATATAATTTAATTATTATTATTATTTTTTTTAAGTTATTTTATGTTTTTCTTTTTTTTGAGTGGGTTTTTTTTGTTTTTGTTATTTTTAGTTTTTGTTTTTTGAAAAACTGTGTCCTCTCTCTAAAACTGTTGCTGTCAGAGTCGTTATTTTGGTCTTAAATGTTGGTATTAACCTGCTCTATATGATTCTGAGTTCATTTTTTTGAGTTACTTTGAGTTAATTAATTTATTGTTTTACTATTTTGAGTTTTTGTTTTTTATTAGTTATGAGTTATTTTAAAGTTACTATTATTTTTTATTTTTTTTTGTTATTTTGAGTTTATGTTCTTAATTTTTTTAAATTGATTTGTTTGTTTTTTTTAGTTATTTTAAGTTGTTTTTTGTTTTGTTATTTTGAGGTGTTTTTTTTTTTTTTTTTTTTTTTTTTGTTATTTTGAGTTTATTTTTTGTTTTTTGAAAAACTGTGTCCCCTTCTCTCTGTACCTGCTGCTGTCATTATGGACAAACACTCTCCTAAACTGAACCACTGAGCTCCTGTTGTACCCAGCCTCAGTCACAATGAGGGCTTGAAAATACTCGGTGGCATTTCTGCTTCAAACAGTCGCCTCTTTGATAGCAGCTTCGGCTCATTATTTGATCATGCTGAGGCTTTGGGACACGTTTCAGTGCAGAGGAAGTGGCTTACCTGGGCTAAGACCCTGAGAAATGCAGCCGGCCCCAAAGACAAGCCAAACACCGTTTAATAAGGGCACTCTATCTGAGCATAAGTCCAGCGCTGTCTGAACCCGGATAATCCCCCGAAAAACCAGCTTCTTAAGGATTCTGTTTGCCTTAAAGAGTAAGACGGAGCTCTGTTGTGGACTTAGGGACGAGGTGAGGAACAGTGGAGATGTGGAGAAGATAAGAACAATAGAATATTCATCTGTTCTACCAAAAAATACAGAGCTGACTGACTGGCACTAGTCATGAGCTATTTTAGATTCTACTGTTAAACTACCACATAAAAGACTGAAAACTAGAGACAGGCCAACCGATATATTGGGCCGATATTTGCACTTTTTAGCGTATCTGCAATCGGGCTTAAATCTCCAGCACAGGCCGATATTTTGTCTCTATAAAAAGTACACATAAAGCTTTATTTTACCACTTAAGCCCAAAGAGATAACTGTAAAAAAAAAACATGATTCGACAGCTTTCTGACATGTTTATGGTACAAAAATGGGGTGTGGGTGAGTTTGTAGTACATTTAAATGACAGAATTTGGGGAAAATAATCAAAATCGACCTCAAATATCGATCAAAAATATCAGTAAATCTCATAGACCATCAGTTGTTCTGGATTCTAAACGATTGTCATGTGTTGTTAATGTGTTTAATTGTTAAAATGACACATATTTTGTTCAACAGTAACAATGCAAATCTATATCTTAATGTTTCTTATGCATTTTGTGGATTTATTTTCGTTTTGCTCGCAACTCGCAAACTTTAGTCAGGAAGTCTCCACAAACATGGCCAAAATAACCCTTCAAATCATACGAAAAGGACTAAAAAGTAAAAAATATCCACTGTAAAATGCACTTAAAGCACAGATATCTAAAAAGTGCTTTACTACTTTAACTTCGTTACATTCCACTGCTGATTATTACCAGAACGACTCTTTTTTTGCGGTTTATCGTGTAACAAAATGAAACCGGATCCGTTCTTAAATAGACTAAACCCACACACGGCTTTGCCCAGATTACCCCGGGACCTTTCCCCTCGCACCTGTGTGTGCTTTAGGCCGATACAGGACAGCTCTGCAGAGTTATCACGGTCCTAGTTAAACGCAGATGACAGAGGAAAACATGTGGACTTCCTGTTCTGCAAACCGTCAAACCAAACCCCATTTCGGTGCATCCACGAGTGTGTACCCACGAGCCGCTGCAGACGCCCCCGAGGAACAGCTCATTTTCCACTTGCTCTGGTATTATTTTTATCCCAGTGGTCGCAGCGTTTTGCCCAAAAACATGTCACTTGTGCTTAATTAGGTGTGAAGTCGTGTTGGTTTTGCAGTGATGAGATGCACCTTGACTAAAACTGGACATAACGACCTCGTCACGTTCGCTGCAGAGAGCAACGAGGGCACAGCTGAGAGAGAGAGAGGAGGAAAAACACTGGACTGGAGGAGTTTAAATCAGGCCTGTGGAGCTCGTTTGTGCTCTAAAGTTATAATCTGTGACACTCGTGGGTCAGTATGTTAGAATTTACACATTTTAAATCTCAATATTCATCTAAAATTACTAAATAAAAGAAATGAATCCGCTGAGTTTGTTGATCCGCTGAGCAATATTTTTTGTGTCTCTCAGCCTTTCTCTCTCTGTCTCTCAGTCTCTCTCTCTCACTGTGTCTCTCAGTCTCTCTCTCAGTCTCTCTCTCGCTGTGTCTCTTAGTTTCTCTCTGTCTCAGTCTCTCTCTCATTTTGTCTCTCAGATTCTCACTCTGTCTCCCTCTCTCTTGTTGTATCTCTCAGTTTCTCTCTCTTGTATCTCTCAGTCTCTCTTTCTCTCGCTGTGTCGCTCTTTCTGAGTCTGTCTCTCAGTCTCTCTCTCTCACTGTGTCTCTCAGTCTCTCTCTCTCACTGTGTCTCTCAGTCTCTCTCTCGGTCTCTCAGTCTCTTTCTCACTGTTTCTCAGTCTCTCTCTCGCTCTGTCTCTCACTCTCTCTCGCTGTGTCTCTCAGTCTCTCTCTCTGTCTCAGTCTCTCTCTCAGATTCTCACTCTCTCTTGTTGTGTCTCTCAGTTTCTCTCTCAGTTTCTCTCTGAGTCTCCCTCTATGTCTCTCTCTCTCTCTCTCTCGTTTTGTCACAGTCTCTCTCTCTTGCTGTGTCTCTCAGTCTCTTTCTCAGAGTCTCTCTCTCGCTGTGTCCGTCTCTTTCTCTCTGAGTCTCTGTCTCTCTCTCTTGCTGTGTCTCTCAGTCTCTCTTGTTTTGTCTCTGAGTCTGTCTCTCTCTCTCTCTCTCTCACACTGTGTCTCTCAGTCTCTCTCTCTCTCGCTGTGTCTCTCAGTCTCTCTCTGTCTCAGTCTCTCTCTCATTTTGTCTCTCAGTCTCTCTCAGATTCTCACTCTGTCTCCCTCTCTATTGTTGTGTCTCTCAGTCTCTCTTTCTCTCGCTGTGTCGCTTTCTCTCTGAGTCTGTCTCTCTGTCTCTCTCTCACTGTGTCTCTCAGTCTCTCTGAGTCTCCCTCTTTCTCGCTGTGTCTCTAAGTCTCTTTCTCAGAGTCTCTCTCTCTGTCTCTCTCTGCAGCATCCCAATTTTTTCATTTGTACCAAAATGACGACGCGACGCAGCGGAATCGTACGAGTTTCACCGATTAAGAAAATAAAACTGCAGGAAGTGCGGACGTCACAGTGTGGCGGTAAAAACATGAGATGATCTGCAAAATAAAACTTTGAGAGTAAACGAGAAGGAAACAACTAGAACATGATTAAAAACTCTGAAAAGTCCAGTTTTCAGAATAGGTCCAACTTAAGCAATGAAACTAAAGTTGTAAAAATGATCTAAACTAAACGCAGCTAAAACACAAAGTAAAGACAAAACCAAACACATCAAAAGTATAAAAGTCTGGCATCATATAGCTCCCCCTACTGGTACAACACACTGTACTGCATCCAGCCAACTCAGTATCACAGGTACTTCTCTAAAACCCTTTCTGTTGATTATCTTTGTGTAATATTTAGTGAGATCGACATGTTTGACCAGTTTGACCAGTTTTAGAGTCTGAATAAAGTTCTATATTTATGAGAATAACCTGGTTCCATAAACACAAGTCACTGAAAGGATTGTTTATTTCCACAGAATTTATGAAGTTAAAGTTACAAGATGGAATGATCAGATGTTTTCTCTCTCTTTATCCATGTGTCCCTCTATGTCTCCTTCTCCCTCACAGTCTCTCTCTCTCTATCCATCCCTCCCTCTCTCAAAAACAAAGACAAAAATGCAGCTTTTTCTACGAAGTCAGAGTAACAGAGCTGAGAGCCACATAGTTGAGACTTGGACTGGGCTCAGGTCTGTAATCTACAGCGAGTGTTTGTCCTCGTGTCCTCCTGTCCCCCTGTCCTCCGCTCAAACAGAGGGACAGGATGACAGAGGGACAGGGGGATTTGAGTGGAGGACAGGAGGACAGGGAGATTTGAGGGGAGGACAGGAGGACAGGGGGCTTTGAGCGGAGGACAGAGGGCTTTGAGCAGAGGACAGGGGGACAGGAGGACGGAGGGCTTTGAGTGGAGGACAGAGGGGACAGGGGGCTTTGAGAGGAGGACAGGGGGCTTTGAGCAGAGGACAGGGGGACTTTGAGGGCTTTGGACAGGAGGACAGGAGGACAGGGGGCTTTCAGCAGAGGACAGGGGGACAGGGGGCTTTGAGGGGAGGACAGGAGGACAGGGGGCTTTGAGCGGAGGACAGAGGGCTTTGAGCGGAGGACAGAGGGCTTTGAGCGGAGGACAGGGGGATAGGAGGGACAGGGGGCTTTGAGGGGAGGACAGAGGGCTTTGAGGGGAGGACAGGAGGACAGGGGCTTTGAGCGGAGGACAGAGAGCTTTGAGCGGAGGACAGAGGGCTTTGAGGGGAGGACAGGAGGACAGGGGGCTTTGAGCGGAGGACAGAGAGCTTTGGAGGACAGAGGGCTTTGACAGGGAGGACAGGGGGACAGGAGGACAGAGGGCTTTGAGCAGAGGACAGGGGGACAGGAGGACAGGGGGCTTTGAGCGGAGGACAGAGAGCTTTGAGCGGAGGACAGAGGGCTTTGTGGGGAGGACAGGAGGACAGGGGGCTTTGAGAGGAGGACAGAGGGCTTTGTGGGGGGACAGGAGGACAGGGGGCTTTGAGGGGAGGACAGAGGGCTTTGAGGGGAGGACAGGGGGCTTTGAGCAGAGGACAGGGGGACAGGAGGGACAGGGGGCTTTGTGGGGAGGACAGGAGGACGGGGGCTTTGAGCAGAGGAGATGGGGACAGGAGGACAGGGGACTTTGAGACAGAGGACAGGGGGACAGGAGGACAGGGGGCTTTGAGCAGAGGACAGGGGGACAGGAGGACAGGGGGCTTTGGGCAGTATCACATGACTCATCCAGACACTGTCCCGTCAGCAGAGAGGACGCAGAGGGAAGCGGGACGGCCGCGAGGCAAACAGTGATGAACGTGCTATTCCAGGAATGAAAATTAAAAAGAAGCTGGAAAGTATGTCTCTAAAGTCCCCCCTTCTCCCATCACAAATTAAAAGTATTTTTTCCTCACACGCTTTGAGTCAGTGGGTTATTTTAGACCCGGCTGTTCGATTATGGAAATTATTCTGAATCATGTCTCAGGTAACAGGGATATAACTGTTAGTTCTCATGTAAGAGTCATATTCTGTGATGGATATAACCCAGGCTGAGCCGACGTTCTACTGACCCGGGACAGTCCCTGTGTCCCCTGTGTCCCCTGTGTCCCCAGTGTCCCCAGTGTCCCCTGTCCCTGCACATTTATACAAAACAAGTGATTTGTCTCAGTCTTATACAAGAAAGGTCAAAACCAGGTCAAAACCAGGATTAAACCTGGACTAAACCAGAACTAAACCTGGACTAAACCAGGTCTAAACCAGGACTAAACCAGGTCTACACCAGGTCTACACCAGGTCTTAACCAGGTCTAAACCAGAATTAAACCAGGTCTAAACCAGGATTAAACCAGGACTAAACCAGGTCTAAACCAGGATTAAACCAGGACTAAACCAGGTCTAAACCAGGATTAAACCAGGACTAAACCAGGACTAAACCGGGACTAAACAGGGACTAAACCTGGACTAAACCTGGACTAAACCTGGACTAAACCAGAACTAAACCAGGACTAAACCAGGACTAAAACCAGGACTAAAACCAGGACTAAAACCAGGACTAAAACCAGGTCTAAACCAGGACTAAACCAGGACTAAACCAGGACTAAACCAGGACTGAACCAGGACTGAACCAGGACTAAACCAGGTCTAAACCAGGACAGAACCAGGACTGAACCAGGACTAAACCAGGACTAAACCAGGACAGAACCAGGTCTAAACCAGGTCTAAACCAGGACAGAACCAGGACAGAACCTGGACTAAACCAGGACTAAACCTGGTCTAAACCTGCATTCTTAATGTTAGTGGGTTCACCTCTCCACAGATCTGACCTGTCACTTAGCCTGGTGGCGTCACCTGCTTAACTTCACACTGAAGTTGAATGCAATACTGCGGAACATTCCAGACAAAGCAATAAAATCTCCATGGAGACGGGCACTAAGGAAGTTACATCACGCACTTTTAACTTTTACAGGATGTGTGGACTTATCTTTCATTAGTCATGTCTGGTGATTCATGTTTTAAAAGCAAATGGAGATTAAACGAGTGGTTTTAAAAGGGACATAATTATTTTATAAGGTTCTGTGTATGTCTCCAAAGCTCAAAATGCTCCGTTCCACCTTGTGATGTCATGAAGTGGTAGTTTTGAAGTTAGCAGCTACTTTTAACCTTTAATTAGTAGTAGTAGTAGTAGTAGTAGTAGTAGTGGAGTTCGCTGAAATGATCCAAATGATTCTAGAAATGAAGGTGTGTGGAGTTTAAAAACACAGCGGAGCACTTCCTGTATCACCACTTGATGACATCACGAGGTGGAACAGAGCGTTTGCAGTATGAGAGAAGAACTCAGCCTAAATATGCAGGTTTGTTTGTGTGAATGAAACAAAAAAACGAGGAAACGACATTAAAACACAGATCAGAAACCAGTGTAATACGGACACTTTAATGAAGGTTTATGTAATTAGTTGAAGTAATCGCTCGTTAATTGCAAAGTCCTGCCGCTGTGGACTTTGGTGACGTTGACGCTTAAGGAAAAACGGCTGGTTGAACAAGTGTTGGACATGAATCACGCAGAGACATATGGCCCACAGAGCGCTCACTGGAGACTCCATGTAACTCTGGGGCTCTTAAATCTGTCCGGGCCCCTGGAGGATACAGGCCCAAAATGAGCTCTCTATCTGAACTCTGGCTGCGAAACACATCAGGATCAGACAGGGGGCGTAAATCACTGCCACTCTCCTCTCCCCTGTGCTTTTAATTTGGACATGTGTGAGGAGAGTAACGGAGTACATGTTTCATTTTGTGTGACTGTATTTACTCAGACTGGGTGATATCTACAAATACTGAATCGTAAATGGTAAATGTTCATGTTTTATATGGAATTTTTACACCTTCAAGTCACGTCTCTCTGTCTTTCTCCCTCTCTCTGTCACTCTTTCCCTGCGTCACTCTCTCTCTCTGTCACTGTCTCTCAGTCTTTCTCTGTGTGTCTCTCTGTGTCTGTCTCTGTGTGCGTTTCTCTCTCTTACTATGTGTCTCTCCTGCTCTCTCCCTCTTCTCTCTCTCACTCTGTGTCTCTCCTGCTCTCTCTCTCTTCCCTCTCTCACTCTGTCTCTCCTGCTCTCTCTCTCTCTGTGTGATGCTCTCTCTGTATGTGTGTGTCTCTCTCAGTCTCTGTGTGTGTGACTCACTCTCTGTGTCTCTTTCTCTCTCAGTCTCTCTCTGAGACTCTCTCTCTGTGTCTCTTTCTCTCTCAGTTTCTCTCTGAGACTCTCTCTCTCTGTGTCTCTTTCTCTCTCAGTCTCTCTCTGAGACTCTCTCTCTCTGTGTCTCTTTCTCTCTGTCTGTGTGTGTGTGTCTCTCTCAGTCTCTGTGTGTGTGACTCACTCTCTGTGTCTCTTTCTCTCTCAGTCTCTCTCTGTGAGTCTCTCTCTCTCTGTGTCTCTTTCTCTCCCAGTCTCTCTCTCTGTGTGACTCTTTCTTCTCTGTGTGTGTGTGAGTCTCTCTCTCTCTGTGTCTGACTCACTCTCTGTGTCTCTTTCTCTCTCAGTCTCCCTCTCTCTCAGTCTTTCTTTCTCTCTGTCTCTCTGTGTCTTTCTCTCTCAGTCTGTCTCTGTGTCTTTCTCTCTCTCTCTCTATTCTCTCCCAGTCTCTCTCTCTCTGTGTGTGACTCTCTCTCTGTGTGACTCACTCTCTCTCTCTGTGTGTATGTGACTCACTCTGTGTCTCTTTCTCTCTCAGTCTCTCTTTCTCTCTCTCTGTGTGACTCACTCTCTCTGTGTGTGTCTCTTTCTCTTTCAGTCTCTCTCTGTGTCACTCTCTCAGTCTTTCTCTCTGTCTCTATCTCCCTCTCATCACGAGGATGATTTAGTGTCTTGCCAGTGAACATAACAGCAGCATTCATCTGTGAGATCTGGAATCGCACCACCAACCTGTGGATCAGTGTCCTCAACGACGTTTAGAATATCCACAGACCCTGAGCTCGGCGACTCGACTCCAGCTCCCACAGACGAACCCTGCCGCACTGCCCTTGAGCAAGACACTTCACCCACCTCCCTGCCTGTGTCGAGTCTGTGTTCACTGGTGGAAAAGTTCTAGATAAAAACATGACCATTTAAAAAAATCAATTTTCAAAGTATTTTTTCCAACACTGGAGGAGGATGTTGCAGCGCTCTAATCCAGGTAATCCAATTTCACTCTGATTAATACTGAGGAATGTCCCGGATACATTACAGCAGCAGATCCCAGCTCCTATTTTTCATTAGTTTCGACAGATTTCTTGGCTGCGTTGCCATTTCACAGTTAAATTTATCTTGATTTTCTAATTTGTAGCCCCCACATATGACATCCAGATTTAAGACGGACCACCCACTCATGAAAACAACCAGAACTCTATCAACGTTACTTTACCCAATTGGAGCGAGAGGTGCATTAAAAACCAATTGGGCCAGTGATGACACACAGTAGTCGTGCGAGGACTTATTTGCAAAGCAGATGGGGATCCTTGGCCCCGTCTCGCATTAATTACAATCACATTTGTGGAGGAAACAGCCCCTGCTCCAGAACGGCAGCTAGGTTAGGACTATGTGTACAGGCTGAGGAGACGGCAACGCAAGCCCCAGTCGCTGCAAGAACGAAATGTGAGATCGATCGACGCAAAGTGGAACAGATGTGTCAGAAGTGTGGGGTTTAAACTCGAGTTGCCAAAGAAACGAGGACTCATACTCAAACTAGAATTCATCTGAGCAAGAATCAATACTGGGGAAACACAAAAATAGGACAAATAGGGGGTATGTTCTAAAAATAACCCGCAATAGGTGAAATCCGCAAAGTATCAGCTTTATTCTCTATGTTTCTTGTCTGTAAAACCCCTCACCACACACTTTATACACTTTTCTCACACAGGCATTAACATTTTCTCACATTTCTCTCTTGTTTAAACACAAAGTTCAAACCTTCGTCGGTGCCTTTGTCGGTGCAGAACGTTTCATCGACATTGTGGGTTTTGTCGGGGAGAAAACTTGCAAACATACAGCACTTCAGAGTCACACTGCGATCCAACATTTATGTAAATTTGTCTGACACATTCTGTACTGTACAGGAGACACGGAGGAGACTGATGGACAATGGTCTACAGTCCCTCAGCCAATCAGGACGCAGAACACAATGGTCTACAGTCCCTCAGCCAATCAGGACGCAGAACACAATGCCATAAAAAGTTGCACTAAAAAAAAATCCACAAAACAGTGAGGCCACGAAAGAGGAACCATGATATAGCGAGAGACCACTGTTTATACAAATGGACATAGCTAACCTGCTAGCTGCTGCGTTACAAACAGGAAGTGAGCATGGGTGCGCTTCCTGCTCCATAGACTCTGGCTTCAATTCACTTTAAATTGAAAAACTGTGGACCCTCTCGCCGTCATTTTGGTCTTAAATGTTCGTATTAACCCTCTACATGATCCTGGGGTTTTTATCTCACTATTGTGTCTGTAAATCAAGATATGACCATTAATAACAAACAAATCACTTCTTTCCCGAGGTTGTTCCTGTTAGCGTTAGCAACAGGTTTGATTGACAGCGTTGCTAAGTGGCTGCTCCCTGCTAAAACAGTAGTGTGGGCGGGAAGGGGCGTTACCTTCAACAGCCTCACTCCTGATTGGCTCTTTGGTTGCTATGATACTCATGGGCGGAATTCCAAATATGCAACATGGCTCCAAATTAGCCGCGATAACTGCTCTAGCCTCGATTAGCTTCATTTGACTGAAGCTGAACGCTGTGGGTGACGTCACACTCACTCAGTCCACTTCTTTACACAGTCTGTGGTCCCTGACTGAGTACTGGTTTCGTTTTTGTGGGTTTGTAAAAGTTCAGTCCCGTTTTATCCCTATCATTTATTTTGAAAAGCCAATTTTGTGGTTTAAAATCTTCCTTCATATTGACCTTTAAGTGTTTAGATTGACAAATGCAAACTGTGTATTATCTCTAACCACCGCTGTACCAAACCCCTCGTCTTCCATTGTGTCTGGCGTTTTTACAGAGTGCACCTGTAAAGTCTATATCGTGGCTCGGACCCAGCTCGTGTGGTCTCACTGCTGCAATGCCACACATGAAGAAGAGTGAAGCTGCCGTTCGGAGAAGTCAAACGCTTCTTGCTTCTTATTGGTCCTCTGTGTATTTGTGTTGCAACATGTGATGATGAAAACCAGATCTGCAGACGGGAGCGGGGCAGTTTGTAGGGGCTCAGATGTTGGCTCCTGTGTGGGGGTGTGAGCATTCAGGGGTTGCAGCTTCCTGTTTATCGCCGCCATTTTGAGCACTTTTTACCATTCAAAAAGATGGAATATTTAGTTTTGAGTAGTTAACTGCCACAGACTATGTAAAGAAGTGGACTAAGAGAGTTCAGCTCCAGTCAAATGAAGCTCATCGAGGCTAGAGCAGATATAGCGGCTAATGTGGCGCCGAGTTACATATTTGGAATTACGACCGTGAGTATCATAGCAACCAAAGAGCCAATCAGGAGCAAGACTGCTGAAGGTAAAGCTCCTTCGTGCACAGACTGCTGGTTTAGCAGGGGCTTAGCAAATCAAACCTGTTGCTAACACCAGTGGGAGCAATTTCAGGGAAAGAAGGCGCCTGATATGTCTTTTATTAATGATTATATCTTGATTTATGGACAAAATAACACAAATAAAAACCCCAGGAACATGTAGAGGGTTAATACGAACATTTAAGACCAAAATTATGAGTCTGACAGCAGCAGGTACAGAGAGAGGCGACACAAAAAAAAACAAAAAAACCTCAAAATAATTAAAAAGAAAAAAACAAACAAACCTCAAAATAACTAAAAATATGTTAAAAAATTAACTCAAAATAACGAAAAAAAAAACAAAACAAAAAAAAAACACAACTCAAGATAACAAAAAAAAATTCTAAATAACAAAAAAATGTAAAAATTTACTGAATAAAATAAATAAATAAATAATAACAATAAATAAATAAAAAACCCAGGATCATGTAGAGGGTTAATACGAACATTTAAAACCAAAATGACGAGTCTGACAGCAGCAGGGACAGAGAGAGGCAACAGTTTTTCAGTAGAAAGTGAATTGGAGCCAGAGTCGACGGAGCTGGAGGCACGCCCATGCTCACTTCCTATTTGGAACGCGGCGGCGGCTAACAGGTTAGCTATGTCCATTTATATAAACAGTCTATGGACAGGACTAAACAGGAAATAAACCAGAAAGAAGCCAGGACTGTGCTGGGACTTCACCAGGTGTCTCCGCCCACAGCGAGCACTTCACCGCCGTTTGACTGACAGATACAGTGTAAACACTATCTGACTTTGGGACCAATGAAATATTATGAAGAATAACTAGATTTTTCCACAGACCACAGCATGTCCCTCTTGGGCTCCTGTAGGCGTTTAAAGGGCCCATATTACACCATTTTCTGTTATAATGTTTCCTCATCACAAACATACCTGGAAGTTTAACACACAAACTCTGCATATTTAGGCTGAGTTCTTCTCTCAAATGGAAAACACACTGTTGCACCTTGTGATGTCATCATGTGGTAATACAGGAAGTGCTCCACTGTGTTTTTAAACTCCACACACCTTCATTTCTAGAATCATTTGGATCATTTCACACCTGGAATTGCCACTTATCTCGACTGAACTTAAGCTAAAAGGAGCTGAAAACTACCACTTTATGACATCACAAGGTGGAACAGAGCATTTTGAGCTTTGGAGATGTTACAGACTAATAATAAAGTTACTCAAACATGTGTGAATGAAACAAAACACAACTCCAGGTCTGTTTTTGAGGAGGTAACAGCATTTTAACATGGATTAAACCTCAGAAGAGTCAATTTTGCGTAATTATAGGACCTTTAACTCGATTAATTCAACTAAAACGTCGCTTAAAAACAAGAGCGATCTAAAATTACACCACAAAACCTTCAGACGTTTTCACATGACAAAACCTTTATGTTCCCAACGTCGTCGCCATCCATCTCCTTGGCCCTCGTGTTTATCCGACGGCGGCCTGTTTATAGTAGAGCAGTAAACAGTGGACTTGCTAATGGAAGGAAGGGCTCTGTGCTTTCATGTTCCTAACCCATTGTAATTAAAACGTTCCTCTTTATCGTCACTAGAGCTAATTACAGCCTATCTCCTCCTCTAACACAAACATCACAAGAGAATTTACACACTCAGACCACAAGTCCAAAGTAGGAATAGCGCTTTTACACACAAATACCAGTGGTGGTGTGAGATGCGAGATGGTTTGGGAATCGTTTTTTTCCCATATGGATGTAAATCACGAGGAAATGCAAAGGAGAGGGGCTGACCGCAGGCTTTGGGGACAAGAAATGAGCCATGGAAGACGGGGATGTATGAAACAGAGCATGAATTACTGTGGGATTGAGCTAATCAAACCGAATTATGCAAAAGGAACAGTTTAGGTTCAAGATTTACGAGGCTGGACTACATCTGCTGTGCAACGGGTTTAGCAAATCCAGTCGCAAACATGGACGACAAACTGCGGAAAGTGATGTAAACAGCTGTCAGTCTGAAGTGTTGGTGCTTTTCCAGTTAAATATATTTAAACGGCGTAATAAGATGCAAATCGGATGCTCTCGAAGAGGTTTGTCTGGGCTTGGGACGAGGGAAAAGTACGACTGGACAGTGCTGGGAAGTAACTGAATACATGCACCAAGAAAACCGACTCAGAATACAAATCTTGAGTACTTTTGAGTATTCCAGTGCAGTTACTCTTTCATTTTGAGGTCTCCAGATTACAGTTACTCTTCTAAAACCAAAGGAATACTTGGCGGTACTCGGTGACAGAACTTAGGCTTCAAATACATATCATTTTCTAAGTATTCTAAGTACAAACCATCATTTTATCAGTACCAAAACACGAAAAAAAATGCTCAAATATCTCATTTAGACAGTATACCATCGTTTATGCCAAATCTAAGCAGGATTTAATAGGTAATAAAAGATGTAAAAGTCACAAGAGGGAGAGATATTGCTCTTAAAATGAACTTAAAGGCCTGAACAGTGATTTCCACACCACGTAGCTTCCACTGAGACCAGCTGTAAACCACAGGCTGCTGTAGAACTGACAGAGGAAGAGAAAAGAGGCATGTGTGTGTCTGACAGAGGAAGAGAAAAGAGGCATGTGTGTGTCTGACAGAGGAAGAGAAAAGAGGCATGTGTGTGTCTGACAGAGGAAGAGAAAAGAGGCATGTGTGTGTCTGACACCTGTTCCCACTTTGAGCTCGAGACAGCCGCGGACCAGAGCGCAATTACGCACGAGATTTGGAGAAGCTGCCGTGGATTTCTTACCTAAATTGACGAAGCTCATCACCATATCCGCGTCATTTAGGAAGGCAGTTTCCTGGAACGTGGCCATGTGCGGACTTTGCGTCGTTCTCATCGGACTGTATCGGTCCAAAACTCCTTCCACTTGCCTTTTCTCCTCGCTCGATATAGTGTTGTACAAGTCCAACATGAAGAGCGGCGCGGAGTTGAACTTCCCGTGGGACAAATGCGGTCTGGGTCTGTGCGGGAGCCCCAGAATGGATAGAATCTCCTTTTGCATCTCCCGTTTTTCGTGCGTCCTCAGTCTCCTGTGGACAAAACCCGGGTGGACCTCGTTGTTCCCATCCAGAGAGAAGTTATTCCTCCCGGAGACTGGCACGCTGCAGTAGTACGCGCTCCACCACAGCCCGAGGACGCAGAGCCAGCAGCCTCTCATGGTGACGGCCCAAACGGGAAAAAGTCCGAGGAATTGAAGCCAAAGTCCGGCTGTTATCTGTGGTGATCAGACGCAGAGAAAAACTCGTGCGTCAAGCCATTTGGAAACCTCTAGATCTACACAGGAGCGACGCACTTGCTTTCATTTCTTTCCCCAGCTGCGCGTTTTTGGCACGTGAGGATGAAACACGTGAAAATGTATCAAACTTTTACCAGTATAAAATCCAGCGGACGCACAGCGCTCCTGCGTAAAGACGCCATTCCTCCTGCGCTTTTGTTTCCTTTTACGCACAGACTCGGGTTTCGTTATTGCCTCTGTTGGTCCAAGTGACGGTCTCCTGCCACTACAGGCTCCACTCAGAGGAATCAGCAGGTTGCAGTCCATAATATGTTGCGTGCGCCGCGTGCGTAAAAGTCCAGAAACCGCCCACTCCGCGCGCAACGAGCAGAGGTGGAGCTCACTCTGCCATACAAACGAACTCTGACATTTCTACGCTTTATTTGTGCTTTATTTGTGGTTTATTTGTGGTTTATTTGTGGTTAAAAGACAACTATCCACGCAGTTTAACGTTGTCTCACCAGAAAATGTTGAATATAAATCGCAAAAATGTGCAGTTCAAATGTGGTTTTGTCTGTTTGGAGTAAATACAACAGCGTTAAACTTAGAAACAGTTGAAGTTAACACGGATTTCCAGTGGCTGAAGCTGTTTGAGTTTCATAAATGTGGAGTTATCTGTGTGTAAAGGGTCCGGTCACTTCAGCTGAATGTCCAAACACTCTGACCACTCCGTGTTTCCTCAGTTGAGGCACGACCCCTGACGATGGACTCGAAAATAGCAGCGGATTCCAGCTGATGAAGTTCTCAGGTTTGTGATTTAAGTCAAAGTATCACATGAAAAAATCTACTTTAAGTATTTAAGTACCTGTTTAAAAAATGTAGTTTAGGAGTGAGAAGTCAAAGTATTTCACATAAGATAAAAACCACGAACATGGTAAAAAATAATCCCTCAGATCATGAAAAGTACAGATACTACTCTCAGATGTACTAATGTAAAAGTAAAAAGTATCCACTGTAAAATGTACTTAAGTAAAGTACAGATACCTAAAAAATCAAATGACGTATTTTTCAGCTTAACATCCATCTCTGAGTCGATGGAAACGCTGAAGTTCAACTGTTTGACAGATTTTGTCAATAAAAAAATAATAAAAATTCAAACTTAAGCATCAATATGTAAATACAAGGTTTCATAAGTGATGATGGCTGGTGTGAGTTTGTATTATCCTGGTTTAGTCCTGGTTTAGTCCTGGTTTAGTCCTGCTTTAGACTTGGTTTAGTCCTGGTTCAGTCCTGGTTTAGTCCTGGTTTAGTCCTGGTTTAGTCCTGATTTAGTCCCAGTTTAGTCCCGGTTTAGTCCCGGTTTTTTAGGTTTAGTCCCGGTTTAGTCCCGGTTTAGTCCCGGTTTAGTCCCGGTTTAGTCCCGCTTTAGTCCCGGTTTAGTCCTGCTTTAGTCCTGCTTTAGTCCTGCTTTAGTCCTGCTTTAGTCCTGCTTTAGTCCTGGTTTAGTGCTGGTTTAATCCCGGTTTAGTCCTGGTTTAGTCCCGGTTTAGTCGTAGTTTAGTCCTAGTTTAGTCCTGGTTCAGTCCTGGTTTAGTCCTGCTTTAATCCTGGTTTAGACCTGGTTTAGACCTGGTTTAGACCTGGTTTAGACCTGGCTTCGTTCTGATGTAGATTTAGATTCGTCCTGGTTTAGTCCTGGTTTAGTCCTGGTTTAGTCCTGGTTTAGACCTGGTTTAGTCCTGGTTTAGTCCTGGTTTAGTCCTGGTTTAGTCCTGCTTTAGACCTGGTTTAGTCCTGGTTTAGTCCTGGTTTAGAGCTGCTTTAGTCCTGGTTTAGTCCTGGTTTAGTCTTGGTTTAGTCCTGGTTTAGTCGTGGTTCAGACCTGGTTTAGACCTGGTTTAGACCTGGTTTAGACCTGCTTTAGTCCTGGTTTAGTCCTGGTTTAGTCCTGGTTTAGTCCTGGTTTAGTCCTGGTTTAGTCCCGGTTTAGTCCTGGTTTAGTCCTGGTTTAGTCCTGGTTTAGACTTATTCTGATCCAGCTCCAGATCATTCCAAATCTATTCAGCAAAGACTTATTTGTTTGTGAATGGGACTCTTTCAGTATCGATTCCTGCTCACACGAGTATCTAGTTCCGATACTAGTTTCAGAATCGTTTCGTATCTGTTTTTGATACTTTTCACAGCCCTAGTCCAGATTTCATTTCAGTCCCAGTTCAGTTTCTGTGACTGTGGAGTGTGTAAGTGAACCCAGGATATATAAAACTCCCACTATCAGAATTCCTTCGTTCTTTTGTCTTTTCTTCTTTCTCTGTGACCTGTCATCTTTTCTTTCTTTCTCTCTAACCTGTCGTCTTTTCTTCTTTCTTCCTCTCTGACCCGTCGTCTTTTCGTCTTCCTCTCTGACCTGTGTTATGTCTCCGTTGCGTCTCTGAAGTCGATGGTCTGGATGATAAACTCTGAGGTGTTATATCTGCTCCTCTGCGGCGTCTGCTCTGACTCTTTATCTTATCTGTGAGTGAAGAGTGAGGAGCAGCATCAAAGCCCCGCATACCAACGGCCCTGCACCCTCCACCCTGCACCTCCACCCAGCACCATCAACCAACGGTCCTGCACCTTCCAACTCCACCCTGCACCCTCCACTGCCTATCCTCCACCTGGCACCCTCCACTCTGCACCGCGAATCTCTACCGTCTATCCTATTATCTATCCGCCACCATCCACTGCCTGCACCGTCTATTCTCCACCCTGCACCTCCACCCAGCACCCTGCACCATCAACCACCTGTCCTGCACCTTCCAACTCCACCTTACACCCTCCACCCAGCACCCTCCACCATCAACCAACTGTCCTGCACCTTCCAACTCCACCTTACACCTCCACCCATCCCCCTCCACCATCAACCACCTGTCCTGCACCTTCCAACTCCACCCTACACCTGCCAACCTCTATTGTCTATCTTCCACACTGCACCCTCTAACCACCTGCACCCTCCACCCCTCCGCCCTGCACCCTCCTATCCTGCACCATCCATCCTGCACCCTCCACCCTCCACCCTGCACCATCCACTGCCTATCCTCCACCTGGCACCCTCCCCTCTGCACCACGAATCTCTACAGTCTATCCTACCATCTAATCGCCACCATCCACTGCCTGCACCGTCTATTCTCCACCCTACACCCTCCGCCCTGCACCCTCCACCCAGCACCCTGCACCATCAACCACCTGTCCTGCACCTTCCAACTCCACCCTCCACCGTGCACCTTCACCCTCCACCATCAACCAACTGTCCTGCACCTTCCAACTCCACCCTACACCTGCCAACCTCTATTGTCTATCTTCCACCCTGCACCCTCTATCCTGCACCATTCACCCTGCACCCTCCACCCTCCTGCACCATGCACCCTCTATCCTGCACCATCCACCCTGCACCCTCTATCCTGCACCAACCACCCTGCACCATCCACCCTGTACCCTCTATCCTGCACCATCCACCATCCACCCTGTACCCTCAACCCTCCACCATCAACCAACTGTCCTGCACCTTCCAACTCCACCCTGCACCCTCCACTGCCTATCCTCCACCTGGCACCCACCACTCTGCACCTGCCAACCTCCACCATCTATCCTACCATCTATCCACCACCATCCACCCTTCACCCTGTACCCTCTGTCCTGCGGCCTCTATTCTCCACCTTGCGCCCTACACCCTCCGCTCTGCACCCTCTATTCTCCACCTTGCGCCTTACACCCTCCGCCCTGCACCCTCTATTCTCCACCTTGCACCCTCCACTGCCTATCCTCCACCCTGCACCTGCCAACCTCTATTGTCTATCTTCCTTCCACCCGGCACTATCCACCCTCCGCCCTGCACCCTCCACCTCCACCACATGGCACAACAAACACAACTCCTGCTCAACAAAATACTTCAGTGTTTTTGATCCCTACAATAAATAAGTTAGATGTTAGATATAAGTGCAAATCATTTTACAAAATCTCTTCTTCCCATATTAGGGCATTTTAAAGCAACAGTGTGTAACTTTCAGGAGGTGGTACATCGCTCTCCAATATGTGGATTATTCTCAGATCTGTTTCCTCGTCAAAAACAGACCTGGAGTTGTGTTTTTCTGTTTTATTCACACATGTTTAACACACAAACCCTGCAGATTTAGGCTGAGTTCTTCTCTCAAACTGTGAACGCTCTGTTCCACCTTGTGATGTCATCAAGTGGTAATACAGGAAGTGCTCCACTGTGTTTTTAAACTGCATACACCTTCACTAGAATAATGTGGACGATTGCATCCCTGGAGTTGCCAATCTCTACAGAACTAAAGGTAAAAGGAGCTGTTAATATGAAAACTACCACTTTATGACATCACAAGGTGGAACAGAGCATTTTGAGCTTTGGATATGTTACAGACTAATAATAAAAGTTACTCAAACACGTGCGAATGAAAGAAAACACAACTCCAGGTCTGTTTTTGAGGAGATAACAGTATTATAACATGATTTTAAACTCACTGGAGTCAATTTTACATAATATAGACCTTAAATAGACATTAAAAAAAGAACACTGTGGAACATTTCCGGCGTTCTTGCCTTTATGAGTTGTTCTAATAGAATACTACACACACCGGTCTGTCTATACATGTACTTCTATCATAACAATTCAAGCATCTGACAGAAGCACTACGCTCGCACAACCAATTCATTTCCTCCTTTTAGTTTAACTTGGACCACAATCCCCCATTTATTTGAGTAAGAGCTCGCGTCTGATTTACAGTTATGCTTATGCAGCTAGCCTCGGTCTGTAGCGTTTGAAATATTTCTTTCCTTGTTTTAATCCCACCAAAAAAGTAGATTGAGTTTCTTTATTACCCTGAGATCTCCTGCTTCCTGTCTTCTGGCGTTCGCGTCAAACCTCGGGCAGGTCTTTGGGGTTGGGAAGAAACGTGAAATTTGAAGCAGCTCTGTAACAAACAGCGTTGAAGACATGTTTAAACATTACACAGGTCAGCGGCGGCGCTTGTCGTGCTAAATAAATGTACAAGGAATTTGCTGCTCCACACCAGGCAAACCAATTTAAGATTTAAAGGGCCAGGATTAAACTATTCTCTCATCTGTTCTAATGTCGTTTCCTCGTCACAAACAGACCTGGAGTTGTGTTTTTTTGTTTCATTCACACGTGTAACACACAAACCCTGCATAGAAAACACTCCTTGCACCTTGTGATGTCATGAAGAGGTAATACAGGAAGTGCTCCACTGTGTTTTTAAACTCCAAACACCTTCACTAGAATCATTTGGATCATTTCAGCTCCTGGAATCGCCACTTATCTCGACTGAACTAAAGATAAAACGAAGCTGTTGACCTAAAAACTACCACTTCATGACATCACAAGGTGGAACGGAGCATTTTAAGGCTTGACTAATAAGAAAAAGTTGCTCAAACATGTGTGAATGAAACAAAACACAACTCCAGGTCTGTTTTTGAGGAGGGAACAGCGTTAGAACACGACTTAACACTCACAAGAGTCAGTTTTGTGTAATATAAGACATTTAAGCACATTTTTACAATGAATTACATCTAAATACATCTAATTCCAGTTGTTAGTATGAGAAATCACTATGGAACATTTCAGGTGTCCATGGAGATGTTATGGTTTTGCCTGGCGTTAGTCTTGATCATTCATTTCATGTCATTTATTCATTTGGAGCTCACGTATCAAATCACATCTCACACAAAAGCTCGAGGAGGAAGAAAACTATTAAATCCCACCTCTATCTTCCATTAGAACATAAACTAAATGCTTTGTTTAAACGTCCTATTCAGTTGAAAAAAG
Organism: Periophthalmus modestus; assembly: GCA_019594935.1. Lineage (NCBI taxonomy): Eukaryota > Metazoa > Chordata > Actinopteri > Gobiiformes > Gobiidae > Periophthalmus > Periophthalmus modestus. Next base: position 21,227,214 of record JAIEZT010000021.1, on the reverse strand, counting down.
AAAAAAAAAACATATATAAATACCGATACACATAGACATACATTTATATATTAATCATATTCTATCTTATTTATTGGTGGTTTTCAGATACTAGAGTGTGATGGTGTCGTACTTCCAGATGGGGACAAGAGCCATTTAAATTCACAAATGTTGAACTTAACAAGTTCTTTCAGTGACTAGTCCTGGAGACCCACGGGGTCAAATTTGGCCGCAGTTAATTGCTGCTACCCAAAATGAACAAACAAAAAAAAAAAAAGTCAAATTTCAATTAAAAAAAATTCAAAAAGCCCAGAGTGCCACTTCTGGCCCCTGCATAGAGACACCTAGTGGATGAATATTGAACTAAAATGGGCCAGAGTGGAAATGACAAGATGGAAAACTACCCAAACAAAATAGTCTTCTCAGCAAACCAGCGGTTGGTAAAATAGTGGGTTTTTTTGTTAATCTTTTTAGTAATAGCTTGCAGAATGTCTAGAAGTACGTTTTATTTATTTTTTTGATTTTTCCGAGCCCAATGGGTCAAATTTGGCCCTAGGAAATAAAGGGTCAAAATTGAAAAAGTGGATATTTCAATGAACTTATAGCAGTAATTTAATGCAGTGTTCATAATTTTCCAAAAAAAAAAAAAAAAAAAAAAAAGGGTTCTTGGTTTCTCCAGGGTTAGACTGAAGAACTCCCTGTATCACAAAATATATCTCCATTTTAACAATATTCATTTCATCTGCTCCCATCTGTGTTAAATATTATACGTCCTGATGTCATGTGAAACCCAGTAATTAACTAACAGGTGCTCTTCTTGCTAAAAACACACACATTCATACACCACTGTGCGGAGACACTGGGAACGAGATGGTTAAGTGTCTTGCCCGAGGACACGACAACAGCGTTCATCTGTGAGAGAGTGGGATTTGAACCGCCAACCTTCAGATCAGTGGACAAACGCTCTAAGAAATGAGCCACTGCCGCTCTATAGATTTAGATTTAGTTTTAATACCTTAGTGTTAAACTTTCCGGAGCAATAACATCTCCATGGAGACAAACAGGTGGCGGACCCCTCCTTCAGAAAGGTTACACAGAGCACCTTTAAAATCCACTAGATTTAATTAAGATGTGTGTGAAACAAAACATGCACATTACAGTTATTCAAATGTATACACAATATATCCGTACTAATGTGATTAAGCAGTTTTAACACGCTGCCTATTCGGTAAAACTAGCTAAAAATGTGTAATTCCTGTTGTTTTCTATCTTCTTTATCTCCTCTTCTGTCGCTTCAGGGCAGGTAACACGAGGGGCCTGAGAACTGAAATCTCAAACTTATCGCTACGAAGCAGAACTGCGAACCAATCTACCATTACGACACTCCTCAGACAGATATATTACTTTATGAAACATTTCCGGAGCACTCAAACTGGTATTAGACAATTTACTAATGCCACAAAGGGATAAAGGGGGGCGCTAGAGTGCACTTTTGATCCCTGGAGGGAAATTAATCTTCTGCATTTGACCCAACCTTCTTTCAGATTTTGAGGTAGGCTCGATCAGCGCGAAAGACTGTGTAAAGAAGTGGACTGAGTCAGCGTTCGGCTCCAAATGAGGCTCATCGAGGCTGGAGCAGTTTTAGCGGCGAGTTACGTATTTGGGAATTTGACCACGAGTATCATAGCAACCAAAGAGCCAATCAGGAGCGAGGCTGTTGAAGGTTAAGCCTCTTCCCGCCTGCACCTCTAGTTTAGCAGGGAGTGAGCACTTAGCAACGCTGTCAATCAAACCTGTTGCTAAGGCTACCGAGAGCGACCTCAGAGTCGATTTGTCTGTTATTAAATTTCTTGATTTACAGACACATAACGTAGAGGATCACGTAGACGATTATACGAACATTTAAGACCAAAATGATGAGTCTGACAGCAGCAGGTACAGAGAGAGGGGACCCAGTTATTCAAAAAAACAAAAAAAAAACCCAAAAAAAACAACTCAAAATAACTAAAAAAAAAAAAAAAAAAAAAAAAAAAAAAAAGAAAAAAAATATAAAAAAAAAAACAAACATCAAAATAACAGAAAAAAAATGTAAATAACAAAAACACACACAAAAAAAAAATGTAAAAAATGAACTCAAAATAAAAAAATTAATAAATAAAAACTCAAACTTACAAAAAAAAAATAAATAAAAATAAACTAAAAAAATGAACCACAGGATCAGGTTGAGCAGGTTAATACAAACATTTAAGACCAAAATGACAAGTCTGACAGCAGCAGTTACAGAGAGAGGGGACAGTTTTTCAATAGAAAGTGAATTGGAGCCGATGGAGCCGGATGATCACTTCCTGTTTGGAACGCAGCGGCTAGCAGGTTAGCTACGTCCACTTATATAAACAGTCTATGGTCAGCGGCACTAACTTGGAGGATTTTAGCTATTGTTACAGCTTTTTCAGACTTTTTTGCATTACGGTTTAGTCTAAAATATCAAAACTAGCTGGACTACAAATTCAGATTCTTATGTTCTGTGTCACTGAACTGGTCAAGTTAGTTCTCTTTGTCTCTCTATGTGATCTTGCGTTCCTTATACTCTCTATAGTCTCTCCTCGTGACGTCATCTGCTCCTGAAACCGCCGCCGCCGCCGTGACCGCTGCCACTGCCACTGCCACGCACCTCAGTCCAAACAGGGAAGAGGAAGCCCGACTGAAACATTAAACAAACACTTCTCCATGTGCTTTGACTCACTTCCCTGGCAGCGGAGGCAGGTGGTGTGTTGTGGAAGCTCAGGGAGGAGTCCGCAGCATTAAACAGTGGTGTGTGTCCTGTCATCACACTGTCTAGACGGACAACTCCTCAAACTTATGAGGTCCTCGTCTGGCTCTGGACCGTGTCTCCCCTGAGCACAAAACAGGACATGAGCGTTTTCAGAAGCAGAAAGAGTGAAAAAAGAGATAAATAATACAAAATCATGAAGGTAAAACATCTGATCTGTTATAAAGTTGTTTCCTCGTCACAAACAGATCTGGAGTTGTGTTTTGTTTCATTCTCACATACACACAAACCTGCATGTTTAAAATTAAGCTGAGTTCTTCTCTCAAACTGAAAACACTCTGTTCCACCTCGTGATGTCATCCTGTGGTAATACGGGAGTGCTCCACTGTGTTTTTAAACTCCATATACCTTCATTTCTAGAATCATTTGGATCATTTCAGACCTGGAATTGCGAATCTTTACTGAACAAAAGGTAAAAGAAGCTGTTAACTTGAAAACTACCTTTTTAGTTTCATATTTTTTGTAATAAATCACACAAACCTTGAGTGAACAAATACAAAGAGCTTCACAAATAAATGCAATAAAAGGTATATAAAAAAAAAAAAAATAATAATAATAAAAATGTAAATAAAATAAAAGATATAAAACAAAACCAAACCAAAAAATAAAAATAAATAAATAAAATAATAATAAAATAAAATGTTTTAAATAAAATAAAAGGCATAAAAAAAAAAATAATAATAATAATAATAATAATAATAATAATAAAATGTTTCAAATAAAATAAAAGGTATAAAAAAAAACCCAATAAAAACATCAAAAAATAATAAAATTAAAAAAATAAAAATAAAGGGGATGGGGTGGGGTTGGCTTATTGAAATACCTAATCTCTACTTTCAAAAAGGACATAATCTCATTAATGTACTGAGTTCAAAAAACTACCTTTTCATGACATCACAAGGTGGAACAGAGCATTTTGAGCATTGGAGATGTAGACAGACTAATAATAAAGAGTTACTTAAACATGTGTGAATGACCAAAACACAACTCCAGGTCTGTTTTTGAGGAGGTAACAACATTATAACATGACTTAAACTTCACATAATGCAGGAGCTTTAAGTATGAAATGAATAATAAAGTAAAAACACAATCCCAAAGTTCTGTGTTCCCAAAATCAGCTTCACCACAGTAATATCAGACCACATTTGTTACTTTCACCTGTTATTTTTGGTTCCGTTTCTCCTCGTCTTTCAGTGGGATCTTTTAGAAGCAACTACACGGCAACAGAAAGGTCAAAGGAAAATCACGTAAAAAAAAGCGTGTGTGTGTATTTGGGGAGGTGAGTTTCCAAACAGGAGGACCGCCCACACCTGGCACACATCAGAGAAACGCTGATCCTCCCAAACAGAGGAGTTACAGCAGGGTCACAGTCACACGTGCTCCGGGAAACACTGGGTTTAAACCACGAGACTTAGAAAAACAGCCACACTCTTCAAATGTGTGAGGAGAATCTGAAGAAGAAGACGACGAAGCTGGAGGAGTGAAGATGCTGCTGACGTTTGCTGAAAGAATGTGGTTATAGAATAGACTGTATATATAAATGGAGATAGCTAACCTGCTAGCCGCCACGTTACAAACAGGAAGTGATCATGAGCGCACTTCCAGCTCCATCAACTCTGGCTCCAATTCACTTTCTATTGAAAAACTGTGGCCCGTCTCTCTGTACCTGCTGCTGTCAGACTCTTCATTTTAGTCTTAAATGTTCGTATTAACCTGCTCTACCTGATCCTGTGGTTCTTTTTTTTTAGTTTATTTTTATTTATTTATTTATTGTAATTTTGAGTTATTTATTTTATTTTTTGTTATTTTGAGGTTGTTTTTTTTTTGTTATTTTGAATTTTTTATTTTTGTTATTTTAAGTTTTTTCTCGTTATTTAGATTTTTTTTTTCCCTTTTTTTTTTTTTTTTTTTAAGTTATTTTGAGTTGTTTTTTTGTTTTTTGAATAACTATGTCTCCTCTCCTTTCCCTTTTGTGTCTGTAAATCAACATATGAACATTAATAACAGACAAATCAGATGCTTTCTTTTCCCGAGGTCGCTCCCACTAGCGTTAGCAACAGGATTTATTGACAGTGTTGCTAAGTTACCTTCAACAGCCTCACTCCAGATTGGCTCTTTGGTTGCTATGATACTCGTGGTCAGAACTCTGGTCCAGATTAGCCGCTATACCTGCTCTAGCCTCGATGAGCTTCATTTGACGGGAGCTGAACGCTAAGGGAGACTTCACACTCACTCAGTCCACTTCTTTAGACATTCTATGGCTTAGAAATGCAAAAAGAAAAGGAATAGATCTGTAATATCTATGGGACAAAACAAAATTTTATTGCAAACGACTTGAGGTGATTTCTGTTCTAATGTTGTTTCCTCGTCACAAACAGACCTGGAGTTGTGTTTTTTTTGTTTCATTCACACATGTTTAAGTAACTTTATTATTAGTCTGCAACATCTCCAAAGCTCAAAACGCTCTGTTCCACCTTGTGATGTCATCATGTGGTAAAACAGGAAGTGCTCCACTGTGTTTTTAAACTCCACACACCTTCATTTCTAGAATCATTTGGATGATTTCAGCCGTGGAGTTGCAGCTTATCTCTACAGAACTAAAGGTAAAAGGAGCTGTTAACTTCAAAACTACCACTTCATGACATCACAAGGTGCAACGGAGCATTTTGAGCTTTGGAGATGTTACAGACTAATAATAAAGAGTTACTCAAACATGTGTGAATGAAACAAAACACAACTCCAGGTCTGTTTTTTGAGAAGATAACAGCATTAAAACATGACTTAAACCTCACAAGAGTCAGTTGGTTTTTTTTGCGTAAAATAGAAACTTTAAAGACATTTATATAAGATTAAACAGAAAAAAAGCAACATTTTGAAGAGCGAGTATTTTTCTTTCCTTTACAAATGAAACAGAACCAGCAGAAGAGCCTTTTCATTAAACACAGAGAAAGAAATCCTGCTTTAAATGGTTTGTGACAGACTTGGTTTAAGAGTTCGTTTTAATATCCATCTGCGCATTATTACTACCACCAAAAGAATTGCAAAAATGGATCACTGACATATTAGCATGCACTTAGCCTTGACTCGTCCGCTGGTAATGTAATCTCCAGATCCAAACTGTTCTCGTAACAAAACTATGTCATAATTACATGTTTTTTAGCAAAGCACACAAGGCCGCTGTGTGGAGACAGTCCATTAGAATATCATTATCATAAATGAAAAACAATCTGTCCTGGAATCGGAGTTTTAAGAGAAGGTTCCTCCTCGTCCGGCTCCAGAACTGAACCGGGACGCTCCGGCGACGCTCTCCAACGGGACGACGGGGAGGCCATGGTCCACCTCGAACTGCATCGCCTGAACACAAAACATTTAACATTATGACGTTTGAGTAGATGTTAATGCGCTCGTCTTAAGCAGTGGAGGAAGAAGTAAGAGTCTATTTTTTAGTTTAGTTTATTTTTAAGTCTATTTCTTAAATTATTTTAAACTATTTATCTATTATCTTGTTTTATTGCATGTACCATTTTCCTTCTGTTCTTTAACTGTGCGGTGCAATACTGGAATTTCCCCACTGTGGGACTAATAAAGGCAAATCTTATCTTAAGTACTGAAGGTAGTTACTTAAGTTAAAGTACAGATATCAGAGCAAAAAAGTACTCAAGTAAAAGTAAAAACATCAAAAAATCTACTTAAGTAAAAGTAGCTGTTTAAAAATGTGCTTAAAGAGTAAAAAGTAAAAGTATTTAGTGCAGATTTTGAGTCTTATAAAGCTTCAAATGTGACGATTTTGATAAAGATTTGAGCTGAATTTTGTTCAGTAGAAACAACCAAATTTATTGTTTTTTCTCACTGTTTTTATTTATATATTTTTGTTTTGTTTCTCAAATTCTGATGGTGTTAAAAATAAACCCCAGCCTCAGCAGGTCTCAAACTATAATAAAAATACTTTGACTTTTCAGTCCTGTACAAAAATGTAGTGGAGTAGAAAGTACAGATACTGCTCTCAAATGTAGTGAAGTAAAAGTAAAAAGTACCACTGTAAAATGTACTTAACTGCAGTATGGCTACCTAAAATGTTACTTAAGTACAGTACTTAACTACTTTTACTTCATTACGTTCCTTCGTAGTAGTACAATCATCTTATTTTGTTACTGTCTTTTAACTTTAACTAGAAAACTCCTTGGTTAGTTGTGTAAAAAGTTAACAAATCCTAACAGAATGGATTTAAAAGGCTTTACAGTTTTACTTTTCATGATTTTGTCTGAATTATTCCAGTGTAATTACAAACTCTGGCCACATCCTCAAGTGAAAAAACAGTGTCACACGATTAACTTTATTATTCTTATAAATAAACTGTATTATTACTTGTCTAAATGCTTTTTTTTGTACATTATTTAGATGTAAAATGGCTGCACCTGGGTGAAGGACGGAGCGTCGTAGCAGCTGTACAGGGCGGAGGCGCGGTCGGCTCTCAGACACTGCTGAGGGAAGGAGCTGATCTGTTCAGCCAACTGCAGCGCCACCTCCAGGGCTGAGGAGGAAACACACACAGATGTACGAAATCTCATAACACAAACAGACAAAGATTAACAAAAAAAGTGATCATATTGCAAATGCTGGAAAGAAAATCAAGTATATCATGTATAAGAGAATATGTGTTTGTACAAAGCTGCGAAAGGAGCTAATAAAACATTTTCTGGTTAATTTTTACAGAGTGTTTTTCCTTTTGTGATCTTTTTTTTGTTTAAATCAAGTGTTCATATCATCTGCAGTTGTACAAGTTAGTTTGATTGCATTTTCAGCCTTTTTAAACCTCAAACCTCCCACCTGTTTTCCCCGAGATCCCCTTTTGATGGGCTCTTACAAAGAAGAAGAAGAAAAAAAAAAACACACAATAAGGATAAAAAAAATACAAATAGTAATAATAAAGTGTAATAATAATAATAGTAGTAGTAATGGGGCGCCAGTGGCAAAAACTGTTGCCGTGTCCTTAGGCAAGACACTTCACCCAGGCCTAACATGAATGTGGTGTGTGTGTCTGGTGGTGGCTGAAGGGGTCAGTGGTGCAGATTGGCAGCCTCGCTTGTGTCAGTCTGTCCCAGGGCAGCTGTGGCGACAATAGCAGCTTAATCAGCACAGAGCGTGGAGTGAATGACTAATGCACGAAATTCATACGATTTTGTTTATCATTATTATTATTATTATATTATTGTTGTTTTATATTATTATTATTTATTTTATTTTTTTTGTACTGACATCTTCATTATGACATTTTTACGGTTGCGTCTCCCTCTTTACTTTGACAACTACTATTCCCTCACTTTTATAAGTCCACTTAATGTCCCTTTCCCACTTGTAAATATGCACTCTTATAAATGTTACTGCTTTCAAAGTAAATAAAGAAAAACAAAGTAAAGTGACTTGAGCGTGTGGAAAAGCGATGTGTAAGACTGATGCATTATTATATTACTGCCCAAAGACACCACAGCAGCTTTTATCTGTAGGAGCTGGAATCGCACCGCCAACCTGTGAGACTGGTTTAAAGTCCAGTTACACTTATTTATCTGCTATATTTCATTTCATTTATTTATTTCATTTCATTTATTATTTATTTCGAGCACATATATCGGGCACATTTCACAAATTAACCCTTATTTAAGCTCGAAAAGGAGCAGGAAGAAGAAACTTATTAAATCCCGCCCCTGTCTTCATTTAAGACATAAATTAAATGCTTTGTTTAAGCTTCCACTAAAACAGGAACTTTAACTCTATAGCGTCGGATGCTCTCACCGCAGACTGACTCGCGGTTGTGGACTTTCCATCACTGTAACTCTGCAACCGATTGTGCTTCAAGTAAATTCAAAGTGCGTCTCAAAGCAGAGGCATGAGGCTCTTTAAATGTTACTGTCATTACGGTAATGTGCTTACGTCGCCCTCGGAGACGACCAATCAGAGCGCAGGAGCCGCCGGGATTCGATGCGTCAAAGGAAACATAAGGATGGATAGAGGTGTAAAATAGAGGAAGTTGTGTGAAAAAAGGCAAAAGTACAAGCTCATACTTCCTTTAACATGATTTTTATGGCTCAAAAAATAAAAGTCTAGGTGAGATTTAATGGTCTATAATGTTCTTAAAGAGTTAAGCACATTTCTGTTTGCAAAAAATAAATATACCGTATTTTCACAGCCATAGGGCGCACTGGATTATAAAGCGCAGTTCAGTTACGGTGCTTTTTCTGCATTTAACACATACAAAAGGCGCACCGGGCCTTAGGGCGCAGGCACGGTAAAACATGCATGTTAGTTTTGCTTCCTTTGCCTTTTTTAGAGCACATACTGTGTTCGGTTGTGCTTTATTCAAGTATTTAGCAAAGTGCTCACATCATTTTTTCAATTAATTCTCAAATCCATCAAAGTCTTCATCCTCTGTATCTGAAATGAACAGCTGGGCTAGATCTTTGTGTAGAGCTGTGTTCGCCATCATCCATCGCTCCCATGATGTTCGCAACTTTTACCCGCCTTATAATCGTGAAAATACAGTATATAATAGATAATATAACAGCAATAAGACAATACAACAGCCTTAAGTTTCTATTAAAGCAGTGGAATTGGGCGACAGTGGCTCAGTTTGTAGAGTGTTTGTCCACTGACCCACAGGTTGTCGGTGTGATTCCAGCTCCCACAGATGTGAAAGCTGTTGTCGTGTCCTTGGGCAAGACACTTACCCCACCTCGCCCCAGTGTCTGTGTGCACTGGTGTGTGAATGTGTGAGTGAATGAGTGAGCGATTCCTTGATGTAAAGTGCTTTGAGTGACTTCAAGATGGAAAAGCGCTACATAAAAACATGACTATTGACCATTTACTTTACTCTAATAACATTCAGACAAATAAATATGTATTGTTACTCATATTATTCAAAAAGACGCAAGTAAAACTGATCACAGCCAACAACTCCAAGTCCAAAGAAGCTGGGACGCTGTGTAAAACTTAAAAAAATACAGAATACAATGATTTACACATACTTTTCAACCTATATTGAACTGAATAAACTACAAAGACATGATATTTAATGTTTAAACTGATAAACTTTATTGTTTTTGTGCAAATATTCACTCATTTTCCAATAAAGAAGCTGGGAAATGTTTAAAATCCACCTGTTTGGAACAATATAGGTTGAAAACGATTTGTAAATCATTGTATTCTGTATTTTTTTTTTTAAGTTTTACACAGCGTCCCAGCTTCATTATAATTGGGGTTGTATAATTGTTGCAAATTTTACGCCGAAGTTGCCAAATATGCAGACAAAATCTCACACATGGGAATGATTTTTTACACATTAAACAATATAAGGGAGGCTAGACGTTTATATAACAGGAAATGCCCCATTGAAACACCTGCATAACTTACTACATCTTGGCAAACGGCTTGAATGAAAAAGAAATTAATGACGACACAACCTGAAGCAATGTGTGGAAGCCAAAAACTGGAAATTATTGGAGTACATTTGGCGTGTCTGATCCAAAATACTGCAGTAAACATTTTTAAACGCCTGTATTAAAGTAATGCTTCTACCTTGTCCGTCTGGGACCACTCTGTTTGCCAGTCCATAGGCGAGAGCTTCCTGCGCTCCAACGGGACGTCCGGTCAGGATCAGGTCTAAGGCCCGAGACAAACCAATGAGACGAGGAAGACGGACGGTGCCTCCATCGATCAGAGGAACTCCTATAAAAGATCAAGAGTCATTCATAAGAACACATATACTCATTTAGACGATTAATGAGACTTTACCCACACAATTATGTTTCTGTAATACGGCAAGTTTCATTATACAGCACAAGTTTGCTTTACAGAATAAGAAAGACCTTAAAATCACAATACAACAAATCAAAACATAAATAAGCAGCATAAAATTAACATTAAAAGAGAAGAAAAGGCAGAATTAAAAACCTTTCAGTCACAGCAGCTAAACAGAACCGTCTGAGTCTGGATTTAAACATCGTCAAAGTCGAGGCCTGAGTCACATCTTCAGGAAGTGAGACAGATTTAAACTGCACAAAACTGAAACACTGGTACAACATCTTAAGACCTGGTTTAGTCTTAGTTTAGACCTGGTTTAGTCCTGGTTTGGTCCTGGTTTAGTCCTGGTTTAGTCCTGGTTTAGTCCTGGTTTGGTCCTGGTTTGGTCCTGGTTTAGTTCTAGTTTAGTCCTGGTTTAGTCCTGGTTTAGTCCTGGTTTAGACCTGGTTTAGTCCTGGTTTGGTCCCGGTTTAGACCTGGTTTAGTCCTGGTTTAGACCCGGTTTAGACCTGGTTTGGTCCCGGTTTCGTCCCGGTTTAGTCCATGTTTAGTCTTGGTTTAGTCCTGATTTAGTCCATGTTTAGTCCATGTTTAGTCCATGTTTAATCCATGTTTAATCCATGTTTAGTCCTTGTTTAATCCATGTTTAATCTATGTTTAGTCCTGACTCCCTGAAGTCCTCAGAGTGTGAGATGGTTCAAATGGCACTAACATGTGGGAGTTGTACTTTGGAGAGAAAAAAAACTAAAATATGCCTGAGTCACAGTTCACACTTAGATTAGACCAACAAACAGAAAGTCTAAACAAACAGGTGTTAGCTTCAGTGTCGTTAGCTCCTCCTTCAGACAGATTTAAGGCAGTGTCCAGCAGTGATCTGACCAGAACCGAAGAAGCAGCCAAACGTCTTCACTCTAAAACTTTTGTCCAGTTACAGAAATGAATTTTTCTTTTGCTACGGATCATAACAGGACGACTGAGGGATTACACAGACATCAGTTCAAGAAAGGTTCATTTCTGTCCTGTGAACGGGCCTTTTTGGTATCGATACCTGCTCAAATGAGTATCTACGTCAATTAGTATCTGATTTTGAATATTTGAACAACATGAGTTACAACTGATGTTAGCGGGGATATTTGATATTTCATAAAGTTGATTTCTACCCGTTTTTGAGTGATGCCATCGTATTATTAATCTGGTTTGTCGGGCGATTCATTTTGTTACAACTTGTTACTTGGAAAGCTACAGGTTTGATGTTTTGTCTGCAGTAAAACCATATCTAAAACCTTCAGATGACATAGCTAACACGCTAGCCACTGCGTTCCAAACAGGAAGTGATCATGGGTGCACTTCCTGCTCCATTGACTCTGGCTCCAATTCACTTTCTACTGAAAAACTGTCCTCTCTCTCTGTAACTGCTGCTGTCAGACTCATAATTTTGGTCTTAAATGTTCGTATTAACCCTCTACATTTTCACTATTGTGTCTGTAAATCAAGAAATGAACATTAATAACAGACAAATTAGGTCCTTCTTTCCCCAAGGTCATACCTGCTAGCGTTAGCAACAGGTTTGATTGACAGCGTTGCTAAGTGTCCGTTCCATGCTAAACCAGCAGCGCGGGTGGCAAGGGGCGTTACCTTCAACAGCCTCGCTCCTGATTGGCTCTTTGGTTGCTATGATACTCACAGTCAGAATACCAAATATGTAACTCTGCTCCAGATTAGCCGCTGTAACTGCTCTAGCCTCGATGAGCTTCATTTGACTGGACGCTGTGGGTGACGTCACACTCACTTACTCCACTTGTTTACACAGTTTATGGCAGTGAGTAAAACCGTATCTAAACTCTTCAGTGTGTGATTTGTAAAGGCAGTAGTCGGTGTATTCCACAGGTGCAAACGGGGAAGCTGTGAAATGTAACTTACTTTCACATAAATTAAACCAGGAGAGGTGTGATGGGGGATGTAGGCCGCAGTGCCAGCGAACAGCACTGGGTTACTTAATCCGTGTGAAAACATTTAGAAACACTTAATGCACTCCCAACATTAATCTCAGTTAGAGCTGTCAGGGGAGCTACCCTCGCTCCGCAGCTCCGAGCCGGCGCTGTACCTCCTTCATCTCGGCCTGATTTCACACCAACAGAAACAGTACAAACGTTTAGGTTGGTACATAACTTTTTCAACTCTATAAATTGAAAAATTATCATAGAAAAATTACAGTTAAAGATGTAGCTTTTCTAATGGGTGATCCGCCACCTGCTTGTCTCCATGGAGATTTTAAAGCTTTGATGAAATATTCCACAGTACATCATTAAAGGGCCGGTATTACACTGTTTTCTGATCTGTTTCCCCGTCACAAACAGACCTGGAGTTGTGCTTTTCTGTTTCATTCACACATGTTTAACAGACAATCCCTGCAGATTTAGGCTGAGTTCTTCTCTTAAATGGAAAACACTCAGTTCCACCTTGTGATGTCATCATGTGGTAATACAGGAAGTGCTCCATTGTGTTTTTAAACTCTATACCTTCATTTCTAGATTCATTTGGATCATTTCAGCTCTGGAATTGCCAATTATCTCGACTGAACTAAAGGTAAAAGGAGCTGTTCACTTTAAAAAACTACCACTTCATGACATCACGAGGTGGAACAGAGCGTTTTGAGCTTTGTAGATGTTACTCAGACATGTGTGATTGAAACAAAACACAACTCCAGGTGTGGTTTTTGATGCGGTAACAGCATTAGAACATGACTTAAAGCTCACGAAGGTCCATTTTGCGTAATATAGGACCTTTAACTTTTTTTCTTTACTACATAATTCCATATATTCGATGTATATAAAACATAAAACGTAGTACAAAACAGTGAATGAGATGGTGTGTCCAAAGTTTTGACTGGTAGTATATGTAAACGCTAACAATACAAGCAGTCTACATTAAAATGCCCAATCCAAAGTGACTTTAAAACCACCCTGAGTAAAATCCAAAACAGAAACCTCTCTCTGAAGCACACGGCCTAAGCTTCTGGCATCTGTCCTAATTTCTACAGAGCAGCCGCTGGTACTGGATCCTGGACTCCCTAATTCCTGTGAATGGCTGATTCCTCCTGACCGCCCCTTATTGAGAGCACATGTTTTCGGACATGTTTTCATAACCCCAAATCATCATGTGAGTCGGGGTTTTTTCACCTCCGCGCTCCCGGGTCCTGTGGGGAGCATTGGAAACACTAAGATCCCATTCATCCTACTCTCTTTCTCAAATAAATTAAACTGGAATACATGGAATACCAGTGTGAAACCATTTGGGACACTCAGTTAGCACATGTGGGAATCTGACAGCGAGAGCTACGAGGCCGGGATTGAGGAGGAGGGAAACAGTAACTGGAATGTTCCACAGTATGGCGTTGCACTTTTCGATCTTGCATTTATTCAATTACAAGTGGTTTATTGCTAAAAATCCATTGGAAACATGCGTTCTTACTGAGAGGTAGGTCAAAGTTCACGTTTTCAGGGTCCAGAAGAATTGACAAAAAGACTGAAATGAAACGACAAACTAGAACCAGAAGAATCAAACTGCAAGGTTCGCTGTTTTTATGCAGAATAAGACAGAAAATTTTGTTGTTTGGGGAGGAAATTATGGTACAGTTGTCCCTCACTATACTTTTCGTGGATTTATTTTGTGCAATTGTGTTCTGCGTCCTGATTGGCTGAGGGACTAGACCATTGTGTGCTGCGTCCTGATTGGCTGAGGGACTGTAGACCATTGTGTGCTGCGTCCTGATTGGCTGAGGGACTGTAGACCACTGTATTTGTCCATCAGTCTCCTAGTGCTCTCGTCCTGTACAGTACAGAATGTGGTCAGACAAATTTACATATAAATGTGCGTGGATCACATTGTGTGACTCTGAAGTGCTGTATGTTTGCAAGTCCTTTCTCCTGTCTCCCCAGACAAATTCCACAATGTCGCAGTGTGACTCGATGAAACGTTCTGCACCGACACGTTCTGCAGACACCGACGAAAGGTTTGAACTTTGTGTTTAAAGAGAGAGAATGTGAGAAAATTAATGCCTGTGTGAGAAAAGTGTATAAAGTGTGTGGTGAGGGGTTTTACAGACAAGAAAACATAGAGAATAATTGTAAAACATAAAGCTCATACTTTGTAGATTTCACCTATTGGGGGTTATTTTTAGAACGTAACGAGCGACCACTATACTTCAAAAGTTGCAGTATAAAAGGCTCTGTGGAAGTATTCATTTTATTTGCATAGTGTTTGACATCAGAGACATCCACCCGCGGCTCCCTGTCCACTGTCTGATCTTTAAATATTTATTTTAGCGTAACTCTGCAAAAACAGGAGGTAGCGATGCTGATGATGACGTCGCTGGGAGCTGCAGTGCACAGAGACATTCGGTTCTGTTTGATAGTGAGTGACCTCTCAGCTCTTCTCTCCACAAACATGACCTGTAACATGGTGTCAGCAGCTTGTCTCTATGGAGCTACTGTAGGTAAGTTTAATGTCATACAGTGGAGCATTCTAGGCAAACCATTTCAAACATTTCCACGAAGATAAGCAAGTAACGTAAATTACAGAGTGGAGCTTTGCAGACGTCACCTGAATCCCTCTCATTAAACAGTGACACACATCCCAGACGCACAGGTGTGAGGGGGGAGTGTGTGAGTGTGTGTGACTGTGTAAGTGTGTGTGATACTGATAGGCCTGTCACAATAACACTTTTTGAAGCTTAAAGTTCGATATATCGCTTAAGTAAATATAGACAATAAAAATAAAACTCATTCATACCTCTCACATAACCCCAGGCAGATTTAAACCACAAAAACTGTTCTAAATCTACGGAGTGGTCCAAAAGTCACTATGAAAACTCATGACTCTTTTTTTCTAAATATTTTTCTTCTATTTTTTAGAATGACCCTTCTGACATTAATCTGAGCAGCACCGAGGAACAAACCCTCATTGTACAGTGGTACTTTGAGTCACATGGGTCAAATTCACAAACCCAGCGGTGTTACTGTCGACATTTTAATACCAGAAATGCCCCAAGTGTAAATACCATTAAAGGAATAATAAGTGTTTTTCAAAGACAGGGGGCAGTATGTGATCTCCACAGACCTGACTAGTCCTGATTTCTTCCTGTGGATCTATCTTAAAGAAAAGGTGTTTGTGAATAAACCTCAGACAATAAACAACTTAAAATGTAATATCAGGATCAAATAAGAGCCATAAGCCCAGAAATGCTTTAAATGTTCTGTAAAGTGTGTTGGATCAGGCTGTTCAGAGACAAACACAAAATGGTGGACACATAAAAAACATTATTTTTAAAAATTAGGTATTTTTACTTCCCTAGTTTAAGTAGTGATAAGTTCAAGTGTAAGTGAACAATTATAACCGTATATATTTCCAAAAATCTCACAAGGTTCAGTTTATCTACTGCTAAAATTTGCTGAGTATAAGTTAAGAATTACAGGAGCTACTGAAGATTTAAAAGTGTACAATATTGTTAAAAAAAACCATGAACTGCAATTAATAAACAGCAGATCAAAATGCTTTAGTTGTTAGTTTGAGTCTGTAATGAGTCTTAAAAGTTATTAATTCAACCTTCAGTTCAAATCACACGATAAATACTGACCCCAAAAAATACAGTTCAAGCTTCATGTACTGAACGATAAGTCGATATAGTGATAATCGAGACCTCGATACTGACAGATACAGAGGCGAGTGTTCAGACAAAGCAGCTCTGTGTTTGAACAATACGCCCACCTGCAGCGCATCGACAAGGGCGTTTATACACCACTCTGAATGCTCCTTTCAGACACTAAACCTGCTTTTTTCAACACCATCATATCATGTTTAAGTGAGAATTTAATATTCTGCAAAATGTTGGTTTGAAAAAGCCCTTGGTAGTATTACAAAGAAACAAGCAGACAACAAATAATAACTTTTCTTTGGCATTTTATTTTCTTTATTTAAATAAATGAAGAAAGCTTTTGATTTGAATTTTAAGCTAAAAAAATTACTTTCAATCAGTACAATTTAAAACAAAAATAGTCTGCTCCAACACACGATTTGCAATTTGATTATAAATTGGATCTTGGTTCAATTAAAACTGCACAACAATATTTGAACAAGTATCACAGACTGTGTAAAGAAGTGGACTGAGTGAGTGTGACGTCACCCACAGCGTTCGGCTCCAGTCAAATGAAGCTCATCGAGGGTAGAGCAGGTATAGCGGCGAATTTGGAGCCAAGTATCATAGCAACCAAAGAGCCAATCCAGAGCGAGGCTGTTGAAGGTAACGCCTTTTCTCGTCAGCACCTCTGGTTTAGCAGGGAGCAGGAGCTTAGCAAGACTGTGAATCAAACCTGTTGCTAACGCTAACGGGAGAGCCCTCGGGGGAAGAAGTTTTGCAATGTAAAGTGAATTGGAGCCAGAATTAATGAAGCCGGAAGTGCTCCATTGTGTTTTTAAACTTCGTACACCTTCACTAGAATCATTTGGATGATTTCAGCCTTTGAATTTCTAATTTCTACTGAACTAAAGGTAAAAGGAGCTGTTAACTTGAAAACTACCACTTCATGATGTTATTTATTTTTTTTTAAATCACACAAACCTTGGGTGAACAAATAAAGAGCATCACACATTAAATAAAAAAAATTAACAAAAGGTATAAAATTAAACAAATCACAAAAATAAAAATAATAAAATAATATTGTTTTTTTTTCCCCGATAAAATAAAAGGTATAAAAAAATAAAATAAATAATAATCATAAAATAATAATTAATTAAAATATATGTTTAAAATAAAATAAAAGCTATAAAAAAAATTAAGAAAATAATACAAACAATAAAAAAAAATAAAAACTAAAATAAAGGGGAAGGGGTGGGGTTAGCTTCTTCTACCTAATCTCTACTTTCAAAAAGGACATAATCTCATTAATCCACTGAGTGCAAAAACTACCTTTTCATAACATCACAAGGTGGAACAGAGCATTTTGAGCTTTGGAGATGTAACAGACTAATAATAAAGTGTTACTCAAACTCCAAGTCTGTTTTTGAGGAGGTAACAACATTAGAACAAGGTTTAAACCTCACAAGAGTCAATTTTGTGCAATACAGAACCTTTAAATGTGCTATATAAAAAAGTTAAATTGAATAATCTTCTTTAATACATATTTATACAGCTAATTTCCTTCATATACCACATTAACACAACACTGGTGCTGTATTAATGATGCAGGTCCATTTGTTTTACTACTACACAAAACACCAAGCAGCAGAGGCCACACACACATCCAAACCAAACAATGGGCTGATTAGATAGAACAGAGAGCTCCATCCAGACACTGTTGATATTGGACAAAAAATAAATAGAAAAAATAGTGAAATGTGAAGTTTGGGAGTAAAGCAGTAGATTAGATTAAAAACAGCTTGTTTGACCTCCTGCGTGTGCCTGTCTATTGTGCTACTGTTGGCACCATCACTATCAGTTACCGGAAGGCTCTCCCCTCTTATCCAGGCCCCTTGTCTGCGGCACCTCTCCCCCTCTTCCTCCTCCTCCTCCTCCTCCTCTGATAGTCCCGTCTGCCATGTGTCCTGTTTGAGAATTACCACAACCTGTGCCTTGTCCTGCATGAATGGATTGGAGAGGTTTAAGGATTTTGAAAGAGTCTGGCTTCTGATCCCGATACCAGATAGTCATTCAGGATGCTAAGATGCTAAGGGACTTATCTGACTGACAATTTGGACTGTTTCCCCATTCAAAAACGCGCCTTTATGTGTTTGTACAATGAGATATCTTTTACATTCTGGTAATTATTCAAGTATTGTTGCAATCTTAAAATGTGCACACAGTTTTGTTTTTTAAATCAGATCTACTGTGTTTGTGTCTCTGTAGTTATAATCTCTGACAATCGTGGATGTTTATGTTAGAATTTGCACATTTTACATCGCAATATTCATCTAAAACGACTTAATAAAAGAAACAAGTCCCCTGATTTCCATGTGGTGTCCAATGGGAGCCGACGTCGCCTTAAAGGCGCCCCCTGTGGATAGCTGCACATCACACTAGCGAGCAGAGGATTTTTTTTTCATTTGTACCACAATAACTACGCAACGCTGCCGAATCCTACGAGTATCAGTGGGTGTGTATCGGTGGAGGTAAAAACGAGGATTGATCGGCAAAATGGCGTCTTGAAAAAAAGCATTTCAAGATTACTCAAACATGCAGGAATGACTCCAAAAACAACAGAAGGAAACAACCGTAACATAGTAAAAAGCTCTGGAAAGTCCTTTTTGCAGAATAAGTCTGATTTAAAATGGTATTTGACAAATGGTGGATATTCCAGTGGCCCTGATATGACACTATTTTCTGAAACAAAAATGAAACTTTTAGCCTAAAGGTCCTTCATGTGATATAATCTTCTTCAGTCCATTCTTCAGAGTTCAAGTGAAGTTTTTCAAAAATCTGCCTATGTGACGCTTTCAATAACTCATTTATATTAATTCAAATTTTTAAAATGTGAGTTTCCCAGTTCTGGAAATCACTCACCGCCCCACTTCTGCAACATCGACTCCCTTCTTCTCTTCAAATATGACTCAAAACTGACCTGTTCAGACAATCCTACATCACATCACCAAACACACATGTTCTCTTTAACTTGTTCTGCACAGGGTCCTTGAGGATTTAAAAAGACACTTATAAATGAAAAGTATTATTATTATGCAAGTGTTTGAAAATCTATGTAAAATTACTTTAAAAAAACCTGTGAAACCTGATGCACTGCAGTGTCTGTGCTGCTGGTGCTGCTGCATCTCCCACTTCAAAGACCAGCCCACCACAGCGGCCTCACGTGTGGGCAGCACCATGACTTTTGATGTGGCTTAACCATTTCCGGACCACTTTAGACCAAACCGGGGAGAAAAATGGTGGTGCTGATAGGGAAGGGGGTTGGGTCTCCACTGCTTTGCCTGAAATGTTCCAAAGTACGGCATTAAACATAGCGATCTTTTTTAAATTGCAGCTGCGCTATGGTTTGAAAATGCATCTAACCTTGATCTTGTCTGGGGCTGGTTTATCTTTGTCTCCATGGAGATCTACAAGTTTAATGCCGTACTGAGGAAAATCTTCGTGGAGACAAGTAGACGGCAGACCCACCGCAAGAAAAGTTACATAGTGCGCCTTTAAGTTTGAAACTGCAAGCACAGGAGACCACCAAGACGGAGACTGATGGATCAAATTATAAAATAGCTGAAGAGGAACTAAATACTTGAATGGGTTTGAAGTGTGGCTTATTACCGAGGAAACCATTTTAAATTTGAAAAAACGGAGCAGAACTTATTGTAGGCTTTATCTGCTGTCATTGTAGCGTGCCTGGTGGAGAGTGTAGTGATGTAATCTCTGGACACGCTCTTAAACTCAGAGAGCAGGTGTTTGCATTGGCCCAGCGTATGTCAGCTTTGGACCGAGCCA
Source organism: Periophthalmus modestus (assembly GCA_019594935.1). NCBI lineage: Eukaryota > Metazoa > Chordata > Actinopteri > Gobiiformes > Gobiidae > Periophthalmus > Periophthalmus modestus. The sequence goes on along the minus strand of JAIEZT010000021.1, from coordinate 21,207,136 downwards.
CGACTTCCATGCAACATGTGGCTTCTTCCTTTTGGCACCGGTCGACTCTCCCACGTCCAGGTAAAAGAGGGCTCTGAGAGGAGAGACGAGGGGAGGGGACGGGGGGACAGGAAGGGGACGGACACGACAGGGTATCTTGGGACAGTAGGTTCAAAATATTTCAGGTCACACTGCAGAAATGAATTGCTCTACTAAAGCTGATCGAATTGATTCAAAGATCAGGTGGGGTTTTTATGTGGAGTTTGCGTGCTAATGCTAGCCAGACCTGTAACAAGCTAAATCTTAAACAGTAGGCTAATATAAGCTATAGTTAGCGCTGGCTCATTGCTGCTGATGTTTCCAGCCAGTGCGAGTATCCATTAATAAGACTTAAGCAACAAGGGTCAGGAGCAGTGGAGTCAACAGGGGGCGACAAAGGGGTCTGTTGTCCCGGGGCCCCTTAGACCCTGGGTTTCGGAAGCCATGTGGGGATGCCATGTGAGCCTTCTTGCCCCAGACACTTACATTTCTGTTGACGGACCTGTGAGTAGGCCTACTTTTCTCTACCTAATCATGGAGCGTAGTACAAAAGTCTAAGTCTTCGGTACAAATCATCTTGGTGGGCCTTTACTTCTTGTTCTCTATATGAAGAGTGCATATTATTTTGTAGGGGCTCCTCTCTGGACTCAGTCAACAGTACTCGTTTAGATTATCTGACCAGTGAAATCATAATTTTTATTGAGTAAAATATATTTTTTGTCTCATTTTGAATTAATAACTGTGCTATATTTGAAACGTTTTGCGATTCTTATTTTTTCAGACAGTTGTTAACCTGCTTTACATGTTTCACTTCCTGTATCTGCCTCAGAAGCGTCACGTGATGATGTAGTAATGTGTCTTGTAAGCTGCTTTACTTGGTGGTTGTTGGACAGTAGGGGAAGCGTTACCCCCCCTACAGTCTGGCGTCTTCTTCAGGACTGCATCCCATGTGTGTGAATTGGTGTACGCTCCCTCGTTACGATTCATGCCTCGTGGACCTCGTCTGTGGACCTCGTTGGTCTCTTTGATCGAGCGCTGGTGTTTGTTGCTTTCTGCACAGATGACCCTGGCATTGTTCCAGTCCACGGTGTGTTTTTGTCTCTTGCAGTGGTCAGATATGGTGTGGAGAAGGCGTCCACTGACAGTAGGGGGCGTAAGCTTCCACTACTGTCTGGGAAAACCAAGTAAAACAGCCAACAAGATATTTCACTACACCATCAGTACTACACATCACTATTCTACACTGTCACTACGGCATCACTAACCACACTGCCGCTACACCGTCACTACTGCACTGTCACTATTACACCATCACTACACCGTCACTACTACACCGTCACTACTACACCGTCACTATTACATCATCACTACTACACTATCACTATTACACCATCACTACACCGTTACTACTACACTGTCACTATTACACCATCACTACATCGTCACTACTACACTGTCACTATTACACCATCACTACTACACTGTCACTATTACACCATCACTACACCATCACAACCACACTGTCACTATTACACCATCACTACACCATTATTACTACACTATCACACCATCACTACACCGTTACTATTACACTATCACACCAGTACTACACCATCGCCACTACACTGTCACGATTACACCATCACTACACCATTACTACTACACTATCACACCGTCACTACACCGTCACAACTACACTGTCACCATTACACCGTCACTACTACACCATCACTGCTACACCGCCACTGCTACTGCACGTCACTACACCACATAACTACTACACATCATTACACCGTCACTACTACACTATTACTTCTACACCATCACTACTACACCATCACAACACCATAATTACACCAACACATGAGGAAGTCTACATGAAGTGAAACATGTAAAGCAGGTAAAGACACGCTCATGTACGCCTGTCACGGTGATATTTTGAATTTATTATGATAAACGATGACACCAAAACTCATTTATGCCACACAACAACCCGAGAGTAAACAAACAAACAAAAATTCTTAATCTACAAATATACGTTATTTAGTCAACTTTCTACAGCTCAAATTTTATCATACAGCCAAAAAATCCCCCCAAAAAGTCATAGTAGTGTAAAGAAAATATACAAATGATAAATACTGACCTGCAAAAAATATTATTCCATGTGTCATATATTATCATATCATTATCATATAAGTTTTAACTGAAGAGAAATGAGCAATATTTGACAAATGTATTTTAGCAGCATAGTCTTTTTACACTCGTAACGATTATTAACAGTCAATAGTTATTTCCTTATTTGATTCCTCACGACAGTTTGCAGCCTAAACACTCTCCATCCATCTCAACAGATCTGCAAAAACACGTCTGCCCTTTTGTTCATCAAATGCTGTAATCCATTTATTCAATCTGTATTTTATTTCTCAGGGATAATGCAATTTGTTCTGTTTAGTTTTGAATTCAGTGCAATATGTTGAGACCTACTTAAACAAATAACTGCAATAACATGAGACAGCGCACTTGGATGACACACGCAGAATCCATTCATAAAAAACAAAAAAGAACATTATTGCCTTAAGACTTATGATGAGAGGTCAGACAGTGTGTAATACGAACGCTGGTTTACTTCCAACAGGAAATTGCGAACAATAAAAGTGAACAACAGCCCATTATCTGATTTAGATTTGCCAAATACATTATAATCCCATTACAGCGTTTCCAGTCTGAGCCAAGTCATTCCATTTCTCTTAATCAGATTTATGAAAATGGGTGAATCTTAAAAATTAATTTGCGAAGAATTGTGTGTTGGGTGATGTGTATATATACGGTATGAGGAGAAGAGGTGGAGTAGCCAAAAATTGTACTTAAGGAAGAGTAATGTTACTTAGAATTAGAGCTTCTTTTTGAGTGTCATGTGATGGTGTAGTGATTGTGTAGTGATGGTGTAGTGAGGGTGTAGTGATGGTGTAGTGATGGTGTAGTGATGGTGTAGTGACGTCTTGTAGGCTGCTTTTCTTGGTTTTGTCACAGTAGGGAAAGCTTACGCCCCCTACTGTCACTACTACACCATCACTACAACACCGTCACTACACTGTCACTACTACACCATCACTACATCATCACTACACCGTCACTACTACTCCGTCACTACATCATCATTACTACCCCATCACTACACCGTTACTATGACATCATTACTACACCAGCCGTACTGCATCACTACTACACCATCACTACATCGTCACTACATCGTCACTACTCCGTCACTACAACACCGTCACTACGACACCTACATCATTACTACACAGTCACTACTACACTATCATTACACCATCATTACTACACCATCACTGCATCATCTCTACTACACCATCACTACATCGTCACTACTCCATCACGACTACACCATCACTACAACGCCATCACTACTACTCCGTCACTACACCTACATTATCATTACTACACCATTACTACACTGTCACTACTACACGTCACTACACCATCACTACACGTCACTACACCATCACTACTACACCATCACTACTCCTAGTATGCTGTTAGAAAAGTACTCTCTGAAAAGTACAACTTCTTTAAAAAGTTACTCAAGTAAATGTAACTGAGTACTATGCATCTCTGGGAATAAATCAGTTTATCATTACAGTGGAGTATGCATTTTTACATTCACAAAATTTTTATATGTTGAGGATTATTTGAGAGGAATTTTTGGCTAGTCTACCCAACAAAGACATTGACTTCAGGAGGAACGAGGGCAGACCAGAGGCCTCCATCATCCTGGGACTGAGGGTGAAGCAAAAAAGAGAAAGTCCTGAAGCTGAGTGAAACAAAAGGCACCGGCGTCTTTTCTGCTTTTGAACGCTGTCACATTTTACCATAGACAATACAGTGCTCTCTTTTATACAGCCTTTATTGAATCAGTTTTAACTTTCTTCTTGGTAGACATGGGACAATGTTGAAATTTGGCATCACAATTATCATGGCCAAGAAAAATTGCGATTAACAATTATATCACGATAACTATTAAAGTTGCTGACAGTTTAAAAATGTTCTGAATGTGAATATACTTTTAATATAATGAACCAGCTCCATATTTAAACAGCTTTTATAGTTCTGCAGTTTGTTATAAGTGAAAACAACAGTGAAGAGATCATCAGGGAGAAGTCGCTCTGCAGGTTCTGGTGATGTAATGCAGATTATTTTTGTTGGCGACTCTCGTGATTATATAAAATGTCCCACGAGTGATTCTTGTCGACCATTTTTATCACAAGAAACTATATTATTGTTTATGATCCCATGTGTACTCCTTGGTAGCATGGTCTGGCAATCTGATACTGAAAGACGGGACTAAAGTGAGTCAAATCGTCACAGGGTCCAGGTGGTTGATTGGTGCGAGTCTTGAGGCTCTGTACATCAGTCATAGCCTCCGATACTGTGAGCTGTGACTCCCATCCTCAGGAGTTCCACCTCCTTCCTTCAGGACACAGGTACCAATACCAAAGTACCAATTTTTATTTTATTTATTTATTATTTTTATTTTATTTATGTATGCATTTTTTTATTTATTTATTTATTTATGCATTTTATTTTATTTATTTATTTATTTATGCATTTTATTTTATTTATTTATTTATTTATGCATTTTATTTTATTTATTTATTTATTTATGCATTTTATTTTATTTATTTATTTATTTATTTATTTATGTATTTTATTTTATTTATTTATTTATTTATGTATTTTATTTTATTTATTTATTTACTTCGAGCACATGATTCAGGTACACTTAAAGAGTCTCCTGAGGAGACTCAGGTCTTTTGGAGTGAGAGGGCCACTCCTGAAGACCTTCTATGACTCTGTGGTGGCATCAGCCATCCTGTACGGTGTGGTCTGCTGGAGCAGCAGCATCACAGAGAGGGAGAGGAAGAAGCTGGACAAGATCATCAAGAAGTCCAGCTCTGTCCAGGGCTGTCCTCTGGACTCAGTGCAGGAGGTGGGGGACAGGAGGGTCCTGGCTAAGGTCATCTCAATGCTGGACCATGAGTCTCACCCCCTGCAGGACGCTCTGTCTGCCCTGGAGAGCAGCTTTAGTGACAGACTGATTCACCCTCGCTGTGTGAAGGAGAGGTTCCGCAGGTCTTTCCTTCCTGCTGCTGTCAGACTATACAATGAACACTGTTAACACTGAACATGTGTCATTCAACCATATTTAATCAAACCCATGTGCAATACCCAAGTCACTTTATCACTTTCACTTTGTATATCTATATGTATATATATGTGTATATTAGAGTTTTATTTTTGAATCTACTTCTTAAATTATTTCTTACTATTTATCTATTACCCTGTTTCTTCTGTTCTCTATGTGTGCCTGTTCTCTATGTGTGCGGTGCAATGCTGGAATTTCCCCACTGTGGGACTAATAAAGGCTTATCTTATCTTATCTTATCTTATCTTAAAAGCACATTTCACAAATTAGTCTTTATATTAGCTCGAAAATCTACAAAACAGTTACGAAGCAGCTTTGATCCTTCAGCTTCTCCATGAACGGCACTTTATAATTTTTGTTCTGTTTTTATATTGGTAATGTATTTATTAGATTGTGATTCTGAGCTAGTGTGAATGTTTGAATGTTTAATTATGTGTCGGTATCGATTTAAAACAGCCCTATTATTCTTGTGTCTGCTCTATAGCTATAATCTAAGACATCCATGGATCATGATGTTACAATCTGCGCATTTTAAAACACAATATTCATCTAAAACGAAAGAAACAAGCCCAATGGTTTCTGCGTCAGAAAACTGCAGTGCGCAGTGGGGATCATCAAAAAAGAGCCCCTGTACCAAAATGACGATGCGACGCTGCTGAATCCTACAAGTATCACAGATTAAGAAAGTAAAACTGAAAAACGAAGTGCGTATGTCACAGTGGGGAGGTGAGAACAGGGCTTGATCGGCAAAATAGAGTCTTGAAAATAAGCGATTAAAGGTTACTCAAACATGAATCACTCCAAATACAGCTTTGAGAGGGTAAACGAGAAGGAAACAACTAGAACATGGTTGAAAGCTCTGAAAAGTCCATTTTGATTTAACGTGTGCTGATGCCAAACCTGAAAATCGCTGCTACACAAATCTACCTTCGATACCTACCTAAGTCACCTGAGCCTGAACCACGTCTGCAGTTCTTGACAGAAATATACGATTGATTGAGTGGCTTGGCTGATATATTATGAGCTTATTTCAAAAACCCACACTATCTCTGGGAACCAAAAACAACACACCTGAATTAGTTCCGCAGAGTACCTTTCATTCACATCTTTTAACACTGAACGAGCAGCAGACAGGACCAGACTTGTGACGCAAACCTCCGCCCGCCCTCTCATTTCCTCCACAGCAGGACACTGGGGCCCAGACAGGAAGCCGCGGGTTCGACAGCCAATCACGCGCCAGAAAACTTGTGGTCGCGATTGGCCCACATCAGAGCGAACCAAAGAGTCTCTAAAGGGTTTTTCAAATGGGATTCCCTCGGGCTGCTGCCATCTGCGCCCGCCCAAAAACTGTTACAGGATTGAACTATTAAAAGGAAATACTCAGGAAGAAATGATAGATCTTTAAATAAACTACGCTGCCCACAGTACAGGGAGGCTTGGGACGGAAATGTGGGTTGTTCGCACTGTTTATATAAAAAATTGCAAGCCTGCTACCAGTGCGAGGTTACAATATTTAAGTTTTACTAATGACGACTTGAGTAACAACTACAAACCTGACCACAGAATTCAATACATCCAACTTTTCCAGAAGCTAAAACTGATCAAATTGACTATTAGTGTTGTCAGGATATGATAAGTGTCTTGCCCAAGGACAGTATTTGTCTGTGGGACCTGGAATCACACTGCCAACATGTGGGTGAATGGATCTGACCACTCAACCAATGATGTTTATGTTGAGAGTGGGATTTGAACCACCAACCTTCGGATCAGTGGATAAACATGATTTAAACATTTCAAACTCAATTTTCGGTACTACAGAATGGGCTAATATTGTAATTTTCAACATAAAATAGCAGTGTTTGTTTATTACAGCTTGTGGTATTACACTGTTCTGATAAAACTCAAGATGAAACTGTTCACGAAAAGGTCAAAATGCATCCAGTTATGTTTCGTTTCAGTGCTGATACCTGCTCAAATGTGTATCTAGTTTCTTTTAATATCTGATTTTCGATATTTTTGACAAACCTACTGTCTAAAAGTCGCATCGTGGGCAGCTTGGACAGAGCAGTTCACCAGTTGGACGATAAATGCAGGAGACTAAGACCCTGTTTTCAGAGTCAGTTTAGGCCAAACTCAGACTTTGTTAACCCTGAAAAGACGTGACATCACAGAGAGAGCTAACCTAAACTAGAGGTGCCCAAACTTTTTTTTAATCGAGGGCCACATCTGAAAACATATTCGAAGCGATCAATAGAGTGCGGTGCTTTATTCACAGCTTTGACAGAGCCGCTGTGCATTACTAAGGCATTCATTTATGTCTGTATCACCCTGCAATGTGATGTTTGAGGATATAGTGGTAGAAATAGTTTAATTTGCTGTTAAAAGTACTGAATATGATCAATTGGGCCGGTTCAGCAGGAGGCCTGAGGACTGACCTAAACCCTGAGTCAGTCACCATGGTAACTCTTTGATCCAGAGCGTTTTTCCCCATTGAACTCCGAGATGGGATTAAACGATGTGCTCCTCCATTTTTCTTTTGTATTAAACCTGATAGATCCATCGTTGATAGATCCATCATCACATGGCTTCCTGTCCCTCTAAAATGGAAGCCTTTTCTCAGCTGTGTCCGAATGTCCACTCTAATCCCTGACCCTTCATTCACACAGCCTCTTTACCTCTTTTTTTTACCTCTTTTTAGTGGACTCTACAGCGCCCTCATTCACACAGAGAGTCGGATACACGCCTCACTACAGTCAGGTCACGTGACTCTGGGTCTGGGTGAAAAAAAGTAAAACAAAACTTGATTTCTGTCACAAATAACGCTCAGATTGGACTGGGACAAGTCTTTATGGCTCAGTAATAACCATACAAGTTTTTGTCAAGCTAGATCTCATGTAAACAGGCTGGAATATTCTTTTTTTTTATCCAAGATGTGTCAATTATTGCTTTTTTAACAGCTCAAGCTAAGTTAAGCAGCTAACACAAGCAACTTTACACTATAACAGTTTATTTAAGAGTGTTTTACTCATAATCAGGATCAAACCAGCGCTTCTATCTGCTTCATTCAGTCGTGTTGTGTCCAGTTAAAGCCCCTGTCGCAGCTGTTGTTTTTCCAACTCTCGCAATGCATTCTGATCGACAATGACCACTGATGCCCACTACTTTTCAAGATGCATTGTAGGAAATTTTGAGTGCACTACTCTCTCACCAATTGGACATTCGGACGCCTCTAAAAATGGCGTGACCCCTAAACAGTGCCCCTGTAGGTAATAGTGTGGACATTCAGACACTGGTTTACTGTAGCTACGCTGAATCCTCTTTTCTGGGATCCATTGATGAAGTCTTCTTCTGCTAAACTTTTTCTAATTCTGCTGCAAAAGTGTTTCGTGAAACTGAAAACTCTGGAAGGAGGAGATTAACCCCGAGTTAACTTAAACAGGGTCTAAATATTCAACTTTTGGTCTGACAAGAGTTTTTTTTACCTTGTTTTCATCGTATTTATTGTCTGTCATGAATAAATAACACATTCGGGCATTGGGTACAGACAGGTTGAAGGCACTTTCCATGATGCCCCCCTTTAAATTACAGAGCAGAGACGTGTTTACCCTCCAAATGGAGCTTTGACTAACCTTATGGCACAACACTCTACTTAAGGCACTGATGAGGTATTTTTAGCCTCCACTATGACAAACTGTATATGAAAAGTTACGAGAAGCTGCTCCGAAACACAGACTGAAGCTGTGTAATGATCAGGATTAGGCAAAACATTTACAAAAGTGCCCTTCAAAAGTAGAACAAAGACAGAAGGAACTGGACCAAACCAAAACAGGAAACGAAAAGTGGGCAGTAATGAGTCATGTAACTACAGTACTGCAGTAAATATTTAGTTACTCGAGTATGTAACAGTTACCTGGCAACTACAGATTGATCTCCACATCCTCCACGTCATCGTCCAATCAGATCCGTATATTTCAGTGACGTGTGAAACAAAGGAGCTCATTGGTCGCCTGTGATTTACAATAAAATCACATTTCACTCGCCTCAGATTAACAGTTTAAGCTTCGCTCATCGATTCTGCAGAAATCCTCCATGTTTTTCAGCCTCTGTGATACTTTTTCGCTTTATTATTTCCTATACGAACCATGCCTGTCCCCGATTGGCTAATCCACCTGTCAATCACGCCCATTTGATTCACCGGTGACTCACATCTTCATAAAGTCTTAAAGAAGTGTGTGTTCTGTACTCTTGAAAATACTTTTTGGCTACTGATCCTGAGGTGGTGCAGTTAATCAAATCTAAATCAAGATGGAGGTTCAGTCATTTCTAATTGAGAAAAGTGGTTTGGAGAAGTGATGCGACAGTGTTTTAATGGCAAAATCTGTATAATTTATGTTCAGGAAATGAATATTGGAAGCAGTTTTGCATTTGTTTTAGTAAAAAAAAAAAGATCGATCGATATGAGAAAGAGACTCATATGGGACATTTTTTCTGTAATTTCTCAGCTAAGTCATCTCAGTATGTTTCGCCTGGTAAATACTCTTTCTTTCTTCTTCCTTTATCTATATTCATACATTTATATTTTTATAATTTTTTATAAGCACCCTGTTTAAAATAAAATACAAGGCAAAAACAGATTAAAGAAGTATATAAGTCCATATAAAACATTCCAAACAGGAGCAGGTGTGTGTAAAAGTTCATTACCATTTGTGTTTCCTTGGAGAGTATTCAATTTGTTCTATCTCTTCTCAATATATTGTTTATTTTTTATGTTATTTTACTGTTTAATAGTTGGATAAATGTGAATTTGAGCAGGGATTTCTATTAGGGATTCAGCTTTTTCAGTTCGGATAAAGTTTTTGATACTTCGGCTTTAAGTGTCTTTCGATCCCCGATATCAAAAACAGTTTATTTCCCTTAAACACAAACGACGTCAGGTAAAAATGATCCGAATGTGTTTTGTAACTGTTATTTATCATTTAAAGTAATTACAGAACAGCTTTTAAAAAATAAAAGTTCAATATTATGAGACGTTTAGGCTCAAAATTGAGAAGACCACTGGAAAGAGCCGGATTCAAACTGGGAACCTTTGGATCAGTGGGCAAACGATCTACCAACTGAGCCACTGTCATAATATTACATCAATACTGTTCAAACAATTATAAAATAGTGTCTTTACTGCACTTTTTCCTTCAAATAAACCAGTGAATAGCACAAAAGAGCCTCTCCTCTGCTGCTCTGTATGTGTAAGGTGTTTGGCTGCCCTGGAAACCTGGCCGTTTGCTACTTCCTGGTTGTGCTTATCAAAGGTCGTAGGTCACGGTCGGCGGTGACTCCATCCTCGCGCACAAAAAAACAACAAGAAGCAGAAGAGATAACAGCGGAGAGAGTAACAGTAGTCAGAACAGAGCTGACTTCCCGAAACATAGAGATAAGTGTATATTCTGACACGGGGGACGCACAAAGAGAGTCTCTACAGATATAATTAGACAAGAAAACACACGGGACAGACAAAAGATAAACAAGAAAATACCAGGAAGTGTATTGTAATGTCAGATATGAAGAAAAACTTTAATAACTGTACTGGAAAAGGTATTTATGCAAGTTTTAGGAAATAGTACGGCAAGAGATTAAAGGCAAAATGGACTCTTGTGAGGTTTAAGTCATGTTCTAATGCTGTTACGTCCTCAAAAACAAACCTGGAATTGTGTTTTGCTTCTTTCACATTGTTTTTTTTACTCTTTATTATTAGTCTGTAACATCTCCAAAGCGCAAAATGCTCTGTTCCACCTTGTGATGTCATGAAGTGGTAGTTTTCCATGTTAACATCTACTTTTTTTTTAACTTTAATTCAGCAGTTCCAGAGCTGAAATGATCCAAATGATTCTAGAAATGAAGGTGTGTGGAGTTTAAAAACACAGTGGAGCACTTCCTGTATTACCACATCATGACATCACAAGGTGGAACAGGGTGTTTTCAGTTTGAGAAAAGAGTTCAGCCTAAATCTGCAGGTTTGTTTGTGTGTTAAATATGTGTGAATGAAACTAAAAAACACAACTCCAGGTCTGTTTGTGTGACGAGAAACAACATTAGAACAGAGATTTAAAAAAAAAACAAACCGTAATAGGATCCCTTTAAGTATCATGTTTTTAAATGTAAAACAGGGACTTGAGAGGGTTTGCATAGCCTTGTCAATAAAAAAATGATTAAGCATAAAAGGACATTTTAAAAAAATCATATTACAAATTTTACAAGACTATGGCTGAACACAGAAAAAGTATCTAACTTTTTTTTGCACATTTTAAATCACAATATTCATCTAAAACCACTTCATAAAAGAAACAATCCACTGACTTCTGCATTAGAAAACTGTAGAAAACATCATCGCAACACAGAGCCATGTAGATGTCGGCGCCCCCTATGGACAGCTGCACATCACACTAGCGAGCAGTGCATTTTTTTTTTTTTCATTTGTACCAAAATGATGACGCGACGCTGCTGAATCCTACAAGTATGACCGATTAAGAAAATAAAACTGGAGAAAGGAAGTGCGGACGTCACAGTGGAGCTGAAAACGAGAATTGATCGGCAAAACGGCGTCGATTAAAGCTTACTCAAACACGCACAATCACTCCAAAAACAACTTCGAGAGGGTAAACGAGAAGGAAACAACTAGAACATGCTTAAAAGCTCTGTTGTTTTACATAATAGGTCTGATTTTATGCACATTGACTTACCAAATCTCCGGCAGAAGACTCCCATCACCGCGCTCTCTCCTCCACCACCCTCAGATCGGCTAACAGAGCCAGCTCCAGTCCTCCAGCCACAGCAAAACCACTGACCGCTGCAACGAGAGGCTTGGACAGCTGCAAACGGGTCGGCCCCTGAAGGAACGAAACAATGGCACCCTTTGAGAATACTTTAATAGTGATTAAACCACAACAATACACACCACATCCTCAAACTGGCTGTGTCTCTGCGGCCTGGATAAAGCAGAGGTGGGTAGTACTCAGGAACATTTACTCAGATACTTTTACTTGAGTAACTTTTTAACAAATGTACAAGGTTTTCTGATCCGTTCTAATGTTGTTTCCTCGTCACAAACAGACCTGGAGTTGTGTTTTTTGTTTTATTCACACATGTTTAACACACAAACCCTGCATATTTCCGCTGTGTTCTTCTCTCAGACAGATAACACTCTGTTCCACCTTGTGATGTCATCATGTGGTGATACAGGAAGTGCTCCACTGTGTTTTTTAAACTCCACACACCTTCACTAGGATCATTTGGATAATTTTCGACCTGGAATTGCTAAACTCTACTGAACTAAAGGTAAAAGCCATTTAACTTAAAAACTGCCACTTCATGACATCACAAGGTGCAACAGAGCATTTTGAGCTTTGGAGATGTTACAGACTAATAATAAAGAGTTACTTAAACATGTGTGAATGAAACAAACACAACTCTAGGTCTGTTTGTGAGGTGGTAACAGCATTATAAAATGGCTAAAAGCTCACAAGAGGCAATTTTGTGCAACATATGAACTTTAAGAGTTGTACAGGGCCCAAAAGTCACTGACAGTTGAAAAAAACTCATAACTCTTTTGTTTCTAAATATTTTTATTTTATTTTTTCAGAGCATTTAGAACGACCCTTCCAACATTAATCTGAGCAAATACAGCACCGAGGAACGAACCCTCATTGTACAGTGGTACTTTGAGTCACATGGGTCAAATTCACAAACCCAGCAGTGTTACCGTCGACATTTTAATACCAGAGATGCCCTGAGTGTAAATGCCATTAAAGGAATAATAAGTGTTTTTTCACAGACAGGGGGCAGTATGTGATCTCCACAGACCTGACTAGTCCTGATTTCTTCCTGTGGGTCTATCTTAAAGAAAAGGTGTTTGTGAATAAATCTCAGACAATAAACGACTTAAAACATAATATCCAGGATCAAATAAGTCCGGAAATACTTTAAATGTTATGTAAAGTGTGTGTTTTTAAAATTAGGAAATTTTTACTTCCCCTAGTTTAAGTCGTGATAAGTTCAAGTGTAAGTGAACAATTATAACCGTATATATTGCCAAAAATCTGGGAAGCTTCAGTTTATCTACTGCTAAAATTTGGTGAGTATAACTTAAGAATATAGGAGCTACTGAAGATTTAAAAGTGTCAGTGACTTTTGGGCCACCCTGTATTTCTTCCACTTCTCCTTCAGATAGTTTTTTGCGAAATATTTGTGGTCTATCATTTAAAAAAAAAAGGATTTTACAATTATAATTACTTAAATAAATAATAATAATAACTAATATCAACCAGTACAATTACTACTACTTCCACAAATGCTTTCTGGATCACTACTTTGTACTTCTACTCGACTAATATTACTTTGAAGTAGCACTACTCTTACTAAAGTACAATTTTTGGCTCCGTTACCCATGTCTGATATAAATAACCTCTGGCTTTATTAAATTTTATATGCATTGCTCAGCACGAATGTATGTGCACGGGTATTTTTTACATTTCATGCTTTTCTAACTTTTAAAATTTCCGTGAAGTTTATCGTCCAGGTTTGACTTCCTGTTTCGTTTGTCAAAATGAAAGAGTAACAAAGAGCGGGTCACGCTTTGGCCGCTGCAGCAGGGAGATACAACGCGATATATTACACCGAGGAGGTCTTAAGATCCTGAGGCTTTAACATGCAATCCAAACAGTTTTTATAGAGTCTCCGGGGTTTATGGAGCTCACTGACTGTAAATCTATTGTGTTATGATCTCTATCCCGTGACAAGCGGAGGATGGGGGTCATTCGGTTTCGCCTACGCACTCCTTATTCACAATTTTGCGTTTTATAGAGTTAGCGTCACTCCAGGTCGGCTGTGCTGTGGACCTGCTCGAATCATTACAAATATATCTGAAGCAACTGTTAGTGAGCAGTTCAAGCTTTTGTTTTTGCATAAATAGTTTTTTAATTATGCTGCGTTCTGCATTAAATGTCCTTTAAATACTTGTCAAGTGTATCTGCTTTGAGACAAATTAGGTAGTAACAGAAATTTGTCAATGCATTTTTATTTCTCATGTTTGTCAATAGGCTCAGTGCAAAACAGCGCCCCCAACCTCACTGTTAGTCACTACTTCCTGTCCATGTTTATCTCTATGAGGTTTTTGCAGGTTCATGCCAAAATGAATAAATATTTAAAGATGAGGCAGTGGACAGGAAGCTGCAGGTGGATGTTAAACACGACACAAACAAAATTAATACTTTACCAGAGGAAACAAGAGACATGTTTGTATCTCAATGCTAATGCTAGTTTTGAGGCAAAATAAATACCAAAACAGCATCACAAAATTAAGTATTCTACATATAAAAATAAATGGGTCATCTTTATTTAAATTAATTTGAATTTTAATAGGTTCATGTTTTTTATATTTTATAATTTTAATAAAAGTGACTGTTAGCTTTGAGAAGCAATGAGCTAGTTAGCATGCTACTGTGCACATAGCCTGTTTCAAATGATACAAATATCATTTTATTTTGATAGGTATGGGTAATTGGGTCGTTTTTATTTTAATTAATTTGAATTTTAACAGGTTGCTTATTTTATATTTTCTAATTTTAATAACGGTGACTGTTAGCTTTGAAACACAGTGAGCTAGCTACCATGCTACTGTGCACAGAGCCTGTTTCAAATGATAAAACTTATATCATTTTATTTTGATAGGTATGGGTAATTGGGTCATTTTTATTTTTATTTATTTTTATTTTATAGGTTGTTTATTTTCTATTTTCTAATTTTAATAAAAGTGGCTGTTAGCTTCGAGACACAGTGAGCTAGTTAGCATGCTACTGTGCACGGAGCCTATTTCAAATGATAAAAATTATACCATTTTATTTTGATTTTTGGTATGAGTAAGCAGTGAGATGTCATTGAATGTTTTTAAATTGTGTAAATTCAAACTTACATTTTGAGATCTGTGTTTTAGACATTTTAAAAATTTTGTGCAATAAACAAAACCAGTGCAGAAATGGATCAAATTTTTAATTGTGATATTAGTAACTGATGCTTTTGAAGTCCCAACATAATTATAATATATACAGCAAAAGTTTTGTGCTTTTCATGGACATTTGACAGTAAATAATGTCCACTGATGCTAAGGTTGGTGGTTCGAATCCCGCTCTTGACGTTAAACATCATTGGTGGAGCGGTTAGATCCATTGACCCGCAGGTTGGTGGTGGTGCAATTCCAGCTCCCACTGATGAATACTCGTTGTTGTGTACTCGATCCTATTTGCAATTCCGACTGCGAGTATCATAGCAACCAAAGAGCCAATCCGGTTTAGCAGGGACTGGGCGCTTAGCAACGCTGTCAATCAAACCTGTTGCTAACGCAGCTGGGAGCAACCTCGGGGAAAGAAGGTGCCTGATTTGTCTGTTTGTAATGTTCATATCTTGATTTTTGGACACTACAGCAAAATAAAAACCCCAGGATCATGTAGAGCGGGTTATATACGAACATTTAAGACCAAAATGAGTCTGACAGCAGCAGTCACAGTCGAAGGAACCGGAAGCGCGCGTCCATGATCACTTCCTATGTCGAACGCAGCAGCTAGCAGGTTAGCTATGTCCATTTATATATATATACAGACAGTCTATGGGGTGAATGGAGTGGTTCCTTGACGTAAAGTGCTTCGAGTGCCTTAAAGGTGGAAAAGCGCTTTACAAAAATGTGACCATGTGACCATTTACCATTTAAAGCCTGTAAATGATCCATGTTCACGGGGCTGGAAAACTAAACGATGTCATTTGTAACATATGACCCCCGACATCACGTGAGAATACTGTATACAGTGCAGCGTAGACACATAGGGAACGGCTCTCACCAGCGGCCCGGACCCTTGGTGACATCTTGCTCCAATTTGAGGGAGTCTGTGTGATTGGCCAGTTCTTTCAAATCATAACCAGCGCAGAAATTCCTCCTGGAACAGACCACAAAATTATATAAAGTACGGCAGATGGAAAGTCAGAGAGGAAGGGAAAAAGATGAGGAGGAAAAAAAACAACAAGTTGAGCTGGAGTCCGAGGGCTACAATTTGGGTCGCAGTTTGCTTTGAGCTGGTTGGCACATAAACGCTTTGCTATATCCAGAAACCAAAAGGATTATTGATGTACAGGGATCTCCAGTGAAGCCGCAGTCTTCACTTTGGATTCATGTGGTCGTCACTACATTTCCCAGCAAATAACAGTAAACAATATGTCAACTATCAAATGTCACAATATCACTGCATCGGTCTACAGCGAGAAGAACATAACGATTTTACGATTAGACATGAATATTAACAAGACGGCTGCACAAAAAGTCCCTGAATCACTTTTATTTACTCTAGTACATCACTCTTGTTCTAGTACTTTTCCAGCTTTATGAATTCAAACTGTCTGTGTTAAAGTTCATGTGACAAACAGCAAAAAAACAAACATATGACATTAACTTTTACTTTAAGGAGAATAGATTCACTCGAAATTTACAGATTTTTGCTCATAAAAAGGCAAGGCAAGATTATTTGTACAGCACAGTTCATACACAAAGTAATTTTAAAGCGCTTTACAAAATAAGAAAGACATTATAATGCAACAAATAAAAATAATCATCATAAATAGAACATTATAAGAGAAGAGGCAGAATAAAACTCTCAGTCACAGGCAGCTAAACAAAACCGTCTGAGCCTGGATTTAAACTTTGTCAAAGTCGAGGCCTGTGTCACAACTTCAGGTTTTAGCTGCAGAAAATTGAAAGCTGATTCACCTGGTTTAGTCCTGGTTTAGTCCCGGTTTAGTCCCGGTTCAGTCCTGGTTCAGTCCTGGTTTAGTCCTGGGTAAGTCCTGGTTTAGTCCTGTTTTTCAGTCCTGGTTTAGGCCCCGGTTTTAGTTCTGGTTTAGTCCTGGTTTAGAGCTGTTTTAGTCCTGGTTTAGTCCTGGTTTAGAGCTGGTTTTAGTCCTGGTTTAGCCCCAGTTTTAGTCCCGTTTTAGTTTTATATCTAGTAATACTTATATTCAACTGGGGCTAAAATTCACCACAGAATATTTAACTATTTATAAAGTCACAACTGAATTTGTGTACTGTATTTTCCAGACTATACGTCGCTCCGAAGTTTAAGTCACACCAGCCAAAAAAATGCAAAATAATGAAAGAAAAAAACATACATAAGTCGCCTTTTGGGGGAAATTTATTTAGCAAAATCTGAGACCAAGAACAGACATTTTATCCTTAAAGTCAAGTTATAATAATAATAAGAAAAACAGAGAAGAACAGGCTGAATATCAGTACATCACGCTAACATCACACATTTATATTTATTCAGCTCCATGAAGCACAGACAGAGAGCTGAACATGTGTCTGGGTTTTTTAATGGTCAGATATTAACAGTTAATCACAAAACTAAAGTATAAAAGTGACAATTACGAAGATGTGAAATTATATATTTTAATAAATTCACATACAGGGTTGGCCCAAAAGTCACTGACACTTTCAAATCTTCCTACTTTTTACAAATAATGTTTTTTAAGTGTCCACCATTTT
>JAIEZT010000021.1:21096065-21189220 GCA_019594935.1 Periophthalmus modestus | reverse complement strand
AACCATGCCTGTCCCCGATTGGCTATACTCCTACCTGTCAATCACGCCCATTTGATTCACCCATTGGGACTCACTATCTTCTATAAAGGCTTAAAGAAGTGTGGTGTTCTGTACTCTTGAAATACTTTTTGGCTACTGATCCTGAGTTGTTGCAGTTAATCACATCTAAATCAAGGATGGACGGTTCCGTGTCCCTTTTCTATTGAGGGACAAATTTTTTGGAAGAAAGTGATGCGACAGTGTTTTTAATGGCAACATCTGTATCCTATTTATGTTCAGGAAATGAATATTTGGAAAGCAGTTTTGCAGTTGTTTTAGTAAAAAATAAAAGATCGATCGATATGAGAAAGAGACTCATATAGGGACATTTTTCTGTTAATTTCTCAGCTAAGTCATCATAGTATGTTCCGCCTGGTAAATACTCTTTCTTTCTTTCTCCGTGATCTATATTCATACATTTAATTTTGATAATTTTTTTGATAAGCACCCTGTTTAAATAAAAATACAAGGCAAAAAAAAAACAGATTAAAGAAGGATATAAGTCCAGATAAAAACATTCCAAACAGGAGCTAGGGTGCTGTGTAAAAGTATTACCATTTGGGTTTCCTTGGAGAGTAGTTCATTTGTTCTATCTCTTCTCAATATTATGTTTATTTTGTATGTTATTTTTACTTGTTGAATAGTTGGATAAAAAAATGTGAATTTGAGCAGGGATTTCTATTAGGGATTCAGCTTTTTCAGTTCGGATAAAGTTTTTGATACTTCGCTTTCTATAAGTGTCTTTCGATCCCCGATATCAAAAACAGTTTAGTTCCCCTTAAACACAACGACGTCTAGGTAAAAAAATGATGCCGAATGGTGTTTTGTAACTGTATTATCATTTTATCATTTAAAGTAATTACAGAACAGCTTTTTAAAAAATAAAAGTTCAAATAAATGACATGAGACGGTTTAGGCTCAAAAATGGAGAAGACCAATGGAAGAGCCGGATTCAAACTGGGAACCTTGGGATCAGTGGGCAACCGATCTACCAACTGAGCCACTGTCATAATATTACATCAATACTGTTCAAAACAATTATAAAATAGTGTCTTTACTGCACTTTTTCCTTCAAATAACCAGTGAATAGCACAAAAAAGAGCCTCTCCGCTGCTGCTCTGTATGTGTAAGGTGTTTGGCTGCCCTGGAAACTGGCCGTTTGCGACTTTCCTGGTTGTGCTTATCAAGGTCGAGAGTCACGGTCGGCGGTGACTCCATCCTCGAGCACAAAAAAAAAACAAAAGCAGGAAGAGATAACAGCGGAGAGAGTAACAGTAGTCAGAACAGAGCTGACTTCCGCGAAAACATGAGAGATAAGTGTCTATTCTGACACGGGGGCCGCACAAAGAGAGTTTCTAACAGATATTAATTCAGACAAGGAAAACCACGGGACAGACAAAAGATAAACAAGAAAATACCAGGAGGAAGTGTATTGTAATGTCAGATATGAAGAAAAACGTTTTAATAACTGTACTGGAAAAGGTATTTATGCAAGTTTTAGGGAAATAGTACGGCAAGAGATTAAAGGCAAAATGGACTCTTGTGAGGTTTAAGTCATGTTCTAAATGCTGTTTACGTTCCTCAAAAACAAACCTGGAATTGTGTTTTTGCTTCTTTCCCCCCCGCACATTGTTTTTTTTAACTCTTTATTATTAGTGTGAACATCTCAAAGCGCAAAAACTGCTCTGTTCACCTTGTGATGTCATGAAGTGGTAGTTTTTCCATGTTAACATCTACTTTTTTTTAAACTTTAATTCAGCAGTTCCAGAAGCTGAAATGATCCAAATGATTCTAAAAATGAAGGTGTGTGGAGGTTAAAAACACAGTGGAGCACTTCCTGTATTACCACATCATGACATCACAGGTGGAACAGGGTGTTTTCAGTTGAGAAAAGAGTTCAGCCTAAATCTGCAGGTTTGTTTGTGTGTTTTAATATATGTGTGAATGAAACTAAAAAAAAACACAACTCCAGGTCCGTTTGTGACGAGGAAACACACATTAGAACAGAGATTTAAAAAAAAACAAACCGTAATAGGATCCCTTTAAGTATCATGTTTTTAAATGTAAAACAGGGAACTTGAGAGGGTTTGCATAGCTCTTGTCAATAAAAAAAATGACTTTTCAGCATAAAAGGACATTGTTTAAAAAATATATTACAAATTTTACAGACTATGGCTGAACACAGAAAAAATATCTAAACTTTTTTTTGCACATTTTAAATCACAATATTCATCTAAAAACCACTTCATCAAAAGAAAACAAATCCACTGACTTCTGCATTAGAAAAACTGTAGAAAACATCATCGCAACACAGAGCCTGTAGATGTCGGCGCCCCCATGGGACAGCTGCACATCACACTAGCGAGCAGTGCATTTGTTTTTTCATTTGTACCAAATGATGACGCGACGCTGCTGAATCCTACAAGTATGAGACGATTAAGAAAATAAAACTGGGAGAAAGCAAGGAAGTGCGGACGTCACAGTGGAGCTGGAAAACGAGGAATTGATCGGCACAAAACGGCGTCGATTAAAGCTTACTCAAAACACGCACAATCACTTCCAAAAAACCAACTTCGAGAGGGTAAACGAGAGGAAAACAACTAGAACATGCTTTAAAAGCTCTGTTGTTTTACATAATAGGTCTGATTTTAGGCACATTGACTTACCAAATCTCCGGCAGAAGAAGACCTCCCATCACCGCGCTCTCCTCCACCACCCTCAGATCGGCTAACAGAGCCAGCTCCAAGTCCTCCAGCCACAGCAAAACCACTGACCGCTGCAACGAGAGGAGGCTTGGACAGCTGCAAACGGGTCGGCCCCTGAAGGAACGAAACAATGGCACCTTTGAGAATACTTTAATAGTGATTAAACACAACAATACACACCACATCCTCAAACTGCTGTGTCTCTGCGGCCTGGATAAAGCAGAGGTGGGTAGTACTCAGGAACATTTACTCAGATACTTTTACTTGAGTAACTTTTAACAAATGTACAAGGTTTCTGATCCGTTCTAATGTGTTTCCCTCGTCACAAACAGACCTGGAGTTGTGTTTTTTTGTTTTATTCACACATGTTTAACACACAAACCCTGCATATTTCCGCTGTGTTCTTCTCTCAGACAGATAACACTCTGTTCCACCTTGTGATTGTCATCATGTGGTGATACAGGAAGTGCTCCACTGTGTTTTTAAACTCCACACACCTTCACTAGGATCATTGGATAATTTTCGGACCTGGAATTGCTAAACTCTACTGAACTAAAGGTAAAAGCCATTTAACTTAAAAACTTGCTGCCACTTCATGACATCACAAGGTGCAACAGAGCATTTTGAGCTTTGGAGATGTTACAGACTAATAATAAAGAGTTACTTAAACATGTGTGAATGAAACAAAAACACAACTCTAGGTCTGTTTGTGAGGTGGTAACAGCATTATAAAATGGCTAAAAGCTCACAAGAGGCAATTTGTGCAACATATGAACTTTAAGAGTTGTACAGGGCCCAAAAGTCACTGACAGTTGAAAAAAACTCATAACTCTTTGTTTCTAAATATTTTTATTTTATTTTTTCAGAGCATTTAGAACGACCCTTCCAACATTAATCTGAGCAAATACAGCACCGAGGAACGAACCCTCATTGTACAGTGGTACTTTGAGTCACATGGGTCAAATTCACAAACCCAGCAGTGTTACCGTCGACATTTTAATACCAGAGATGCCCTGAGTGTAAATGCCATTAAAGGAATAATAAGTGTTTTTCACAGACAGGGGGCAGTATGTGATCTCCACAGACCTGACTAGTCCTGATTTCTTCCTGTGGGTCTATCTTAAAGAAAAGGTGTTTGTGAATAAATCTCAGACAATAAACGACTTAAAACATAATATCCAGGATCAAATAAGTCCGGAAATACTTTAAATGTTATGTAAAGTGTGTTTTTAAAATTAGGAAATTTTTACTTCCCCTAGTTTAAGTCGTGATAAGTTCAAGTGTAAGTGAACAATTATAACCGTATATATTGCCAAAAATCTGGGAAGCTTCAGTTTATCTACTGCTAAAATTTGGTGAGTATAACTTAAGAATTATAGGAGCTACTGAAGATTTAAAAGTGTCAGTGACTTTTGGGCCACCCTGTATTTCTTCCACTTCTCCTTCAGATAGTTTTTGCGAAATATTTGTGGTCTATCATTTAAAAAAAACAGGATTTTACAATTATAATTACTTAAATAAATAATAATAATAACTAATATCAACCAGTACAATTACTACTACTTCCACAAATTGCTTTCTGGATCACTACTTTGTACTTCTACTCGACTAATATTACTTTGAAGTAGCACTACTCTTACTAAAGTACAATTTTTTGGCTCCGTTACCCATGTCTGATATAAATAACCTCTGGCTTTATTAAATTTTATATGCATTGCTCAGCACGAATGTATGTGCAAGGGTATTTTTTACATTTCATGCTTTTCTAACTTTTAAAATTTCCGTGAAGTTTATCGTCCAGGTTTGACTTCCTGTTTTCGTTTGTCAAAATGAAAGAGTAACAAAGAGCGGGTCACGCTTTGGGGGCCGCTGCAGCAGGGAGATACAACGCGATATATTACACCGAGGAGGTCTTAAGATCCTGAGGCTTTAACATGCAATCCAAACAGTTTTTTTATAGAGTCTCCGGGTAGGTTTTATGGAGCTCACTGACTGTAAATCTATTGTGTTATGATCTCTATCCCGTGACAAGCGGAGGATGGGGGTCATTCGGTTTCGCCTACGCACTCCTTATTCACAATTTTGCGTTTTATAGAGTTAGCGTCACTCCAGGTCGGCTGTGCTGTGGACCTGCTCGAATCATTACAAATATATCTGAAGCAACTGTAGTGAGCAGTTCAAGCTTTTGTTTTTTGCATAAATAGTTTTTAATTATGCTGCGTTCTGCATTAAATGTCCTTTAAATACTTGTCAAGTGTATCTGCTTTGAGACAAATTAGGTAGTAACAGAAATTTGTCATGCATTTTTATTTCTCATGTTTGTCAATAGGCTCAGTGCAAAACAGCGCCCCCCAACCTCACTGTTAGTCACTACTTTCCTGTCCAGGTTTATCTCTATGAGGTTTTTGCAGGTTCACGCTAAAATGAATAAATATTTTAAAGATGAGCAGTGGACAGGAAGCTGCAGGTGGATGTTAAACACGACACAACAAAAATTAATACTTTACCAGAGGAAACAAGAGACATGTTTGTATCTCAGTGCTAATGCTAATGCTAATTTTGAGGCATAATAAATACCAAAACAGCATCACAAAATTAAGTATTCTACATATAAAAATAAATGGGTCATCTTTATTTAAATTAATTTGAATTTTAATAGGTTCATGTTTTTATATTTTCTAATTTGAATAACATTTAATTAAATTGACTGTTAGCTTTGAGAAGCAATGAGCTAGCTACCATGCTACCGTGCACAGAGCCTGTTTCAAATGATACAAATTATATCACTTTATTTTGATAGGTATGGGTAATTGGGTCGTTTTTATTTTAATTAATTTGAATTTTAACAGGTTGCTTATTTTATATTTTCTAATTTTAATAACAGTGACTGTTAGCTTTGAAACACAGTGAGCTAGCTACCATGCTACCGTGCACAGAGCCTGTTTCAAATGATAAAACTTATATCATTCTATTTTGATAGGTATGGGTAATGGGTCATTTTTATTTTAATTTATTTGAATTTTATAGGTTGTTTATTTTCTGTTTTCTAATTTTAATAAAAGTGGCTGTTAGCTTCGAGACACAGTGAGCTAGTTAGCATGCTACTGTGCACAGAGCCTATTTCAAATGATAAAAATTATACCATTTTATCTTGATTTTTGGTATATGAGTAAGCAGTGAGTTGTCATTGAATGTTTTTAAATTGTATAAATTCAAACTTACATTTTGAGATTGTGTTTTTAAAAATTTTGTGCAATGAACAAAAACCAGTGCAGAAATGGATCAAATTTTTAAATTGATATTATTAGTACTGATGCTTGTGAAATCCAAACATAATTATAATATATACAGCAAAAGTTTAGCGCATTTCATGGACATTTGACAGTAAATAATGTCCACTGATGCCAAGGTTGGTGGTTCGAATCCCGCTCTTGACGTTAAACATCATTGGTGGAGTGGTTAGATCCATTGACCTGCAGGTTGGCGGTGCAATTCCAGCTCCCACTGATGAATACTGTCGTTGAGTCCTTGGGCAAGACACATATTTGCAATTCCAACTGCGAGTATCATAGCAACCAAAGAGCCAATCCGGTTTAGCAGGGACTGGGACAACGCTGTCAATCAAACCTGTTGCTAACGCTGGGAGCAACCTCGGGGAAAGAAGGCGCCTGATTTGTCTGTTTGTAATGTTCATATCTTGATTTTTGGACACTACAGCAAAATAAAAACCCCAGGATCATGTAGAGCGGGTTAATACGAACATTTAAGACCAAAATGACGAGTCTGACAGCAGCAGTTACAGTCGAAGGAACCGGAAGCGCGTCCATGATCACTTCCTATGTCGAACGCAGCAGCTAGCAGGTTAGCTATGTCCATTTATATATATACAGACAGTCTATGGGGTGAATGGAGTGGTTCCTTGACGTAAAGTGCTTCGAGTGCCTTAAAGGTGGAAAAGCGCTTTACAAAAATGTGACCATGTGACCATTTACCATTTAAAGCCTGTAAATGATCCATGTTCACGGGGCTGGAAAACTAAACGATGTCATTGTAAACATATGAACCCCCCGACATCACGTGAGAATACTGTATACAGTGCAGCGTAGACACATAGGGAACGGCTCTCACCAGCGGCCCGGGACCCTTGGTGACATCTTGCTCCAATTTGAGGGAGTCTGTGTGATTGGCCAGTTCTTTCAAATCATAACCAGCGCAGAAATTCCCTCCTGGAACAGACCACAAAATTATAAAGTACGGCAGATGGAAAGTCAGAGAGGAAGGGAAAAAGATGAGGAGGAAAAAAACAACAAGTTGAGCTGGAGTCCGAGGGCTACAATTTGGGTCGCAGTTTGCTTTGAGCTGGTTGGCAC
Source organism: Periophthalmus modestus (assembly GCA_019594935.1). Classification (NCBI taxonomy): domain Eukaryota; kingdom Metazoa; phylum Chordata; class Actinopteri; order Gobiiformes; family Gobiidae; genus Periophthalmus; species Periophthalmus modestus. The sequence goes on along the minus strand of JAIEZT010000021.1, from coordinate 21,182,106 downwards.
ATAAACGCTTTGCTATATCCCAGAAACCAAAAGGATTATTGATGTACAGGGATCTCCAGTGAAGCCGCAGTCTTCACTTTGGATTCATGTGGTCGTCACTACATTTCCCAGCAAATAACAGTAACAATATGTCAACTATCAAATGTCACAATATCACTGCATCGGTCTACAGCGAGAAGAACATAACGATTTTACGATTAGACATGAATATTAACAAGACGGCTGCACAAAAAGTCCCTGAATCACTTTTATTTACTCTAGTACATCACTCTTGTTCTAGTACTTTTCCAGCTTTATGAATTCAAACTGTCGGTGTTAAAGTTCATGTGATAAACAGCAAAAAACAAATATATGACATTAACTTCACTCGAAATTTACTGATTTTTGCTCATAAAAAGGCAAGGCAAGATTATTTGTACAGCACAGTTCATACACAAAGTAATTTAAAGTGCTTTACAAAATAAGAAAGACATTATAATGCAACAAATAAAAATAATCATCATAAATAGAACATTATAAGAGAAGAGGCAGAATAAAACTCTCAGTCACAGGCAGCTAAACAAAACCGCCTGAGCCTGGATTTAAACTTTGTCAAAGTCGATTTAGTCCCGGTTTAGTCCTGGGTAAGTCCTGGTTCAGTCCTGGTTTAGTCCTGGTTTAGAGCTGGTTTAGTCCTGGTTTAGTCCTGGTTTAGACCTGGTTTAGTCCTGGTTTAGCCCCAGTTTAGTCCCGGTTTAGTTTTATATCTGGTAATACTTATATTCAACTGGGGCTAAATTCACCACAGAATATTGAACCATTTATAAAGTCACAGCTGAATATGTGTACTGTATTTTCCAGACTATACGTCGCTCCGAAGTTTAAGTCACACCAGCCAAAAAATGCTAAATAATGAAGAAAAAAACATATATAAGTCGCATTTTGGGGGAAATTTATTTAGCAAAATCTGAGACCAAGAACAGACATTTTATCCTTAAAGTCAAGTTATAATAATAAGAATAAAACAGAGAAGAACAGGCTGAATATCAGCACATCACACTAACGTCACACATTTATATTTATGCAGCTCCATGAAGCACAGACAGAGCTGAACATGTGTCTGGTTTGTTAATGTAAGATATTAACAGTTAATCACAAAACTAAAGTATAAAAGTGACAATTACGAAGATGTGAAATTATATATTTTAATAAATTCACATACAGGGCGGCCCAAAAGTCACTGACACTTTCAAATCTTCTGTAGCTCCTAAAATTCTTAATAACATATTCCTATAATTCTCACCAAATTCTAGCAGTAGATAAACTGAACCTTCTGAGATTTTTGGCAATATAAACAGTTATAATTGTTCACTTACACTTGAACTTATCACTACTTAAACTAGGGGAAGTTAAAAAATAATGTTTTTTAAGTGTCCACCATTTTGTGTTTGTCTCTGAACAGCCTGATCCAACACACTTTACAGAACATTTAAAGCATTTCCGGACTTATGTCTCTTATTTGATCCTGATATTTTGTTTTAAGTGGTTTATTGTCTGAGGTTTATTCACAAACACCTTTTCTTTAAGATAGACCCACAGGAAGAAATCAGGACTAATCAGGTCTGTGGAGATCACATACTGCCCCCTGTCTGTGAAAAACACTTATTATTCCTTTAATGGTATTTACTCTTGGGGCATCTCTGGTATTAAAATGTCGACGGTAACACCGCTGGGTTTGTGAATTTGACCCATGTGACTCAAAGTACCACTGTACAATGAGGGTTCGTTCCTCGGTGCTACATTTGCTCAGATTAATGTCAGAAGAGTCGTCCTAAATGCCCTGAAAAAATAAAATAAAAATATTTAGAAACAAAAGAGTTATGAGTTTTTTTCAACTGTCACCCTGCCACCCTGTATAAGTCGTATCCGAGTATAAGTCTATGAAAACTATGAAAAAAAGTGACACTTATAGTCCAGAAAATACAGTAAATAAAATAATTAAAATGAGAACATCAGTACTGGGATGAGATCAGTGTCGGGAATAGCAAATATTTTTTTTTAAAATCTGTATCGGATCAGGAGCCAAAAACACTGGCTTGGGACATCTCTATTTCTATTGGCAACAAGACGAAATTCAAATTGTTTTGTCTATATTTGGAACCTAAAAATCTGCAAAAGGATCTGATGAAAAGATGAAAAACAAGACATTCTGGCACATTTAATATCGATTACTAAAATATTATCTCATTAATGTTGATAAAAGTCAATATTATCGCCTCCTAGCAAAGCGTTAAGCATTACTGTCAACGAGGGATCGCCATAGAAACCGCCCCTTTTCTCAAACTGTCATCACCACATTCCCAAACGACAGTAAGTTTGTGAAAGGCTTAGAGCAAAGACTCATATAAAGTCTGAAATCAGCGAAACGAAAATGAGTACAATGAGAGTATTTGCCTGCAACACCCAGATTACAGTTTTGGGTGAACGCAGAGCAATTACAGGAGGAGTGTGTCATGATGTTTATGGGAAACTGAGATGGGACGGAGGGGCTCGGAGGGGCTGCGGTCGCGATCTGTAGGAAATGAGTTATGTCAGTGATGTACAGTGTGAAAACCTGCTGGTGGATTGTTGAGGAAGAGCTTAATCATTTTAATTTTGCAGACTGTGGAAGAACACGGACATGTTTAAGGTTTGAAATGCGAGATATACAGCAAATTTGATAGTTATACTTTCAGTTCTGAGTGTAAGAGTCAGTGTTCATAATCTCTCTACATGGTATTTAACAAAAATCTAAAAAGAAAACCCATAAATGTTGAATCTGTGTGATGATTTCTTTCCTTGAACTGGCTATTTACAACACTGTAACACGCTAGTAATCACTACATAAAATAAACAACCTATTAAAATACAAATTCATTAAAATAAAGATTATACGACTTATTACCCATTTTATATGTAAAATACTTCAGTTTGTGGGGTTGTTTTAATATTTAGAGCACAGTCCAGGAGGGTACTTTGTGTGTGTATAACAAAAAAAAGAGCTAAAGTAACTGAAAACTGGATTTAATTGTGATATAATTAAGTGAATGTTCCACAGTACTACAATAAACGATGTATATCCTGCAGTTATTCAATTAGATCGCCTCTCCACAGATCCTTGGCCTGGTCGCGTCATCTATTTTACTTCACAGATCGAGTTAATGCCATATTTTGGGATATTCCAGGCAAAGCGGTACCTCATAAGGACAAGCAGGTGTCAGGCCTCCATCAGTAACATAGTGAATCAGATCTATTCTGTAAAATGGACTTTTCAGAGTTTTTAACAACGTAATTAGTTGTTTTCTTCTCATTCATCCTGTTAAATTGTGTTTGGAGTGATTCATGTTTGCGTAATCTTTAAATTTACTATTTTCAAGACGCCATTTTGCTGATCGATTCTCGTTTTCACCTCCACCTGTCCACGCCCACTCTGACATATTTAATTTATTCTTCACATTTTATTTTGAGTACTCGGTGATACTCGTAGGATTCGGCAGTGTCCCTTTGTCGTTTTGGTACAAATTAATAAAAATCTGCTGCTCGTTAGAGTGATGTGCAGATATCCATAGGAGCAACAAACAAGTAACAAACTAAACTAAAGCTGTAATTTACCGTATTTTCCAGACTACAGAGCACACCTGATTAAAAGCCTTAATTTTAGAAAGAAAAACTTGTACAAGCCGCACCGGATTTTAAGCCGCAGGTATCCCATGTAGAAAAATTAGCTCAAAAACGTTCATTTGCGAGGGACTAGTGCAGTTTTGCAAGCTTTTTTTTTTTTACAGTGTATGCAGGCGCGTGTTCTGCGTCCTGATTGGCTAAAGGAGGTGTGTGTTCTGTGTCCTGATTGGCTAAAGGAGGTGCCATATCTCCTGTACAGGACAGAATGCTTCAGCCAAATTTACCAATATATTCGATGCTGCAGCGTGACTCTGAAACAATCGTGTTGGACCTTTGTATTTGAGAACAAACGCTCTTGTTTAAACTCTCTCAAAGTTCAAACCTTCGTCGGTGCCTTTGTCGGTGCAGAACGTTTCATCGACATTGTGGGTTTTGTCGGGGAGAAAACTTGCAAACATACAGCACTTCAGAGTCACACTGATCCAACATTTATGTAAATTTGTCTGACACATTCTGTACTGTACAGGAGACACGGAGGAGACTGATGGACAATGGTCTACAGTCCCTCAGCCAATCAGGACGCAGAACACAATGGTCTACAGTCCCTCAGCCAATCAGGACGCAGAACACAATGGTCTACAGTCCCTCAGCCAATCAGGACGCAGAACACAATGGTCTACAGTCCCTCAGCCAATCAGGACGCAGAACACAATGGTCTACAGTCCCTCAGCCAATCAGGACGCAGAACACAATGGTCTACAGTCCCTCAGCCAATCAGGACGCAGAACACAATAGCGTATGTTATTACGCTATGAAAAAACATGCAAAATTACACCAAAAAATTTCGGAAAACAGCGAGACCGCAAAAGCTGAACCACGATATAGCAAGGAACAACTTTATTGCGATTAAAAATGTGCAAATTATAACATAATGACCATCGAGTGTCACAGATTATAACGACAGAGACACAAGCGTAATACGTCTTCTTTACGATTACCTACAACAAGCCGTTTTTCTCCAACTGGACTCAGAACAACCCCGAGTCAAACCAAATCACTCCCGTCCTGTTTTTCGCTCGGAACATCAAAACATTGACTTTGACTTTGTTTAAATGCCAGCTCAGCTCCGCATACCTCTGGAGTGACACACTTTCGTTCGCCATCAAGATCGACCGCAAACGTCCACCGAAACCCGACGCCCGAAAGCTCTCAAATATTCAAAACCTCCAAGTGCAATTACTCTTAATTTCACATGTTGAAAAGAAAAACAGTTTGACACAGAAAAATGAGAGCTGGGAGAGTGGTCGTGTTGGCGCTAATTTGAGCTAAATTGATTCCTCATGCTTTTATAAATACTTCATCCAAACTAGCCCCTCGCTCCTTGTCATATCAACTCAAAGACAAGACGTTAACCCCCGTGAGAGGTCAGCCATCTTGTTTTGAATTGAACCCGTGGAACTACAAACATGGCCGACAGCTCTGGGGGAAACGAGGCGCTTTCTTCAAACATTGGTAAGAAGCGCAGGTTGATCCAGGTTGAAGACATTATGCTGAATGGTGAGAACGGTGATTATTTGAAAAGTTATTAGGCGCTTGGCACAATTTTGGCTTTGGCGTGTGACGGAGAGCAGGGCCGGCCGTTTAAATGTCTTCACAACCACTTCACTTTATAAAATGCACTTAATTCAAAACAGATATTTTCCATGTCTTGACTCGTGTAAAGTATTTATGAACATACAGAACGGATGAGTTAAGACTTGTGAATTCTGAGGGGAAAATTACATTATTGTTACCAAAGTCTTGAAAGCAAAAGGTATTTTTTAAAGGTCCTATATTACGCCGTGTTCTGATCTATGTTATAAAGTCACAAACAGACCTGGAGTTGTGTTTTTTTTTGTTTCATTCTCACATGTTTAACACACAAACCCTGCAGATTTAAGCTGAGTTCTTCTCTCAAACTGAAAACACTCGTGATGTTACGTGGATATACAGGAAGTGCTTCACCAGGATCATGTAGCTCGAGTTTATAAAATGTATTTATGGGACTATGACGACAGACAAGAACTTTGACATGGGAACTTTTACTACAAGATCTGATGATTGTACAAGACTAAAAACTGAACAAAAGAGAGGAGGAGAGAGGGAGGAGAGAAGATGTGGAGAAAAGGTTTAATACAAGATCTCATGATTGTCTAGGTCTAAAAACTGAACAACAGAGATGAAAGAGGGAGCAGAGAGGGAGGAGAGGAGGAGAGAAAGAGGAAAGGAGCCGAGACGGGGGAGAGAGGGAGGAAAGAAGAGGGGGAGAATAACTTCATACAAGATCTCATGATTGTATAAGGGCAAGAATTGAGAGGGAAAGAGAAGGAGGGAGCAAGAGAGAGGGAGGAAAGCGGAAATAGGAATGAGGGAGGAAAGGGGGAGAGAGGGAGAAAAAGTGCAGAATAACTTTCAAGATCTCATGATTGTCTACGTCTAAAAACTGAACAATAGAGAGGAGGAGAGAGGGAGGAAAGGAGGAGAGAGAAGAGAGGGGGAGAAAGGGAGCGGAGAAGAAAGGGAGGAAAAGGAGGAGGAAGAGGAGAGTAGAGAGAGGGAGGGAGGAAAGGAGGAGAGTAGGAGAGAGGGAGGAAAGGAGGAGAGTAGGAGAGAGGGTCTGAGGAAGGACAGGAGGAGAGGGAAGAGGGAGAGAAAGGGAGAGGAGGAGAGAGGGAGAGGGGGAAGAGAAGAGGTAGAGAATAACTTAATACAAGATCTCATGATTGTCTACGTCTAAAAACTGAACAATAGAGAGGAGGAGAGAGGGAGGAAAGGAGGAGAGTAAGAGAGAGGGCGTGAGGAAGGACAGGAGCAGAGAGAAGAAAGGGAGAGAAAGGGAGAGGAGGAGAGTAGGAGGAAAGGAGGAGAGTAGGAGAGAGGCCGTGAGGAAGGACAGGAGGAGAGAGAAGAGAGGGGGAGAAAGGGAAAGGAGGAGAATAGGAGGGCGTGAGGAAGGACACGAGGAGAGGGAAGAGGGGGAGAAAGGGAGAGGAGGAGAAAGGGAGAGGGGAAAGAGAAGAGGTAGAGAATAACTTAATACAAGATCTCATGATTGTCTACATCTACAAACTGAACAGAGATGAAAGAGGGAACAGAGAGGGAGGAGAGGAGGACAGAAGCCGAGACGGGGGAGAGAGGGAGGAGAGAAGAGGTGAAACTGAACAATAGAGGAAAAGAGAAGGAAGGAGGGAGAAGCGGGAGAGAGGGTGGAAAGAGGAAATAGGAGTGAGGGAGGAAAAGGGGGAGAGAGGGAGAGAAGAAAAAGTGGAGAATAACTTAATACAAGAGATCTCATGATTTTTCTAGGTCTAAAAACTGAACAAACAGAGATGAAAGAGTGAGCAGAGAGGGAGGAGAGAGAGAAGAGAGAAAGAGGAAAGGAGCCGAGACGGGGAGAGAGGGAGGAAAGAAGAGGGGGAGAATAACTTCATACAAGATCTCATGATTGTATAAGGGCAAGAACTGAGAGGAAAAGAGAAGGAGGGAGCAAGAGAGAGGGAGGAAGGGGAAAAGCGGAAATGGGAGTGAGGGAGGAAAGGGGGAGAGAGGGAGAGGGGAGGGAGAAAAAGTGCAGAATAACTTCATACAAGATCTACGTCTTAAAACTGAACAATAGAGAGAGGAGGAGAGAGAGAGAGAGAGAGGGGGAGAAGAACGGAAAGGAGGGAGAGTAGGAGGGCGTGAGGAATGGACAGGAGGAGAGGGAAGAGGGAGAGGAGGAGAGAAAGGGAGAGGAGGAGAGAGGAAGAGGGGGGAAAGAGAAGAGGTAGAGAATAACTTTTAATACAAGATCTCATGATTGTCTACGTCTAAAAACTGAACAATAGAGATGAAAGAGGGAGCAGAGAGGGAGGAGAGGAGGAGAGAAAGAGGAAAGGAGCCAAGACGGGGGAGAGAGGGAGGAGAGAAGAGGTGGAAGTGAACAATAGAGGAAAAGAGAAGGAGGGAGCAGGAGAGAGGGAGGAAAGAGGAAATAGGAGTGAGGGAGGAAAGGGGGAGAGAGGGAGAAAAAGTGGAGAATAACTTAATACAAGATCTTATGATTGTCTATGTCTAAAAACTGAACAATAGAGAGGAGGAGAGAGGGAGGAAAGGAGGAGAGAGAGGGCGTGAGGAAGGACAGGAGGAGAGAGAAAGAGAGGCAGAGAAAGGGAGAGGGAGGAGAGAGGGAGAGGGGGGAAGAGAAGAGGTAGAGAATAACTTAATACAAGATCTTATGATTGTCTACGTCTAAAAACTGAACAATAGAGAGGAGGATCGAGGAGAGGGAGGAAAGGAGGAGAGGAGGAGAGAGGGCGTGAGGAAGGACAGGAGCAGAGAGAAGAGAGGGAGAGAAAGGGAGAGGAGGGGAGAGGGAGAGGGGGAAGAGAAGAGGTAGAGAATAACTTAATACAAGATCTCATGATTGTCTACGTCTGAAAACTGACCAAACTAGAAGTAGAATGGGGGGAAAAAGCTTTTGGTTATTTTACTTGTTAAAAATGTGACACATTTGAAGGACGTGTAAAAACTGGAGCCACTGCAGCAGTTTAATAATGTGAGATAAACATTTATGATCAAACCTGCTCCTGATTTTAATGTTTTAAATGGACCTGTGCAGTTGTATGTTCTGTTTTTGTTTGTATTGTTCTGTATTTGAACGAAGTATTCTCACTGCGTCCTCGGGCTCTCTGTAGAAATAAAGACACATAAAATGAAAGAATAAGCTGCTCCAGTTTGGAAAATGAACTTGTGATTATGTGATATGTGACAGGCCAAAAAGAAACGGCTCCTCTGACCTTTCCATGGAGGACGGCCACGTTTAGCCCCGGGTCCCGGTCAAAAGGCCTCCAGCTCCTGTAGCAGACGCTGCGCTGTCTCCTGGTTCACCGCATTTCGCACCTCAGGACGGTTTATCGCCACGGTGACCACAGCCCCCCCTCCGCTCCGAGACCACGCTCTGTCCCGCCACTAATGCAGAGGAATGAGAGACAGGGACCAAACAAAAACACAACACAGGCCCAAACAATGTGTGAACAGACTACTGTTCAAGATGTCTGGGGTCGTCAGGTAACCTCAGTGAGTGATTCACATTTGTACAGGGTTAGTGCTGGTTTGGTCCTATTTCAGTCCTGGTTTGGTCCTGGTTTAGTCCTGGTTTTAGTCCTGGTTGGTCCTTGTTGAATCTGGTTTAGTGGTTTAGTCGTGGTTTAGTCCTGGTTTTAGTCCTGGGTTTAGACTTGGTGTAGACTTGTTTAGACTTGGTTAGACTTGGTTTAGACTGGTTTAGACCTGGTTTATTTGTTGGTCCTGGTTTTGGTCCCGGTGGTAGTCACGTTTGGTCCTCATAATTTAGTCCCAGTTTTGGATCTTGGTTTTATTCCCAGTTGTTTAATGGTTTAGTCGTGACTAGTTCAGTAGTCCTGGTTTAGTCCTCCCAGGTATCCTGGTTTAGCTTGGTCTCCGGTGTAGACGTCCCGGTTATGTTCTAGACTTAACTTTGCTCCAGGTTGTCCTGGTTTAGATTTCAGTCTGGTTTAGTCCTGGTTTAGTCCTGGTTTAGTCCTGGTTTGGTCCTTGTTTGATCCTGGTTTAGTCGTGGTTTAGTCCTGGTTTAGTCCTGGTTTAGACTTGGTTTAGACTTGGTTTAGACTTGGTTATAGACAGGTTTAGACTTGGTTTAGACCTGGTTTGATCCTTGTTGGTCCTGGTTTGGTCCCGGTGTAGTCCCGGTTTGGTCCTACTTAAATCCCAGTTTGATCCTGGTTTATTCCCAGTTTAGTCCCGGTTTAGTGCTGGTTTGGTCCTAGTTCAGTTCTGTTTAGTCCTGGTTTAGTCCTGGTTCAGTCCTGGATTAGTCCAGGTTTAATCCTGGTTTGGTCCTGGTTTGGTCCAGGTTTGGTCCCGGTTTGTCCTAGTTAAATCCCATTTTGGTCCTAGTTTAGTCGCGGTGTAGTCCCGGTTGGGTCCTAGTTTAATCCCAGTTTGATCCTAGTTTAGTCCCATTTTAGCCCCATTTTAGTCCCATTCTAGTCCCACTTTAGTCCAAGTTTAGTCCAAGTTTAGTCCAAGTTTAGTCCAAGTTTAGTCCAAGTTTAGTCCTAGTTTAGTCCTAGTTTAGTCCAGGTTTATTCCAGGTTTATTCCAGGTTTATTCCAGGTTTATTCCAGGTTTATTCCAGGTTTATTCCAGGTTTAGTCTTGCTTTTGTCCTAGTATAATCCTGGTTTAATCCCAGTTTAGTCCCGGTTTGGTCCCAGTTTAATCTCGGTTTAGTCCTGGTTTAGTGCTGGTTTGGTCCTAGTTTAGTCCAGGTTTAGTCTTGCTTTTGTCCTAGTTTAATTCCGGTTTAATCCCAGTTTAGTCCTGGTTTGGTCCTGGCTTAGTCCTGTTTAACTTCCAGTTTTGATGTGGTTGAGATTTATCACATTGTTGGGACTGAACACTAAACACACGTCACCCTTTTCAGCAGGTCTCAAACAATGATAAAAATACTTTTACTTTTCAGTCCAGTTCAAAAATGTAGTGGAGTAGAAAGTACAGATACTGCTCTCAAATGTAGTGAAGTAAAAGTAAAAAGTATCCACTTTAAAATATACTTAAGTAAAGTATAAATGCCTGAAATTTCTACTTGAAACTCGAACACACTTTACCACTTTTACTTCATTACATTCCACCTCTGATTAGATCAACAACATGGTTTAAAATTAAAAGTATGTGGTGAAGTAATGTCCCAAAGCGCACTTTAAATTAATTCATTGGATGGACTAACAGCCAACTCATAACAATATAATTATAATTTTTGCACAATAAAATCATAGCAATCCCAAAATATGACACTAAAACTGCATAAATAGTACTTATTGCAGTATTTTTCAAGTGTATTTAATATATTTTTTTTACAAATTTTGCAACAATATTTGTAAATGGGTATAATTTTAGCCCAGTAAATGTACTTCAGTGATGGAAAAAGTTCACAAAATTAAGTTTTCCCACTGCACTGTCTCCATTACAAGACCAGGCCAACACATGTACATAAATATGATAAAGATTTAACTGCATATCAGGCTTTATTGTGCTAAAAGGAGCAAAAATGTGCAAAAAATATTATTAAATGTTTACTTTGGATGGATTAACAGCCTACTCATAACAATATAAACTAATTTAAGCAGTAATTTACAGATTAAACCTGTTGTTCTGTTTATTTTTGACAAACTCGTGGATTTGCTGAACTTTGACTGGGTAGAACTATGGTCCACTGCCCCCTACAGGCGATAAACTGTTACTACAGGCTGGATTATTGTTCACAAACCTGCTTCCCGTGTGTCTCCATTTCTCTTCTCTGAGCAGCTGAAGGCTCTCATCAACTTTAGCTGAAAGAATGCGGCTTGTTTGGGCGTTTTTACTTTGATAAAATACCCTCAAAACCGGTTTTAACGTTCGCAAATACTGAAGCGCCATGATGAGAACGAGCAAATATCGAGGAAAAAGTCCACTGACAAGCTTACAAACGCGGTATTATCGAAGTAAAATTTCCAAACAAAAGTAATTAGTTCATATGTTGGTTAAAAGTTTGAATAACAATCAAAAAGAAACAAAAAAACACGAGGAGAAACGAAACTTAGCCACAAGTGATTTTGGCGCACTGCAGTACTGACGACCGCCCGACAGCAGGGGGCGACAGAGCGCTGCGGCACAATGAGGTCAAACTGGGTTGCCAGATAATAATGACATTTATACCTACTAAAAATACTCATTTTACTGTAATTGAGTCGATATTTTGGGTAATTATACTTTCTAAATGTGTCATATAAGTATAGTTCTATCCATGTAAATAAAATAAAATCTTAAGAGTCCCGAAATATGATAATTAAACTACATAATTAGTACTTAATGTAGTATTTTTTCAGGTGCACTTTATACTTTTACTTGCGTGCAAATTTTGCAGTACTACTAAATGAGTATAATTTTAGCCTGGTAATTGTGCTTCAGTGATGGAAAAGTTCACAATTTTGTTACTTAAGTAAAATTACAGATGCAGGAGCAAAAAAATATGCAAGAAAAATGTATAACATGAAAAACTCTACTTAAATAAAAATGTTAAAGTATGTGTTAAAAGTGTACAGATTTTGAGGGCTAATAAAACTTCAAATGTGGTGATTTTGATAAAGATCCAGTAGTGGAAGAAGTATTCAGTATTGTTATTTCAGTAAAAGTACAGATACTGGAGCAAAAAAAAAAAACTCAAGTAAAAGTATCACATGAAAAATCTACTTAAGTAAAAGTATTAAAGTATCTGCTAAAAGTGTACTTAAAGAGTAAACAGTAAAAGTGTTTCGCACAGATTTTGAGATCCCATAAAGTGTGGTGATTTTGATGAAGATTTGAGCTGAATTTTGTTCAACAGAAACAACTCAATCTATGTTAAGATGGTAAAGTACAGATACCTAAAAATGTTACTTAAATACACTTTAAATAGTACTTTTACTTTGTGACATTCCGCAACTCCTGTACGTTGATCATTTTAGCCCTGTAGCTGCACTTTTACTTGAGTACAAATATTCAGGAGGCTCCCCTTTCCCCCATTTTGTGTTTACACTGAACCAAGTTATCCTAAAGTAAAAGTATCATTAAGAACATCCTCTGACCATCAAAAAATCCAAACACATGAAACACATTTTATCTTTTTTAATAAAAGATTAATCTTCTTCTTTTGTGTTGCTCTTTTTTACACAGTTTAAGGCATCATGCACAAAAAATAAGCCAAACTAAAGGCAAAAGTCTTACACCTACCAAAATGAGACTCTAACATCTGAATAACTGCTGTTAAAAATAAGTTTGTACAAATATGGCATGTAAGCTGGCATGTGAGTGAATCTCAAAGCAGAACATGAGCTGCTTTCACAGTACTCGTAAACATGGCTTTGAGCAAATCAGGGTTTAAGAGGGAACGCATGCTTAGACCTGGGGCTACACTTCCCTGAAAAGCATGCAACGCCATTCAAATCATACGTACAATGCTTATTTTACTCTCAAATTAGACTTACTTTAACTTGAATTAAACCAAAGACATCAAAACTATTTTTTTTTAAACATTAACAGACAGAAAGATAGTTGTGTCCATCATTTCGCTCCACCTCAGAGTCACGTCACATCATTCCGTGCATTTGGTTCACCTAAAAAACACTGCAAGATTTTAAATACACAAGTTCAAGTCTTTTCCAGATTCACTCCTGGAAGTTTTATTTTAGCGCTGATAAAAACAAGTACCGTTAATAAAGGTACGGTTTATGTGTGAGAGACGTTAGCAAAGGTATTGAAAATGTTGCAGTGGCGGTGGTGGAGCTCTGGGTGGCGCCTGTAGCTTGGCACAGACGACGGGTCCTTTTGTGCTTCTCGTGGACAGTGTGCGTTTATACGATGTTGAAGACCATTGACAGATACTGTTCATACGATACTTGGATCCAGCCGTCCTGATCTGTGTCGTACTGTCTGAAAACGTCAGTCAGCCTCTGCGGGAGAGAAAGGAGAAGGTTTAGACTTGTATGCTGGAATAAAAGAGTGAGGAGTTTGGTTTTGGCATCTGAAATCCTCATAATGTTTATCATAGATTTAAAAAGATAAATGGAATAATTCAGAGTTTAAAAGGCTCATATTACACTGTTTAATCTGTTTTAATGTTGTTTCCTCGTCACAAACAGACCTGGAGTTGTGTTTTTTTGTTTCATTCACATGTTTAACACACAAACCCTGCAGATTTAGGCTGAGTTCTTCTCTAAAACTGAAAACACTCCAGACTGTTCCACCTTGTGATGTCATCATGTGGTGATACAGTTGTCCCTCGCTGCAGTTCACCTTTCGCGGTTTCGCTGTTTCGTGGATTTTTAAAGCGCAATTTTGCTTCTTTTTTTTTACGCCGTATGAGCGTGCATTGTGTTCTGTGTCCTGATTGGCTAAGGGACTGTAGACCATTGTGTTCTGCGTCCTGATTGGCTGAGGGACTGTAGACCATTGTGTTCTGCGTCCTGATTGGCTGAGGGACTGTAGACCATTGTGTTCTGCGTCCTGATTGGCTGAGGGACTGTAGCCCAATGTGCTCTGCGTCCTGATTGGCTAAGAGACTGTAGACCATTGTGTTCTGCGTCCTGATTGTAGACCATTGTGTTCTGCGTCCTGATTGGCTAAGAGACTGTAGACTATCGTGTTCTGCGTCCTGATTGGCTAAGGGACTGTAGACCATTGTGTTCTGCGTCCTGATTGGCTAAGGGACTGTAGACCATTGTGTTCTGTGTCCTGATTGGCTAAGAGACTGTAGACTATTGTGTTCTGCGTCCTGATTGGCTAAGGGACTGTAGACCATTGTGTTCTGCGTCCTGATTGGCTAAGAGACTGTAGACCATTGTGTTCTGCGTCCTGATTGGCTGAGGGACTGTAGACCATTGTCCATCAGTCTCCTCCGTGTCTCCTGTACAGTACAGAATGTGTCAGACAAATTTACATAAATGTTCAATCGACACTACAGTGGAGCGACGCCAGGACGAAGAGGCACAGTCAGAAGATCAGTGAAATACACGTGAGTCACTATTAATTAATTTAACAAGAGAGAAATGTGAGAAAATGTTAATGCCTGTGTGAGAAAAGTGTATAAAGTGTGTGGTGAGGGGTTTTACAGCAAAAGATACAGAATAATTGTAACAAAAATAAAGCTGATTTTGCGGCTTTTGCCTATTGTGGGTTATTTTTAGAACATAACCCCCACGATAAACGAGGGACTACACACCTTCACAAGAACCATCTGGATGATTTCAGCCCTGGAATTGCCAATCTCTACTAAATTAAAAAGTAAAGTAAAAGTAGCTGTTAACTTGAAAACTACCACTTCATGACATCACAAGGTGGAACAGAGCATTTTGAGCTTTGACTAATAATTAAGTGTTACTCAAACATGTGTGAATGAAACAAAACACAACTCCAGGTCTGTTTTTGAGGAGGGAACAGCGTTAGAACATGATTTAACACTCACAAGAGTCAGTTTTATGTAATATGGGGGGACTGATGATTATAGATTATGAGCTACTCAAATCGTACATGAAACAAAATATGTTTAGAATTTTTTGGTTTATATATAAGTTTATTGGTTTATTATAAGTTGCAGAAATTGATTTAAAACAGTGTGCATTTATGTTTATTGAAGACGTATATGAAGCTTTAAAACTAGTCTTAAAAAAGGCAGTAATCTGATTGTTCACATGTACAAAAAGTCAATTTTTTGCCCCTGTACAGACGTTAGAGGCTCGTAGGATCAAAATGAGGTCACTGTCTGTATCGTTTCTCAAGTTCAGGCCTAAGAGGCAACTGCTGTAGTGATTTGGGGCTTTGCAAAAATGAATTGAACTGAATTGAATCTAGTTTTACAGCATTTGTGAACTGGGAAGTCAGCTTGATGCACTGGTTCAAATTAGCAATATAAAAAGGTACTTGGTGAGTAATTAAAATGGATTAGTTCTGTTTTGCATGTTTTTAAGATGGTAAAAATGAGGTACATGTTTTGTCTATGGGGAAAATGACTGAGAATCGTGTTGAATCAGTCCACAGTTTGTATCGTCTTCATGTTTTTACCTGTAGTACGATACAGCACTGGATGAAGTCGTCAAACGCCACCTGGCTCTTTCTCTGACGGTCGAATTTCTCTATCAGCGTGCCGTAGAACTGATCTGACAAGCGGTAACCTGCCAATCACATAACAGTGAGTTCAATCTGAGAGCTGTGGAACCTTTGACTCAAACACAAAACACATCTAAATGTTCTGTAACGAGTTATAATTCTACCGATACTAACGCAGAAGAACGACAAAACTCACAGCAAACAGTTTAAATGGCTCATATCGCACTGTTTCCTCCTCACAAACAGACCTGGAGTTGTTTTTTTTTGTTTCATTCACACATGTTTAACACACAAACCCTGCAGATTTACGCTGAGTTCTTCTCTCAAACTGAAAACACCCTGTTCCACCTCGTGATGTCATCGTGTGGTAATACAGGAAGTGCTTAACTGTGTTTGTAAACTCCACACACCTTTTTTTAGCATCATTTGGATCATTTCAGACCTGGAATTGCCAATCTAGGTAGATGTTAACTTGAAAACTACCACTTCATGACATCACGAGGTGGAACAGAGCGTTTTGAGCTTTGGAGATGTTACAGACTAATAATAAAGTGTTACTCAAACATGTGTGAATGAAACAAAACACAACTCCAGGTCTGTTTTTGAGGCGTAAACAGCACTTGAACATTATTTAAAGTTCACGAGAATCTATTTTCTGTAATATAGAAGCTTTAAGGCTGAAAAGGAAAGACTAAAGACACAAGAAAGTTTATTAATTTGACCAGGTACGTACAGCAATTCACAGATATGATTTGTTGTTGGGTTTAATTTATACTGGATGCCCGTTCTCCTTCAATCCTTTCAATATCCTGCACTAAATAACAAGGCTTGTGATTCATGTGGCTGGATTAGGTTAACTTTGACTTTGCCAGTGAGGAAATATTATTTATATACTACACAATTATAATTATTACTATTATTATTATTATTATAGTTATTATTATTATTGTTATTATTATCATTATCATTATTATTATTGTTATTACTATTATTATCTTTATTATATTATTATCATTATTATCATTAATATTATTATTATTATCATTATTATCATTATCATCATTATCGTTATTATTACCATTATTATTATCATTATTATCATTATCATTATTATTATTACTATTATTATTTTTATTATATTATTATCATTATTATCATTATCGTTATTATTATTATTATCATCATTATCGTTATTATTATTATTATTATTATCACATCTAACCAGTTCCAACAAGGTAACGTCTATTTAGAATTGTGAAAGAAATTAACATGCGATAACACATTAAAATCTTAATGAACAGGTTATTAAAATTATTTAGACTTAGTAACTAATTAACACATGGAAGTGGTCACATTTTTAGGCGGGTTAAGTGTATTGCCCAAGGACACAACGGCAGCACCCACTCTAACCCCTTAATGAAGCAGTTACAACACAAAGTCTTAACCTTTCTTGATAAACTAAGTATCTGTTCTGGTTTTATAAAAGTGGAATGGCTGTTTTGTTTTTTTTTTTAAGATTAAGAAAATAAACATGCAAATTTGTCAAACCAGTCACTGCAGCAGAGCCCTCCACCACTGCACAGCACACTAAAGTTAATAATGGTTAGCATACTTTGCTGCTCACCGAATCCAGTTAGAGCCTGTTTGAGCTCGTTTCTATCAATGAACCCGGAGTTGTCGCGGTCGTACGTCCTGAAGATGTTCTGCCAGTCGGTGATGTACTTCCACACTCCGGCGAACTCGTTAAAGTTCACTCCACCTTTGTTTTCTCTGTCGAACATGGCTGAAACGGAGAAGAGGAGAGTATTACACCTTTATTTTAAACAACAGACAGGATAAAGAAGTGGAGTGAGGCAGTGTGACGTCTCCCATTTTCAGCCTTTTCAGCAGGTCTCAAACTATAACAAAGATACTTTTACTTGAGTACATTTGAGAGCAGTATCTGTACTTTCTACTCCACCAAATTTTTTAACAGGACTGAAAAGTAAAAGTACTCACAGTAAAATCTACTCAAGTAAAGAGCAGATACTTAAAAATTGTGTCCTGGATACATGTGTACTGTCCTGTTTCTTGTCTGTAAAACCCCTCACCACACACTTTATACACTTTTCTCACACAGGCATTAACATTTTCTCACATTTCTCTCTTGTTTAAACACAAAGTTCAAACCTTCGTCGGTGCCTTTGTCGGTGCAGAACGTTTCATCGACATTGTGGGTTTTGTCGGGGAGAAAACTTGCAAACATACAGCACTTCAGAGTCACACTGATCCAACATTTATGTAAATTTGTCTGACACATTCTGTACTGTACAGGAGACACGGAGGAGACTGATGGACAATGGTCTACAGTCCCTCAGCCAATCAGGACGCAGAACACAATGGTCTATAGTCCCTCAGCCAATCAGGACGCAGAACACAATGGTCTACAGTCCCTCAGCCAATCAGGACGCAGAACACAATGGTCTACAGTCCCTCAGCCAATCAGGACGCAGAACACAATGGTCTACAGTCCCTCAGCCAATCAGGACGCAGAACACAATGGTCTACAGTCCCTTAGCCAATCAGGACGCAGAACACAATGGTCTACAGTCCCTTAGCCAATCAGGACGCAGAACACAATGGTCTACAGTCCCTCAGCCAATCAGGACGCAGAACACAATGGTCTACAGTCCCTTAGCCAATCAGGACGCAGAACACAATGGTCTACAGTCCCTTAGCCAATCAGGACGCAGAACACAATGGTCTACAGTCCCTCAGCCAATCAGGACACATGTATTTTACTACTTTTACGTTCCACCACAACTTTTTTTAGTTTGAAAAACCACAATTATGACGTGAAACACAAATCATGCAGCTCTAGTGGAACATGTTCCTGCATTATTCGACTGTACTATAGGATTCTTTCTTCACTCTGTTGGCAACAAGCGAATGCCGATCCTTAAAACACCTTTAATCAGCTTTTCTCACCCCGGGGTAAATGCTAAAACAAAGAAAACATTGATTTTCTGTTGCAACTTGAGGCAGGCTTTCATTTTATGCATTTTCCAACTGAGATTTTTCCAGTGTGCCCAGCGGTCCGTGAACGCACCATAACTGCAGTGTACATAAAAACTCTGGACCCCTGACTAAAAGCAGTAAAAGTACACGGCTCCTCCCCATGTGATTCAATCCAATTACCTCCCGACAAAGGGAGTGTGATCACAGGATACGCTTCTGGCTCAGAGACGATCTCACAATGGACTTAAAGCAGACAGTACAGTGGGAACGAGAGGCACTGGTATTACGGGATTAACTCTGGAAAGTAAGTAAGTAGGGCTAAAGTAAATTAACTTTAACAGTGATGGGAAGAAAAGCAAAAGAAAAATACGTTTTGCTGCTTATTAAGTGTGTAAGGCGTCTCATTTGTCTGTTATTAATGCTTATATCTTGATTTAATGACATGAAAATAACGAAATAAAACACCAGGATGATGCAGAGCGGGTTAATACAAACATTTAAGACCAAAACGACGAGTCTGACAGCAGCAGTTAGAGAAAGGAGCGAAGGTTTTTCAAGTCGGAAACTGGAAAATGCACTTAAAGAGTAAAAGTCAAAGCATTTCACACAGATTTTGAGGTCTTATGAAGCTTCACATGTAGTGATTTGGATACTGACACTGATTTGTGCTGGATTTTGTATGAATGCTCTGTTCCACCTCGTGATGTCACAAAGTGGTAGTTTTCAAGTTAACAGCTCCTTTTACCTTTAGTTCAGCAGAGATAAGTGGCAACTCAACAACTCTAGGTCTGTTCGTAACCAGGAAACTACATTATGACATAGATCAGAAAATAGCGTAACATGGGCCCTTTAAAGCCAATCTGTTGCTATGGAGACTTAATTTCCTTCTCTAGAAAGTCCCACAATATGACATTAAACTTGCCTACCTCACATTATTCAATAACATGTTTTTATTGAGGAAAGGTAATTTGAAAATCACACATTCCTGCTGTGAGGGGGCTCATCTTTCAACAGATCTGGCTCATAACTTGGCCTGGCTGCATTTGTTTCCATGGAGATAGCTACGTTTAATGCCATACTATGGACAATTCTAGGCAAATAGCTTTTCCAAGAAGAACTTTTTTCTCCCCTTTTTATGTTTAATTCAGAAAACATTGGCAATTCCACATCTGAAGTCATCCAAATGAGTCTAAACATGAAGCTGTATGCAGTTTAAAAACACAGTGGAGCACTTCCTGTATCACCAATTGATGACATCACAAGGTGGAACAGAGTGTTTTCTGCAGGGTTTGTGTGTTAAACATGTGTGAATGAAACAAAAAAACACAACTCCAGGTCTGTTTGTGATGAGGAAACTGCATTAGAACAGATCAGAAAACAGTGTAACATGAGCCCTTTAAATCTTTCTGTCTTTCAAAAAAAGTCAGTCCGCTTTCGGCCATCTTGGATTTAGTTTTTATCTTTATTTAACTCAACTATGAACAGATCAATAGCCGCGGGTTTGAGGCTGTATCCGTGAAGCTGTCAGAGTTGAGTTTTCATTACTCCTGTTGCCTGTTTTTACTTGTTTTTCGAGTCACAGCCGAAACGTTTGCTGAATCTAATTTCTCCAGAGCTAATACAGTAATGACTTAATGCGGTCGCCATGGTGAAGGCACAAACAAACATTACAACACTTAAGAAAGAGGAGTTATTTCAGTATCACAGTCAGCAGACACTTACAGATGATGGAGCGCACCGTCACAGGGTTGAAGGGAGTCCACGTGCCTGGAAAAGAGGAACAATCAGACATTAGAAAAGCATATTAAAGTCTATTTTCATCCATTTTCTTCTCATGGAGGACGCGCCTGAAGCAGAAAAGTTACATAATGCGCCTTTAAAGAAAACTACAACTATTGTGTTTCTTGCAGATTGGAACATTGATGCATTTTAAGTGAGTGAGAGTTTGAAAAGATGAAATTAAAGTGATTTTTTACAAATATGACGTCATATTTCTAAACCAGGCTCTGTGTAAAATGGTTAAATGTCCATTTGGATTTTTTTTTTTGCTTTGGTTTCTATGGTTTCGGTTTGTGTTAAGGCTTGGACGGTTTGATCGTCTTGCATTTTGATCCAGGCATAAACGTAACACATTTATTCATTGTGTTTTATAGTGACGTTTCTCCAAGTGCTGTCCTCCAGGTCCCACCGGTGGAGCTGGAGGACATGTCTGGGGTGAGGGAAGTCTGGGAGTTTCACATAAAAGTCAACAAACATGATACAGGGAAAGAACGAGAAAACACCAAGATACTGTGACATTATAACCCTGTATTTGTTCTACAGCTTTCATTTTATCACAGGACAGATCACAAAAAGTTCTCCACTAATACAAAGAAAAAGTACCTATAATAAATATTGTTATTGTTTAAAAAAATTCAAAAATCATGTATCAAATGATAAGTTAATATAGTAAAAGTCGTGAATTGGCTGAAGTTATTGCCTGATTTTGAGTAATTCACATTTAAAGGTCTGATATTACACAAAATTGAGCTTTAAGTCATGTTCTAATGCGGTTTCCTCCTCAAAAACAAACCTGATCATTTGTGACTTGGTTCAAACTGATGAGACTTTTGGTGCTTCCATGAGTTTATTTCTATATCACATTTAAAACAACGTGAACTGACCAAAGTGCTTCAGATAAAAGTCAACAAATATACACGAAACATAGGAAAAGAAGAATAAAACACAAAGAAATCCTGACCAGCTAGTGTTAAATGTCAGGGAGAAGAGCTGGGTGAGTAGTTGTAGTAGTACCACTACTACTGCTATCACTACTACTACTACTGCTACTGCTACTACTACCACTACTACTACCACTACCACTACTACTACAACTACCACTACAACTACCACTACTACTACAACTACCACTACTACTACAACTACCACTACAACTACCACCACTACTACTACTTCTACTTCTACTTCTACTGCTACTTCTACTGCGACTTATAGTACCACCACCACACTACTACTACTACCACTACTACTACGAACTACAAAACACCAATATATCATGTCAAGCTAGTGTTGAACCTCAGGGAGAAGAGGTGGGTGAGGCAGTTGTAGTAGTAGTAGTACTGCCACCACTACTACTACCACTACCACTACAACTACCACTACAACTACCACTACTACTACTTCTACTTCTACTGCTACTTCTACTGCCACCACTACCACTACCACCACTAGCACTACTACTACTAATAGTACCACCACGACAACACTACTACCACTACTACTACTAATAGTACCACTACGACAACACTACAGCTACCACTACTACCACTACTGCCGCTACCACCACTACTACTACTACTTACAGTACCATCACACTCCTAACACTACATCACCACTACTACTACCACTACTACTAGTACTACCACTAACACTACCACTACTGCTACCTATAGTACCACCACTACTACTACTTATACTACTACTGCTACTATGACTACTCCCACTACTAAACTACTACTATTATTACTACAACAATTTTACATGTTTTAAATTACAACAGAACTTATATTACATTTTGTATATTTTTTTTAAAGTAAACATCTCATGAGGATTGAGATTAAAGGTTGACCACATATCAGCTCTATATGACCCTCTCAAAATGCTTTAAAACACGAGTATAAAGTCATATATCTGCTTTTGTGAACTGTTCTACACTCCTTCCAAATGTTAAACCTAAACTAATACATTTTGTGTTGGATTGTCAAAATATCTTTTAAGTATCATTATTGTTATAATAAAAAAAAGACACAATATTTCAAAATCCTGCCGTAAACAGTGGAATAAGCAAAAGCAGCAGATCTATCTATAATTATAACACTCAAATACACATAATTATCACCACGGTTACACCATTCAACCCACAGTGATGAACTACAGGAGCCTCAGATGGACAAAACTCCCACAGGAACGACACATGTGTAAAACAGCTGCTCCACTGTTTTAAATCCTCGTTTCACGCTTAAAGAGGCCATATGACAACGTTTTATGATCCATTATAATGTTTCCTCGTCACAAACAGACCTGGAGTTGTGTTTTGTTTCATTCACGCATGTTTAACACACAAACCCTGCAGAAAACACTTTGTTCCACCTTGTGATGTCATCATGTGGTAATACAGGAAGTGCTTCACTGTGTTTTTAAACTGCATACACCTACACTAGAGTCATTTGGATGATTTCAGCCCTGGAGTAACCAATCTCTACTGAACAAAAGGTAAAAGGAGCTGTAAACTTGAAAACTACCACTTCATGACATCACAAGGTGGAATGGAGAATTTTGAGCTTTGGAGATGTTAGACTAATAACAAAGTGTTACTCAAACATGTGTAAATGAAACAAAAACACGACTTCAGGCATGTTTTTGATTAGGTAACAGCACTAGAACATGAGTTATGACTTTGTTCCACCTTGTGATGTCATCATGTGGTACAGGAAGTGCTCCGCTGTGTTTTTAAACTCAATACACCTTCATTTCCAGCATCATTTGGATGATTTCAGACCTGGAATTGCCAATATTTTCTGAATGAAAAGTAAAAAAGCTAGCTACTAACTTGAAAACTACCACTTCATGACATCACAAGGTGGAACAGAGCATTTTGAGCTTTGGAGATGTTACAGACTGATAATAAACATGTGTGAATGAAACAAAACACAACTTCAGCTCTGTTTTTGTAACACGACTTAACGCTCACAAGAGTCAGTTTTGTGTAATATGGACGCTTTAATCATTACGCCACTGCTGGTGATATATTTTTAATCTGCTTTTTAGACGCTATGACCTGTTACTTATTTATGGTCTAATTGAGACAGATTCCCCGCTGAAGCCACTCTGATTTCCAATAGTCTCATAAACAAGAGCGCGCAGGCTGATAAAAGCATCTGAACAAAACTCACATTAAGGACGCAGCGTATGACAGATGAGCCGCTCTTAATGCGAAAGTTTGGATTAAAGCACAACGCCACGGCACTAAACACGACTATTAGACATCGAAACAATCAAAACTCATAAAAAACACTGATGGAATTATGTTAGAGAACGAAACGACTCCATTGTTGACATCTTGACCATGAATATTAATTATGTAATGTAATAATAATGCTGCATTTGTCTTTTCCAGATGCTCAGAGTCGCTTTATAATTTCATGCATTATTCATTTACTCATTTGAAGGTGGTGCTGAGCGACCCTGGGGCAGACGGACGGAAGCAAGGCTGCCAATCTGCGCCATCGGCCCCCTCTAACCATCACCAACGCTCACGCACACACCGCTTTCACTCGTTTTCTTCTCCCACTCCTTTTCAAGCGTAAATAAGAAAATAAAAATGCTAAAATGTTCATGATTACCCTTTACAATTAATTATGAATTCATAGATCATCTTACAACCCTTCTTAAAACTAAAGTACTTTCTTGCAGTGTGGAAGAGTGAAGTACTGTTCTAGTCACGACCTGAAGAGTTTGGTTGAGGTTGGTGAGGCTTTAGTACAAAAGCAATAAGAGAAGTAAGAGTAAGAGCGGGAACAGCTTTACAAGTGCAGTTTTATTTGGAGTAAGATGAACGAGCGGCTTCAGTTTCAGACCTGACACCGGCTCTTTGTGCAAAAAAGAATTTTACACTTCTCCACACAAGCCCTTTCCTCACAGCGTGTCTTTGTAGTAAACAGATTGAAACTCAAAGTACAAGAAAAACGTTAGCTTAGGCCACAACTGCAATCAACACTACGCTTTCTGTACAATTTATTCTAAAAATGCACTGTGTAACTTTTCTGATAGACTGTCTACCACCTGCTGGACTCCATGCAGAGGTTATGCTTTGTCTGGAATGTTCTACAGTATGGCATTAAACCAACGAGCTAAGTTACAAGTCACATCTATGGAGCGGCAACCCCGTTTATAGTTACGATGCATGATTTTTAAGGTATTTTAAAGCCTAAAAAACACATGTAATAGAATATACGCTAGATATATCAGTTTAATGCCATACTGTGGAACTATAAACTGTATAAAGAAGTGGACTGAGTGAGTGTGACGTCACCCACATCGCTCAGCTCCAGTCAAATGAAGCTCATCGAGGCTAGAGCAGGTATAGCGGCTAATTTGGAGTCGAGTTTCATATTTGGAATTTCGATTGTGAGTATCATAGCAACCAAAGAGTCAATCCAGAGTGAGGCTGTTAAAAGCAACGGCCATTCCTGCTCACACTGCTGGTTTGCAACCCAGTGAATCAATTCTAACCCTAGCGGGAGTGACCTCGGGGAAAGAAGGCGCCTGATTTGTCTGTTATTAATGTTCATATCTTGATTTACAAACACAATAGTGAAATAAAAACCCCAAGATCATGTAGAGGGTTAATACGAAGTTTTAAGACCAAATTGACGAGTCTGACAGCAGCAGGTACAGAGAGAGGGGACACAGTTTTTCAATAGAAAGTGAATTGGAGCCAAAGTCGATTAAGTCGGAAGCCATGCTCACTTCCTGTTTGGATCGCGGTGGCTAGCGTGTTAGCTATGCCCATGTATATACTGTAAGTCGCACCAGCCAAAAAATGCAGAATAATTAAGAAAAAAAACATATTTCACATATAAATTGCATCTGAGTAAAAGTCACACCCCAAACTATGAAAAAAAAAAAAAAAAGGGAGATTTATAGTGGGGAAAAATACGTGTGTGGACCATTAAAACCAACACGTTAACATACGGCAATGACATGTACAAGCAGGTGGCAGACCCTCCATAAAAAAATGTTACAGAGTACAGCTTTAACCATCAAATTTGAAAAAATCGGTCCAGAAATAGTGCTCCAGTTTTGCCTCACTGTCTTCCACGTCTCCTCACTCGCCCTGGTGCTGATTTATTGATGGGTCTTGTCCTGTCTGGAGCTGAGGGAGTGAAGGCCCGGGGCTAAAGCTGGAGCTAGAATCTATATCCCTTCAGTGTCGTCCTGAGCTCCCATCTGAGCCTCTGTGTAGTACTGCAATATCGACTCATTTGTGATGGCTCCACTTACATGCTCCACTGCCCCACATAATGGAAACTGTGTTCTACGTTCACATTAGGAGCAGATGCTACTTCCTAAACAAAATATCACAAATGTTATGTTTGGAAAGTCATGTCGTTTGTCTTTGTTTCATTATCAATATGAAAAAGAAGAAGAAGAAGAAGAAGCATGTTTCTAAGTTTATCCTTAAATCAATGCTACTTCCTAAACAAAATATCATAAATGTTATTTTTGGAAAGTCATATCGTTTGTTATTCGTTTCATTAACAATATGAAGAAGAAGACGAAGACGAAGAATACAAAGAAGTATATGAAGAAGACGAGGAAGAATACGAAGAAGAATGCGAAGAAAAAGAACACGAAGAATACGACCAAGAAGATGAAGAAGACGAAGAAGAAGAATACGAAGAATAATAATGCAAAGAAGAATACGAAGAAGGATATGAAGAATACAAAGAAGAATAATACGAAGAAAACAGAATACAAAGAAGAATACGAAGGAGAAGAAGAATATAAAGAAGAATACGAAGAAGAAGAATAATACGAAGAAAACAGAATACAAAGAAGAATACGAAGAAGAATACGAAGAAGAATACGAAGAAAACAGAATACAAAGAAGAATACGAAGGAGAAGAAGAATATGAAGAATACGAAGAAGAATACAAAGAAGAAGAATACGAAGAAGAAGAATACGAAGAAGAATACGAAGAAGAATACGAAGAAAACAGAATACAAAGAAGAATACGAAGGAGAAGAAGAATATGAAGAATACGAAGAAGAAGAATACAAAGAAGAAGAATAGGAAGAAGAAGAATACAAAGAAGAAGAAAAGGAAGAAGAAGAAGAATACAAAGAAGAAGAATACAAAGAAGAAGAAGAAGAAGAAGCATGTTTCTAAGTTTATCCTTAAATCAATTGGAGCAGATGTTACCTCCTACACAAAATATCACAAATGTTATCTTTGGAAACTCATTTCATTTGTCTTTGTTTCATTATCAATATGAATAAGAATACGAATATGAAGAAGAAGAATACGAAGAAGAAGGAGAAGAATATGAAGAAGAAGAATACAAAGAAGAAGAAGAATATGAAGAAAAATACGA
This sequence comes from Periophthalmus modestus, assembly GCA_019594935.1. Lineage (NCBI taxonomy): Eukaryota > Metazoa > Chordata > Actinopteri > Gobiiformes > Gobiidae > Periophthalmus > Periophthalmus modestus. The sequence continues at coordinate 21,155,633 of JAIEZT010000021.1, read as the reverse complement.
AGAAGACACATGTTTCTAAGTTTATCCTTAAATCGATTGGACTTGGATCAAATGTGCTGGTGTGGACTGTCAAATATGAGTCAGTTAAAGGCGCTGTACCTGTTTTATGGCTGTCGTAAAAACTAGTTCATTTTTAAAGGGCCTATATCACACAAAAGTGACTCTTGTGAGGTTTTGGTCATGTTCTAAAGCTGTTACCTCATCAAAAACAGACCTGGCGTTGTGTTTTGTTCCATTCACATGTCTGAGTAACTCTTTATTATTAGTCTGTCTAACTCAAAACGCTCTGTTCCATCTTGTGATGTCATGAAGTGGTAGCCTAAATATGCTCTTTAATGGTTTGCAATGGTCCAAAGTTGTTCCTCTCTGACCTTATACAATCTGACCATCCTAATTATTCACCACGAAAGGTCTGTAAGCAACTCTTATAGACCTTGCAGGGATCGAAAAGCTAACCACACCTACCCTGTTAACACACACTTCCTGATTATCAAGACAATAAAATGCTTTCTAATGAGATCGACTTATGTTGACCTTATTTTGAGCTGCTTATAGAATATATCTGCACTGAGGCGAGATGGATGTAGCTCAAATACATGGAGAAAACTCATGTAATGTCCAAAAAGTCATGGGATTAGAAAAAAAAATAGTTTTGTTGGTCCAATTGAGCAATAATATCTGATGAGCTAACTGCTAAAACAATCGTTAGCAACAATCCCAGTACGATACACACCAGTAAAACCATACAGAAAACTCAGGAAACTAAATCAAATAGAGCCAGATCACAATTGTAACGTCATAAACAAAACACCCTGCAGGTCTTGCCGTAAAACTTACATCGGGGATTGTGATGTGACGTGGCTGGGATTAGTTCTTGCTCTTTTAAAAGAATCAAATCTTTTTCTTTCTAGTTTGTATGCATTTTTACACAGATTAATCCTGAAGCGACACAAGAATCAGCACAGAATCAGAGCAAGAAACACGAGTGAGGGATTTATGAAGAAAAAAAAATGTATTTGGCATCATAAAAACAGATTTTGAAATTATTATTATTGTAGTGCAATGTTTTATTTAGATATTTATCATTTCAAAGGGTAAACACTCTCCCACTCTCAGTTTGAACCATTTTAAACACATCTGAGCCTTAGTTGTTTCTCTCGTGCATATTTTGTAGTTAAAATGAGTTTTCACATTGGTTTCTGTCATATAAATACATAGAAAAAAAGACAATCTTTTGAATGTGTCTTTGAAATGAACAGATCCAAAAGAGTCGGAGACCCTAAAAGAGCCGAAAGGGAGGGCTTTCAGTACACGAATAAAGGAACACAGGACAGAATGGGAGAAGAAAACAGCGAAGGCGTGTAAAATCTGCCATTTGTGACACTGGAAAAGAGAAAACCACATTATGGACGGGGATGGAGCAAACATCATTGGGACAGAGGACAACAAACAAAAATCAAAATATGAGGACTTTAAACCCGGACAAGGGGCCTTTCTGCTCTCACACACCTGCGATACTGTCCTGAAGAAGTCGGACTACAGATGGCGCTGTTGTCCTGCTTCTACCAGTAGAAAAACAGCGGCAAAAAGTGTTTAAATCAGCTGATCGCACACGTCGCAGTAACACCAAGTGACCACTCTGAGATGGGTGGCGCTAGTGAGCAGGGCATAAAAACAAACTGTACCTTGGTTTGGAAAAAAATCTATTAAAATAAAATAGTATAATATCATTAACTTCATCAGTGCCATAGAGATAATTAATTTTATAACATTTATTCCTTGTGTTTTTAATAATGTAACATCCAAACGAGTCTAACTCAGCTTGGTACTGAATCAGAAGCACAATCTAATTACACATTTTCTTGCACACGATATTTCCAAGCCTCTCACGTCTAATACGGCTAATCAATAGGGTCAGCTGTGGTCAGCAGTTTTAAATTACTCTGTGTTTGAAAGTACCAAAGGACAAGCAGCTTCCAGCACAAAAACATGCGGCGGCGTCCTGGACCGACCACGAAACACTAGAGACGCCAAAGGACTTTTGTTTTACATTTTTAAATACAAGACTTCACCGAGTGCACACAAAGCCAAGAGCATAAACATTAGAGAGAACGCAACAGAAATAATAACAGCTGAAACTAATATATAACAGATGCATTTCAGAAGAAGAAGAAGAATCTGTAGAAATCTATAACAGGTTTAATACGCGATAGACCCCATAGAGGCAGAAGATTTGATTTAACCTCCTGAGACCTGAGCTCGTGCATGACTTGTTTTTTTAATTTCTCTTTGTTTTTTGGGCTGATTGGACCTGATGAGTGTAAAAACAAAGAATTATCGTTTTACATTATGTAGTTTCTGAGAAAAGTCCAAAACCAGAAGACTTTTTTGCCATTGTCGGTGAACACAGAACTTACTTTGGTGATAAAGTGCAACATAAAAACACACTGAATAAATACAAATAAGGGCATGCATGAAGTTAACAATGCTTAAAAATAAAATAAAATACTTAGAGGTAGAAAATATATACAACAGCAGCAGCATCAGAACAGCAGTGCAACATGGGCTATTAAGGTGAGCGGTGTTATAAAGTGTCCAGTTTAGTGCAGATATTGTTAAGTGCTCATGAGACAAACTGCTGACAGGTGCAGGAAAACAGACTTAAAAATATATATATATATTTCTGAACATTCTAAACTCTTAAAAATATTCTAAATTGAACATCTTTGCACTGTTGCTGTTCTTTTTCTTCTAAAAATTTGCATTGCTGCCTAGACAACCCAAAATGTGTTGTCCACATATGAGGACACCAGGTCTCAGGAGGTTAACTATTTTAAAGCGCCCATATTACTCTGTTTTCTGATCTATTCTAATGTTTCCTCGTCACAAACCGACCTGGAGTTGTGTTTTTTTGTTTCATTCACACATGTTTAACACAAACCCTGCAGATTTAGGCTTCTCGAGTTCTTCTCTCCAACAGAAAATACTCGTTCCACCTTGTGATGTCATTAAGTGGAAATACAGGAAGTGCTTCAGTGTGTTTTTAAACTCCACACACCTTCACTAGAATCATTTGGATGATTTCAGCGCTGGAATTGGGAAACTCTACTGAACAAAGGGTAAAAGGAGCCGTTAACTTGACGTCACAAGGTGGAACAAAGCATTAGAGATGTAGACAAACTTAAAATAAAGAAACAAAACAACTCCAGCTATGTTTCTGAGGAGTTAACAGCATTATAACACGACTTAAAGCTCACACGAGTCCATTTTTGCGTAATCTAGGACCTTAAATGTCACCGCTGCATCTACAATAAGCCGCATTCACTCAACCAAAGTTATTACACTGAAAAAACATGCTTTGCCCTTTTCCCTCGCCCCACGTACACACGGCTAACACAGTGCACACAGCAGGAGCCTCCACTAGGGGTCACCGGTGAGGCCAGACCGAGGTGCGCCGTGTGGTTTGTGAGTCAGTGAGTCTTTGGGACAATGTGCTCTCTGTCCCATGAACACACTGCGCTCTGTACAGACGCCAACTGCCAGGAAGGCGGACGAGACGTGGGGGGTGAGGAAAGAGTCGGGAAAAAAACACTTATGGCGTTAGAGCAGTGAGGTAAAAAAGTAGTGTGTTAAAGACTGAAAAGTATGTGAAAAGTAGGTCTGACGCGATAATTAGTATAAATGTGTGAGCAAATACAAGAAAACATTGAAAAGCATATTTTTGGTGCCAGTCCCAAGCCGAAAAAAAAACTGCAAAAAGGACATGAAGGGCCTCTGCGATGATCTCTTTATTGTTACATCGTAGTATAATAAATGGTTCTTATTGCATTTTACAGTTTTGAATTATCTCCATAAAACTGGTAGAGCTGAATAGAAAACATCCAAAACAGGCCAATAGCAGCGGTGGAAGAAGTACGCAAGTAAAATACAGATACTGGGGCAAAAAATACTAGTAAAAGTAAAAGTATCACATGAAAAAATTAACTTAAGTAGAAGTATTAAAGTACCTGATTGAGAATGTACTAAAAGGGTAAAAAGTAAAAGTATTTCACGCTGATTTTGAGATCTAATAAACCTTCAAATGTGGTGATTTTGATAAAGATTTGAGCTGAATTTTGTTGAACAACTGAATCAATCGTTATTTTTTCCTATCCATTTCCATTTGTATATTTTTGACAAAATATGATAAAAAGTACTTTTACTTTGCAGCCCAGTTCAAAGACATAGTGGAGTAGAAAGTACAAATACTGCTCTCAATTGTAGTGACGTAGAAGTAAAAAGTACCCACTGTAAAAGGTACTTAAGTAAAGTACAGCTCTTTAAAATTATACTAAAGAACAGTATTTCTTTTACAACTTTTACTTTGTTAGGTTCCACCACAATTCTGAGGCAGACACAGGCAGAACATGCAAAAACACTACGATGACTGCACATACTTCCTCACTCCTCAGGCTCGTAGAATGGTCACATACACTACAGAGTAAATGGTCAGTGAATGCCTCTCCTGTTTAATCTTATATTCGGGAAACGTCTCTGAAGCAGCTCACACATTTGCCTCATTCTCTCCTCGGTGAATGTAAATGAGCCGAGGTTCGTCCACGGCTCTCCAGGTGAAACGTGTACCACATACAGTGAACAAGCGCCTGCCGAGGTCCAGTCTGCAGGCTCCAGGTCTTCTCACACGGACAGAGAAATGTGCTAGATGTTTTAACAAACGCTCTAGATAAAATTCTTCTCAAAAAATGTAATCTAACTTCATTTGAGGACATTTAACGGCCGTAAAGTCCCATATTACACTATTTTCTGATCTGTTCTAATGTTTCCTCATCACAAACAGACCTGGAGTTGTGCTTTTTTTTTGTTTCATTCACACATGTTTAATACACAAACCTGCAGATTTAGGCTTAGTTCTTCTCTCAAACTGAAAACACTCTGTTCCACCTTGTGATGTCATCATGTGGTAACACAGGAAGTGCTCCACTGTGTTTTTAAACTCCACACACCTTCACTAAAGTAATTTGGATTATTTCACCCTAGAATTTGATATCTCTACTGCACTTAAGGTAAAAGGAGTGTTACAACCCAGCTCGAGTGGGGACATGGCAGAAACCAAGTTGAAAAATGGTTAATTAAGACGTAATTTAATTAACAGGGATGTTAAGGGTAAACTGAACAGAAGAGGTCTAAAAATATTGAAAGAAATGGTACCTTGCAAGGTTTAAACAAAAACAAAAAAAGTAAAGTTTACAGAAACAAAACAAAATCTTGATGAACAAACACAGAGTCAGTACTGACAACAAAATGTCCAAAGACAGAGTGTCACTACCACCGTAATGACTCACAAAAGAGACACACTACACATAAAATGACGGACTAGCCACACACAGCCACCCTGAACAGGTGTCCCGATTCTTCTTAAATGGGTGGGAGGCGGCTGAAGTTGGGCCCCAGGACTGGCCAGACTGGAAAACCGTCCTCCAATCACAGCCAAGAGCTCCAACAGCCACGATTATGGGGAAAGTGGACAGATTCAGGGACACACACAAGAAACATAGTGGACAAACACAAACAACGAAAGAACTTAAGGCCTAGGGCTGTAACAAGGAGCTGTTAACTTGAAAACTACCACTGCATGACATCACAAGGTGGAATAGAGCTTTGAAGGTGGAGACTAATAATAAAGTGTTATTCAAACATGAGAATGAAACAAAACACAAGTCCAGGTCTGTTTTTGAGGAGGTAACAGCATTAGAACATGGCTTAAAGCTATGAGAGTCCATTTTGTGTGATATAAGACCTTTAATAACCATCTGTGCGCTGAAGGCAGTGACCTGGATTTTTCCCATGTATTTCAGCAGTTTGTCTTGCCCCAGTGTGCACATTAGCATGCTAGTTGTTGTTAGCTTTTTCTGCCATGGCAAAACTCTGCACTGCTCGTGTGCCTGAGTTGTGAAAAGTGCTTATAAACTCATCGGTGTGAAGAATTAGGGCGTTCAGAGTGCAGAAGGTAAGTGAGAAATAACTTTGGAAACCGTTCTACCAAACCAAAGTAGTTCTGTTTTAAAAAAGAATAAAAAAATCTGGTTCTGGTAACAGATTGGGTACAAAGAGCATTTACCAGATACGCTTAGACCAGTGGTGGGACGTCACAAAGTAAAAGTAGTAAAGCACTATACTTAAACATCTTAGGTATGTACTTTCTACTCCACTACATTTTTAAACGGGACTGAAAAGTTAAAGTATGATGATGAAAAGTCTGAGGGTTTATTTTTCATCAAGTTCATAATTTGAGCAAAGAAAAATCTACAAATAAAAACAGCTGGAATAAAAAAAAGATTCAGTTGTTTCTGTTGAACAAAATTCAACTCAAATCTTTATCAAAACCACCACATTTGAAGCTTTATTCGATCTTAAAGTATGCGTGAAATACTGATACTTTTTACTCTAAGTACTTTAATACTATAAGACTTCTACTTTTACTCCATTTTTTCCTCCATAATCTGTACTTTTACTTAACAAAATGGAGCACTTCTTCTACCACGGACGTAAAGTGGTGATACAGTTGTTACTCATCTAATTTGAGAGGCAAATGTACTTGTCTCTGTATTTTTCTCTGTTCCACTGCGTCACATTGAGCCGTCAACAGGACCAGCCTTTTCAAACCCAAACAGCTGAACACATCCAAAAGTGAAACATAAATTCCTCTGTCATCTCAACCAGAGTACACAAAATACCTCAAATGTTGACTATAGCTTTACATTGTTGGACCTGCTCTTTCTGTCCAAGTGGGAGCCAAGACTGGAGTCTGCACAGCCCGAGCCGCGCACTCACTCAGTCACGTCAGCAATTTCAGAGGCTATTACTTCTCCAACACTTAAATAAATAACTGGGAGAACATAAATCTGTGTGCAGAGGGTATAACGCACAGGCAGAAGGAGCGCGGTTTATCGAGGGAGGCAAAACTCGAGTATTACATCTTAAAGGGCCTGTATTTCAACGTTTTCTGATGTGTTGTAATGTTGTTTCCTCGTCACAAACAGACCTGGAGTTGTGTTTTTTTGTTTCATTCACACATGTTTAACACACAAACCTGCAGATTTAGGCTGAGTTCTTCTCAGAAACAGAAAACATGCTGTTCCACCTTGTGATGTCATCATGTGGTAATACAGGAAGTGCTCCACTGTGTTTAGAACTGAACTAAAGGTAAAAAGAGCTGTTAACTTGAAAACTACCACTTCATGACATCACAAGTTGGAACAGAGCATTTTGAGCTTTGGACAGGGTGGCCCAAAAGTCACTGACAATTGAAAAATACTCATAACTCTTTCGTTTCTAAATATTTTTCTTTTATTTTTTCAGAGCATTTAGAACGACCCTTCCAACATTAATCTGAGCAAATACAGCACCGAGGAACGAACCCTCATTGTACAGTGGTACTTTGAGTCATATGGGTCAAATTCACAAACCCAGCGGTGTTACCGTCGACAGTTTAATACCAGAGATGCCCCGAGAGTAAATACCATTAAAGGAATAATAAGTGTTTTTCACAGACAGGGGGCAGTATGTGATCTCCACAGACCTGACTAGTCCCGATTTCTTCATGTGGGGCTATTTTAAAGAAAAGGTGTTTGTGAATAAACCTCAGACAATAAACCACTTCAAACGTAATATCCAGGATCAAATAAGAGACATAAGCCCAGAAATGCTTTAAATATTATGTAAAGTGTGTTGGATCAGGCTGTTCAGAGACAAACACAAAATGGTGGACACTTAAAAAACATTATTTTTCAAAATTAGGTCATTTTTACTTCCCCTAGTTTAAGTCGTGATAAGTTCAAGTGTAAGTGAACAATTATTAACCGTATATATTTCCAAAGATCTCTGAAGGTTCAGTTTATCTACTGCTAAAATTTGGTGAGTATAACTTAAGAATTAAAGGAGCTACTGAAGATTTAAAAGTGTCAGTGACTTTTGAGCCAACCTGTAGGTGTATCAGACTGATAATAAAGTGTTACTCAAACATGTGTGAATGAAACAAAACTCCAGGTCTGTTTTTGAGGAGGTAACAGCATTAAAACAAGACTTAAATCTCACTTAAGTCCACGTTGTGTGATATAATACTGCGTTGGACACACATCAGATCGCGATGAAGAGGAGGAGATGAAGAGGAGGAGGCAGCGGAAACGGAGTAGAAGTGATGGAGGGCAAAGTGAAGGACAAACAGCAGGCTCAGCGCTGGTGTCTCTGGAGAGTGGAGAGAAACAAGAGAGGGGAACGAAGCTAAACAAAGGCTGACTGATTGGACTGATCTTACTGGAGTTTCTCATTTAAAGGTGCAGTGTGAAACTTTTCTGGCAGAAGGTTAGAAGAAGTTATTGCTTTGCCTGGAATTGTCATGGATCATGTTTTGATTCTTCATGTTTGTCCTCCATGTTTTATTAGTTTGTCTGAGTTTTACTTCCTGTATTTTAGCCTCATTTTGGTGCATTGTCCAGAAATGTTCCACAGTATGACCTTAATATTACGTATTTCCATAGAGACAAGCAGCTGATGGAACCAGTACAAATTACAGGTCAGATCTGTGGAGAGGCGATTCTTCTCACAGTCAGCGTGCATGTTTTTAAGATATTTTTTCAAGATATTTTTACGCTAGAAAAAAATGTTTAATGCCATACTGCGGGATACTATTCCAGGCAAAGCAATAACATCTCCATGGAGACGAGGATGAAGCAGAAAAGTTACACTGCGCACCTTTAAAGAGCAGTGATTCTCAAACTGGTGTGAGTTATCCCGAATCACACCAAAGCAGCAATAGTGCCCAATTTTTCAGCAGGAAATAAGCACACGTGTCAAAATAAACTTCCTATACCCTTTCAAAATAAGTTCTCTAAAAACACTATATTCATGTGTCACATCCAGGAGCTCGGGGAATGAGCAAAAGTTTATAGTCATGGGGGATAATGCAACACACAGTTTTACAAGGACAAGTTATGAAGGAAAAGGCAGATGGCGCAGACACCGAAACTTTGATGGCAAGTCGCTTCATTAATGCGAGCGCTGAGCCATGGTTTGTTATGGCTCCAAAGCACCGTCCCTCTTGTTAACGTTCGTGTAGTTTCAAAAACATAATTAATCCGATGTAAGCAATATAAAACAGTTTTTGGTGTTTTTTACGTGGGAATATACAGAGGCTAGTGGAGCCGGAGCAGCTCTGACGCTTTTAAAAAATATGTGGATCCGCAGCTTTGCTCATGTTGCTGTTCCGGGTTAAATACTTCTGCAATATACGTTATACATATGGATTTTGTATTGTTTGGCTGTAAAGTGCAGTTCATAGACACAAGTTGAAGTTTCTAACAAGTGCTAAATAAATAAATAAAAGTTAGTTCTGGTTCAGACTTGGTTTAGGGCTGTGATATAATTGGAAATCCTCATGTTTGGACTTCTCATAATCTGTCCAAAAAGTTGCCAAATTAACCTTTTGGCTTCATGTTCTTCGAGCTGAAAAACATCCCACCTGTCCGGCTGAATAATGCCACCAGCGTCTGACCTTTTTGTGTGACGCTGCTCAAAAAGCCACAGTTTTTACGAGGTTGTACTGATTTAAAACTGCAGAATGGTTCACTCCGGGACAGCCAATATCGGACTGACAGAGTTCATTTCATATTGTGCTCGGGGACATCAATTTCCCCAAACTATTTTTCAACTGCAATTTTGTGAGGCACATCACAGACAATTGAAAGAGACTCACGGCTCAGGCAGGGCTAATATGGATTTTTTGAGCCAATAAATGGACAAAGCTAACCTGCTAGCCCTCATGCTCCGAACAGGAAGTGATCTTGGGAGCGCTTCCGGCTGCATCGACTCCAGTTTCGCTTTACATTGGAAAACTCCTCTGTCTGTAACTGCAGCCGTGAGCCGCTATATCACCCACTCCTACTCTCCACTGTGACTTTTAACCAAACAGTTTGAAGTAAAGATGGACGAGCTGGTGGCGCAGGGTCGGCAGTTGTCAGGATGTGAAAGTAAACCGCATCTGCATTTGTTTTCCTCTGCGGTGATGTCTGTAGGAGATCGCACAAGCTCTGCTCCATCAAACAACACAAAAAAACAAAAAAAACTAACCTAACCTAAAGAATGTAAGGTGGAGGAGCATTATAATGAAATAAACACAACAAATTAGGCTCGACTTTGAAAAGGAAGCAGTGATTAATACGATAAGAGACCTCAGAGCAGCTGCTGAACAAAAAAACATCCACTGGAATTACAAAAGTTTAAAATCATAAAGATAAATGTACCGTGACCGAGCTCAAAGAATAACTCATTAGACAAACTTTCAACAATAATTTGACGTCAAACACTAAAATAAAGAGGCATTATCTCATTTTCAAGACGCAAAAAGGAGGGGAGTAGATTATCAGCAGTGGTGTAAAGTTAAGCAAACACGAAATGAATCAGAAGGAGGAGAAAGAAGAGAAGAGGAGAAAGATGAGTAATCTGAAGTTATCTGCCCCCTATTCCAGTATTTTAACAAAATATTTCATTATATTTCGTTTAAAATCACAAACATTAACATAACATGTTGGAGCAGGCTCTTTGTGGAAGATTAAATACTCGCTGATTAGATGGAGACAGCGCGCAGCCGTCTAGTTCTATGTGCTGCTTTTACAATAAACTCTACAGGGGAACACAAAATGCAGTCATTAATAAGAGTAAATGTTGTAAATAAAAATATCGTAGTGTTCTGGTGTAAGGAAACACGCTGAATTTCTTCTGGATGTTTATTTTCAGAACAGAATGTCCAGAATGCACGCCAAAAACAACAGCAGTCTCAACCATAGACTGTTTATATAACTGTAACTGCTGCTGTCAGACTTATTTTGGTCTTAAATGTTCGTATTAACCCTCTACATGATCCTGGGGTTTTTATTTCACTATTGTGTCTGTAAATCAACATATGAACATTAATAACAGACAAATCAGGCGCCTTCTTTCCCCGAGGTCGTTCCCAGTAGCGTTAGCAACAGGTTTGATTGACAGTGCTCAGCGCCCGCTTCCTGCTAAACCAGCGGTGAGGACAGGAAGGGGCGTTACCTTCAAAAGCCTCGCTCCGGATTGGCTCTTTGGTTGCTATGATACTCGCGGTTGCTATAACTGCTCTAGCCTCGATGAGCTTCATGTCACTGGAGCTGAACGCTGTGGGTGACGTCACACTCACTCAGTCCACTTTTTTTTTTTTTTTCTCAAAAGCTCGAAGCAGAGGGCCACAGACCGGTGATCAGTGCAGTGTGGTGCTTTAAACACAGCTTTCACAGAGCCGCTGTGTATTAATAAGGCTTGAAACACATTCATTTTAGTCTGTATCACGCTGCAATGTGATGTTTGAGGTTACAGTAGTAGAAATAGTTTCATTTGCTGTTAAAAGTTCTGCTTATGATCGATTGGGCCGGTTCAGCAGGAGACCTGAGGACCAATAAAAACTGGTCTGAGGGCTGCATTTGGCTCCCGGGCCATAGTTTGGACATCCCTGGTCTATGGTCTCAACTCACTCGAGCCAATCGCCAAAACGAACCAGCAACTGACCAATCGAACCTTTACATTAACGTGTCGTCATAGCAACCAAGCGTCACATACAAAAGCAGGAAATCTGAGCTATACACAAAACATCAGATCATTACAACATCAAACTAAACCCTATGAGAAACCCTGGCTAACAGATACCTGAGCGTAAAAATAAAACCTCTAAAAGAGTCCGCAGTTCTGCCTCTAAAACACAAACTGCCCTGTGTCCTTTGCCTCCTCGGACTCTCTGCACCTCACTGCCCCGAGGGAGGAGCCGGAGGACGCAGATAAACGTCCAAAATGGATGACCCTTTTTGCAGGTCAATAAAGCCTTCACACAGGCCTGGAGGCTTGAGCGAGAGGACTGCGAGACAGCAAAACGCAGTCCTGCTCCACTAGCTCCGTTTCATATCACACTGAGTTTAATGAAGTCACCAAGATAACACCAAGGAAACCGGTCACAACAAGATCTGTCACGGGGAGCGCTAAGGTGAGGAAAACGTCTACTTAAGCACATTTATTATTACAAACAGAGCCATGGGAGTTATTTGGGGTAACACTATATGGGCGTTTTAAAAAGGTTAAGTGTAGGGCTATACTTTACCAACCCAGAACACAAATAAAGTAGAATAATGCCATCTAAACATAGCTAAAAATATATATATTTATGTATATATTTTAAGTTAATAAATGCAAAACAAAAGAGTCTAGGAAAAAGCATATATATATTTTGAAATGAGAGGATTCTTTATATCATAGAAAGGCAAAGGACACCACTAAATACACCAGATCATTTACTCATTGGCTGAAGTTGGCGTCTTTGCCCTAATTTTGACAGAATTTGCAATGATTTCTTTAAACAAACGTCTTCCAATGTGACCAAAAACCTACCAAAAATAAGTTATTTCATCTTTCGACCCAGCACTTGACCCTCCTAAGCTCTTCTCAGTATAAATTCTCAAGAGGAGCCATGACAGACCCGTATAATAATGGTGATCTTGAGAGTTCACGCTTCACAGTGACTGGTTAAACCCACCTGTCACTCACTCAGACCATGACAGAGACTGGCCAAAAGGAGAAAAAAAAAGAAAAGTGTGTTTTTGAGAATAACTGAAACACAATATATATTTTACTAGCTCCATTTGCCCATATCAGAGATGCACTGATCTGGTCCCAGTTGGACATATACATTGATGTAATAAGACTATTAACTGGTTATAATTGGCCCAGAAAGTCTCATAATGTTTGAACTTTTATTTATACAAAGGACAGAGGTGTTCTGTAGTTTCTTGAGGGATTGATAACAGCTACATGACACATTTGGACCAGTTCTGTCTTATTTTATTGTTGATTAAAAGGAAATAAATGCTATTTTCGGATCCTCTCTTCCCCTCATCTGGCTGGAAGACCCCACACCTGGCCAAGATGACCCCCACTCCGCAGTGGATAAGCCTCCCTCTGTCCCTTAGAGGAGTGGTTTAGTCTAAGTTCAGTCCTGGTTTAGTCCTGGTTCAGTCCTGGTTCAGTCCTGGGTCAGTCCTGGTTCAGTCTCGGTTCAGTCTCGGTTCAGTCTCGGTTCAGTCCTGGTTCAGTCCTGGTTCAGTCTTGGTTCAGTCCTGGTTTACATCTCTCCTTCACTGTGGTTCTCCTCGAGGTTTCTCTTTTTCTCTTTGGGTTGTTTTGAGTTTTTTCTTGCCAAAAAGAAGGGTCTGAGGACAGGGGGCGCTCTGGGACAGTGGTTCCTGCAGGACGAGGATCTAAGGACAGGGGGCGCTCTCTGGGACACTTCTCCATTTGCTTGTTTTCTGTTGATTAATTTTCTTGTTTGTTTCTCTTTAGTTGTTGACTTTCTAACTTTCTGTTGATTAAATTCTCATGTTCAGCCTTAAGAGACGACTGCTGTTGAGATTTTGGGCTTTACAAAGATAAATTTGATTATTTTTCAATCTCTAGTATCAGCAGATATTTACAGCTATAGTATCAAAATTAGTATCGGAACTGAAAAAGCTGGATCGGCACATCGACACACTCAGGCACATTTAGAGCATTTTACATTGCTTTGTGCAGCATCCTTTTCACAAAATGCGCTATACAAAAAGTTGGATTTGATAATATCACCAAAATATCTAATCTTCTTCCAATTTCATGCAGTTAACCTGAATGTTATCAGCCCCACATCGTTTCATGTAGATCTGTAGCCTGGCGGCACATCCTCGCTCAGTCTCATCAGTATGCCGGGCCAAACCACTGCGTCGTTTGATAAGTGCTTTCTCTCTGCTGCGGCTGCCGTTGTCCCTGGTTTACCACTCTCATTTTGAGTCCACAAAAGAGGAGTGATCTGTTCTGAAGTCTTTGCACAGCTTCCCCGAGTTTTGAGGAGATTTCAGCCAAAAACTCAATGGAAATATGCTCAGAAATTAATGAGAAGGCAAACATTATCAGCTGCTAAAATCTCTGATGTTCAAAGCCAGAATGTTCCATCATAAATCTTATATTAGTTTATGCAAATATAGAGCAAGGTCAAGAAGCAATTCTGTGAACTATGTCGAACCTCATTTGTAATTTGTGAAGCAGGTCCAAGTCTTTAGTGAATCTAAAGCCAGATTTAGTTCTGTTTTAGTCCAGCTTTACTCGGGTTGGATCTGGGTTGGATCTGGTTTGGATCTGGTTTGGATCTGGTTTGGGCCTGGGTGCATTCACACTAGCTCAGCTTTGGGCTTAGTTTGAGCCTAGTTTGCTCTTCACGTGGGCTTGGGCTGATGCTTGTTTAGTCTTGGTCCGGTGCAAGTCTAGTTCCGGATTAAGTTCCGTCTCTGGTCCCAGTTTTTATTAGTTAGTCCCACTTTAAATCTGATTTTGTCCTGGACTGTCCTGGACTTCAAACCTAGTTTATACTTGGTTAAAGAAGACATATTGTACTTCTGTCTCTATAGTTATTATCTTTGACATCCTTGGGTCATTATGCTATCATTTGCACATTTTAAATCACAAAATTCATCTAAAACGACTTCATTAAAGAAACAAATCTGAATGTCATCACAACAAAGAGCCATATAGCTGTTGGGGCCCCCTATGGATAGCTAAAATTACACTAGTTTTTTTCATTTGTGCCAAAATAACTACGCGATGCTGCTGAATCCTATGAGTATCACAGATTGCTCAAACATGCACAAATCACTCCAAAAACAACTGCAGAGAGTAAATGAGAAGGAAACAACTATAACATGGTTGAAAGCTCTGAAAAGTCCATTTTGCAGAATAGGTCTGATTTAAATCCTTCACCCTGTACTTAAAAACACTATTCTAGTCTATGGGTGAACCCTATAATGATTGTGTAGCCTATGCATGGACAATGACCTGTATTATTATTCCAGGCTGCTCTTCAGGCTCTCTGCTGAATCGTAAGTGCCCTGTATTTTTCTATCTGCGCCCAGACGAGAAGTGAACCTAATCCCGTTTGAACCATCCTCCTCTCCAGCTCCACAAGATTAAGAGCTATTGCACTTCCATCACAGCGGCTCAAATCCCCGGGTCACGAGTGGAGCGTTTCAAGTTCATTTTCACTTTACTCCTTTTCTCAACACAAAGACACAGCGGCCTTCAAGAATCATTTTTGTCCAATTTATAATCAGAAAGTTTCCCGACAAAGTTCGAAAAGGGGCTTACACAACAGGGCTCGAGTGTGGCGACATTGGAAGAAGTTGTAAGGTCACGCAGGTAATATTAAAACAGCAGGACACTAGGAATAAACTTGTAGTAAGTAGTAAGTAAACAATTCAGATTACGTCTCAAGTTAATGTATTGAGTATCTATAGTTTGGAGTAGCAGTACTTTTTGAGTCCTCATAATAAGGTCGTTCAGCCAGCAGTTTCTGCGTGGTAGCTAATATTTCTTATCTCTGCTCACTGACAAAAGCCCGGGCTAATAGACTGAAAAGTCACCCATCAGCAGTTTGTCATGGTAACAACCACTTATGCAAGTACAACGGGGTCTTCATTAATAATTATGCATGAGCTATCAATCAATGTCAGCGCAGGTACAGGGCGTCGTCCGATATGAACATCACTGTTATTTTCAGGTCATCATTTTAGGTTTAAGTGAAGCAAAAGACTCCTGACATGTCTTCGTATAGGCAGTATATATATTTCCAATGCAAAAGTTAAAGAAGAAAGAACTATTGTGCTTGTGTCCGGTTATAATCTCTGACACTCATTGATCATTATGTTACAATTTGCACATTTTAAATCATGATATTCATCTAAAACGACTTCATAAAAGAAACAAATCCGCTGACTTCCACGTTAGAAAACTGCAGTGTCCAATGGGAGCTGACGTCGCCGTAAACGTCATCACAACAAAGTGGCGTGGAGCTGTTGGCGCCCCCTATGGATGGCTGCACATCACACTAGCAAGTAAGCAATGTTTTTCATTTGTACCAAAATGGATAAAAGACGCTGCAGAATTCTATGTGTATCATTGATTAAGAAGATAAAATACATCACAGTGAGTGTGTACCAGTGGAGGTGAAAACAAGGATTCATCAGCAATATGGCGTCGTGAAAATAAGCGTTTAAAAGATTACTCAAACATGAATCACTCCAAAAACAACTTCAGACGGTAAAAGAGAAAGAAATGACTATAACCTGACTATGGTTAAAAGCTCTGAAAAGTCAATTTTGCAGAATAGGTCTGAAGTGAAGCAATGAAATCCCATGTTTTCTTATATGCAATAGATATTACATCCATTACACGAGTTATCAACAGTTTCATGTTTTGGACTCTCACATTTAACTCAAAATAAAGCTAATAATTATGTTTTTTCATGGCTTTCAGCTTCCTGTTATAGGCAACATTTTGAGGACTTTTCCCCATTCAAAAGATCAGGTTTTTAGTTTTAATAGTTTGCATTATTCTGAAGCCCGCTGACAGTGACATAATGAATAAGCACATCTACCTTCTTACAGTCACTGCTGGGGTAATTGTCTGGAAAGAGGCACTAAAACGGCTTTAATGTGGGATTATAGCATCAATAAACCTCTGGTCCATTGACGACGGGTTTACACTTGTCCTGGTTTGAGCCACGTTTAGTCCTGAGGTAGACTTGGTTTGGTCCTGGTCTAGTCCAGGTTCAGTTTGGAGATTAGTCATCAATAATTGACTTTTAAGTCAATTCAACTTCCAGTGGTACCAAGTAAAAATAAAAATAAAATCCTCGTTGTTGTCTTATAGTGACAATTATGGTCTTAAATTTCCAGTACAGGCCAATCTGCTGCGGAAAGAATCCACATAAAGCTTTACTTGGACACTGTGGGTGAGTTTGGTGTCAATAAAAAAAAATAATAATAAAGTAAAATAAATAAATAAAATGGTAAAAAAAAATAAAATGGTAAAAAAAATAATAAATAATAATACAAATGAATTAATAAATAAAACACATGATAAAAATCTGCCTTACATATTGGCTCAAAAATATTGGCAGATCTTATCGGTCATAGGTTCAATGGGTATCGGCATCGTCCATGAAAAAATCCGTATCAGTCAATCTTTAGTACATTCTATTGTATAGTAAACACTCAAGGTGCACTGTGTATTTTTACATACCAAGGTTTAGTTTGTTTTCATGCCTAACAGTTTGGACTACAATGTGAGAAAGAAACAGCGAAGGTGTGCAGACAAGCAACAAAACACGAAGCAGAACTGGAGCAACTCAAATTGGCAATTTTTTACCAGTGTAAAAAAAACCACATTATGGACTGGGGCAAATATAATTGGGACAGAGGACAACAAACAAATATGGAAAACGTGCTCACAGGACTTTAAATCGGGACGAGGGGGCTTTTTTTACTCTCACACACCTGGGATACTGTCCTGGAAAAGTCAGACTGCAGACTAAAAGTAAAGGTTTCAAGCCTCATTTAAGATATGGCGGCTCGATGTAAACTATGTAAAATGAAATGACCATCGATCTGTGCCTCTCCACTTCGAATATGTTTCAAAATTTGGCCCTCGTTGAAAAAAGTTTGGACACTCCTGATGTAAACCTTGGTCTGAAAAAATAATCTGTTAAGATAAGTTATTGAAAGACCAGATGAGCCTCACTGAACGATGCATTTTTACTGTGAGTGGGGTCACCTCTCCACAGATCTGACCAGTAATTTAGCCTGCTTGTCTCCATGAAGTTGCTGTGGAAAAACATCTCCATGGAGACTTGCAGTTACACAGCGCACCTTTAATGAGATACTCAGGCAGGTGGATTATGTAAAGGAGAACATGGTTTTAGACAGCGGGGTCAGGACACTTGAACGCCAGAGTTAAACGTTGCTAAAAGGAACAAAGGTAGCTAGCCACAGCCGGAAATGATACTCACCATTCGATAGGGCCTGCTGCAGCTCTGAGTCCGATATCACTCCACTGCGGTCTTTGTCAACCCTAGGGACAGAAAGCAAAGATTAGATACCACTTCACACGCCCGCTCCTCTCTCTAGACACACAAAAGCCACGGGTACAACAAGGCACTCGCCATTTGTAAGTTAATCCCAGGCCGCGTGCGTTCAGGTTTCAACACTACAGCCGAATGAATAGAGAGTCTATGAGTGGAAATTTGTAGCCTCACTGCTCCCCTGAGACGTACAGGGCAAATATCAGCGTGAGGTTTGATCCCGGGACACTGAAGCGAAACTAATGTGGGGAATGATGGCGCCCGTGAGGTGTCGGATTACAGAGAGCGTAGTGTAGCATTTTTGCACAGTGATTTAGATCGTCTGAGGATAAAATCAAGCCAGCCCAGTCCAACTAGGCTTAAGGTTAAGGCTATATGGGGTTTTTTCATGGCCAATGCTGATACCAATTGTTTAGAATCCAGAGCAACCAATGGCCGATAACATCTGCCGATATTTCTGAGCTGATATGTAGAGCCCGGTTTAGATTTAGTTTGCCTGAATTATGCCATTTGAATTTACTACAAACTCCCCCCAAGCTCTTTTTTTTTTACCACAAACCTATAAGAGAGCCGTGGAGTCACGTTTTGTCCAGCTATCTCTTCATATTAAAGTGTTACTATAAAGCTTTGTGTGTGTGGAACAGCAGATCGACCAAAACTAAATATCGACACATGCTGGAGATTTAAGGCCGATAGGTAATACGCTAAAAAGGCCAAATATCGGCCAAATATCGGTCTGTCTCTAGTTACGGAATGAACTGTGACTGCCAAAATCCAAGTATTAAAGATAAAATGAATATATAAAAGTATAGATAGACAGGTTAGATGTGATTTTTAGTCTAATCACTAAATAACCAGTGATTATACTACTACTACTAAATACTAACCAAATTGTCAAAAGCTGATAAACAGTTGTGGTAAAATTTTTATATAGCGCCCATTCACACACACATTCATACACCAGTGTACACAGACGCTGGGGCGAGGTGGGTTAAGTGTCTTGCCCAAGGACACAACGGCAGCATTCATCTGTGGGAGCTGGAATTGCACCACCAGCATGTCGAGAGTGGGATTTGAACCACCAGCCTTTGGATCAGTGGACAAACACTCTGCTGAGCCAAATGAGCTACTGTCGGAAACCACACTGTTGATAATTGTGGCAATAAAAGGTAAGATAATATTAAATAACTTATCACAAGCTGATAAAGCGTAGTTGATCATAGTTATTATTGCATACTTATTTACATAGAACTGAACAGTGCGGCTAAACTAAATGAACGCACATGTTAAATAAGGAAATAGATAATAAAACAAACACAGTCCTCTGTCATAACAGGACCAGTGCAAACAGTTCCTCTTGTCTGTAAAGGTCATTTAGCTGTTGGACTGTACGCTACATGTATAATTCACACAATAGGTACTCATAGTCAGGCCCGTCGACAGAAATTTGGGGGCCCAGGGGCAAGAAACCTCGCGTGGGCCCCGTCTAATATAAATTAATAGGAAGAAGGTCCAATTCGAGGCCCCTAACACCCTGGGGTAGGCCT
Organism: Periophthalmus modestus; assembly: GCA_019594935.1. Classification (NCBI taxonomy): domain Eukaryota; kingdom Metazoa; phylum Chordata; class Actinopteri; order Gobiiformes; family Gobiidae; genus Periophthalmus; species Periophthalmus modestus. The sequence continues at coordinate 21,136,085 of JAIEZT010000021.1, read as the reverse complement.
GTCACGATAACAAGTATTCTAAATGGGCAATATTGTAAAAAATGTGAGCTGTAGTAAATAAATACTTAGTACACTTAGTTAAAGTAGTAATTTTGCATCTATAATGAGTCATAGAAGTTAATAATTTAACTCCCAAAAGTTTAATCTCATTGTAGTACAGAAAAAAACATTTAAAAAAAAATGTCCGAATGGTACAAAAAAAAAGTACTTGCGATAAATATTGACCTCCAAAAATGTTTATTGCATCTGTCAAGTCGATATAGTATTTATCATGACAGGTCTACATTGAGGCGCGGGACAACTTCAGGGACAATAGACCCATTTGTCCCCCCTGTGGACTCCCCTGCTCATAATAATAGATCTGCCTATTTGAACAACAAGGAACTCGCTGTATAAAGTAAAGTTATGAGCAGAACCACACCAAAGTCATCATCTTGTAGCTATTTGACCTATGTTCTCTATAGGCTAAGCTAACATTCACACTTATGTAATGATTCACAACAATAACTTCCACCAGTTTCTATGCGCTTTCCAAATAGGTCAAGATTTCTGTATCCTCCACTTCAGGGCTGGTCAGTGCCAAAAATAACAGGGTTTTGTGAACGCAGCACGGTCAAAAACTTCCCGTGACTCAGTTGTTCCTTAGCAACCGCCCCGGCCCGACCAGTCCGCTCCGCCGCACACACAAACATAAAGCACATTCCTGTACAGAGAAAACATATGGGAGGGGCTGCGATCGGCGAGGGATTCCCCCATTGAAAAACGAACGACCAAACCAGTGCGTACTTAGTGGTTTTTTATGTGGACTTAAGTCTGTCTGTCAGTGCGAGTAGCCTGAGTTTTCCCATAGTAAAATAAACATAAAGATGCAGAGGTTAACTGGCTGCTTGCTCTCCCTGCTTGAGAAAACATTACAGGAATAAGGAGCGCTTTATGGCAGAAAGGTGGGAAGTTGTACCATGAACGAGGGCACCCAGCCTTCACCAAACACTGATTGATTAACCCAAAAGTGCACACACAGTATCGGCTCTCTCCTGTGTGACCTTGTGCTTTTCTATGACGGTTTTATCCCAGTGAAGGCAGCGTTAGCATCGCTGAGAACAACACTGTATGAAATGTACTTATGCAGGACTACTCCACAGACTGGCTGAATATCTCACTTAGGTGTTAATCATTGATATGGGAACTTTTCATACAAGATCACCTGGGTGTAAAAGTCTAAGGACTAAACGCACCAGATCTGAAATGAGAAAAAGAGCTTTTGGCTGTTAAGCTTCACAAAAATGGGATATATTTCAAAGACAAGCACAATTGCGTACTTTAGTGCCATAAATGTGATATAAAATCTGGTAATGAACTCTTAAAATCACACCTGCACCTGTTTATTATGTTTTAAACGTAAGTACAAAAGTCCAAAAGTCACTGACACTTAAATCTTCAGTAGCTCCTATAATTCATAAATTTTAGCAGTAGATAAACTGAACCTTCCCAGATTTTTGGCAATATATACGGTTATAATTGTTAATTTACACTTGAACTTATCACTACTTAAACTACGGGAAGTAAAAATGTCGGTTTGTCTCTGAACAGCCTGATCCAACACACTTTACAGAACATTTAAAGCATTTCTGGGCTTATGTCTCTTATTTGATCCTCGATATCACGTTTTAAGTCGTTTATTGTCTGAGGTTTATTCACAAACACCTTTTCTTTAAGATAGACCCACAGGAAGAAATCAGGACTAGTCAGATCTGTGGAGATCACATACTGCCCCCTGTCTGTGAAAAACACTTATTATTCCTTTAATGGCATTTACACTTGGGGCATCTCTGGTATTAAAATGTCGACGGTAACACCTCTGGGTTTGTGAATTTGACCCATGTGACTCAAAGTACCACTGTACAATGAGGGTTCAGTCCTTGGTGCTGTATTTGCTCAGATTAATGTCAGAAGGGTTGTTCTAAATGCTCTGAAAAAATAAAATAAAAATATTTAGAAACTAAAGAGTTATGAGTTTTTTTCAACTGTCAGTGACTTTTGGGCCACCCTGTACTTACGTGTTTTGTTTTTTGTTTGCATTTTTCTGTATTTTGAAGAGGGCGCCCATGAAGAAGAGAGTCTAAGTGCTCTCATTGGGTCTGACCGTATAAATAAAATTAAATAAATAAACACAGATGAGGTGTTATAAAAACATCTTTAGCCTGTATCAGCGTCGGCCCACAGCAAACTGTTAGCCATCTGGATATTCACGCTTGGAGAACAGAACCAGCCTGTAGTGCGCTGCGCAGGTTTAAGATGCAAAACACATGCGGCGGACATTCAAAATTTCCCATGTTTCACTGTTTCCAGTGAGCAGAGGTTGGAAGATGAAGTGGAGCACAAAGTCTGCCCCAACTTTCCACATAAACACGCCTCTGTGTCGTCATAACTACGAGAGGAAACTTCCAGCTGCAGAAAAACGACATTATACACGCTATAGGTACGGATGCTGTTAAATGTGCTGTACAGAAAACAGTCTAATCGCAATCAAATAAAAACTGTATTCAACTTAATACTTGTCAACCCTGTAGTTTATTTTAGACTTCTACAAACTGTTGTGAAGTTAAAGGTTCTATAATGTTCAAAAAGGACTCTTGTGAGCTTTAAGTCATGTTCTAATGCTGTTACCTCCTCAAAAACAGACCTGGACTTGTGTTTTGTTTCATTAATTTCATCCATTTGTTTGAGTAACACTTTATTATTAGTCTGTCTACATCTCCAAAGCTCAAAATGCTCTGTTCTACCTTGTGACGTCAAGTTAACAGCTCCTTTTACCTTTAGCTCAGCAGAGATTGGTTCTGTTTATCCTCAATTATTAATGCTCTGCCCTTAGACATGTTTAAAGTCTTGAGTTTAAAACATAAATATCAAATCTATTAGATGTTTCTGGATGCTTGTCTCATTTTGAAAGTTCTAAATGGACTTGCCCCTCTGTTTTTACTCCATTGAAGATGTAAAACACATTTGAATAGCAGAGAATTAACTCGAGGAGACTGCGATGTACAAAGGTGTAGGACTAAATTTAAAACAGCGCCGTCTATCAGAGGCACAAAATCATGGGACACACTGCCGAAGCACATCAGAAACTGTGACAACTACTCAAATTTCAAAAACGTTCTTCAAAATTAGTTGAAATATAACCAGCCAGGCATTCATTGACAATCTTTTGCTTTTTTCTTGGGCTCTTTTAACTTCCTTAATGATGTAAACAGACTCTATTCTCATTTTCTCTGTAATGTCTCAGGTCTTTAGTTCGTTTAATGCTTTCCCTTAGGACATGAAGTGTAGCTTTTGTGCGAAGTCCAGCATATTTTTGTTGAAGCTGCTTAAATAAATGAAAACTCGCAATTGTAATACATAAGAAAGGTTGCTTATAAATGTTAAATGGTCAGAGACAAAGTGCTTCACATTAAGAAACCACGCACCCATTCACACTTCGGACAAACACTCTGACCAACTGAGCGACTCCCACACATCCTTTAGCCCCTGTAGATATGATGTTTGTCGTAACTACTGACACAATCTCTACACAGCCATTATATTTCACATAGCAACAATCTAATCTACACATGAACATCTAATCTGGCTCTAAAGTGACAAAGCGCCAACAAACTTGTCATACCAACGTCATACTTTGAAGAGCTGTCAATTCATGAATTATATAGTGCCAACTTCCAAGCTATCACGTACAGACTAAAAGACAGCTTTACGGGAGCGAGAGAGTCTACAAACTGCACTATTTACAACAAACTAAATGGCACTGAAATCCAGCAGGAAAAAGAGCAGTGGTTTAATAAAGATTTATAGACAGAGATGGTGGAGCCACACAGTACAGATTGAAAGATATGGGTTTTTTCATGGCAAATGTTGATACGATTGTTTAGAATCCAGAGAAATGGATGGCTGATAAACTGTGCTGATATTTTAGGGCCAATTTTGATTAATTTCCCCAAATTACGTCATTTTAATTTACTACAAATTCCCCCCCAAGCCCTTTTTATAACCACAGGCCTATAAGAGAGCCGTGTACACATGTTTAGAGCAGCAATTTCTTCATATTAACGAGTTTAACTAAAGCTTTGTGTGTATTTTTTAGGCAGCAGATTGACAAAAACATAATATCGACCTGTGCTGGAGATATAAGGCCAATAGAGATACACTAAAAAGTCAAAATATTGGCCGTTATATCTACGTAACGGTTTATCTCTCCCACATACAATCTAAATTAAAACCAAGTTGATCAATGTAAATGTTATAGTCCAGATGCTGATGTTAATAGCCAAAAATTGATTTGTTCACACCTGGAATCGTATTGAAGGAAATTATTCCCAAGGGTTTGTTTATGCAGTTGTAACCTATGGGAAAAAATGAAGGGCTGCGCTATATAATTAGAAAGTCAAGAGACAAGACAATTGGATTAAACAAATTGGTTTCTCCGTGTGATCGTGAATCATAGGCTGTAGGTGTATGTTTATCACATACAAACACTGAAATGCCTCTCGCTGCGGTGCTCTGCTCTATTGACTTGAGGTCACATGACCAAAGGGAATTCCAGCACAGCTCTGTCAGATTGTGACCCAGAGGCAGCGGCAAACCAGCTACCCAAACTCACGCTCCTCGCCCTACATCTCCCATCTGTCGGACCGCTTCCATTTCAGAAACATGGGCAAAATATGAAACCTATTAATATATACGGCCTGTAGTGTATCTGAGAGGTCGCTCCCACTCCTCCACATAAATAATTTGTAAGGGTGTTTCAAAGCGAGCAATGATGCCTGCAGCATTTTAATGTGATCTGAGAATGAAAGCAGAGGGAAAAATCCTCTGCAGTATTACATAACGCATATCATATACTTACCATCACCAAAGGCCAAAACGACAATTTCCATATTGCTTTATACGACCGTGACGCTGGCACACTTTAGAGTGGGAGACTGTGAGAAGTGATGCCAAGTAAGCCAAGGTTAGGCTGAGATGAAATAATGCTGGCATTATGCAAAGATTCCTATTAAATACTAAAATAAAATTCAACATATGCACATAATTTGACAGTAAAGTTTCATCAAGGGACTTTGGGCCTCCTCTTTTACCTCTAACATTCATTAATAAAAGATACGCATATTTTTAGTTGCTTTCAAACTTGCACAAAGATTTTCAAGGGCATTTGGAGTTTGGAGCACATAGAATTGAAATATGTTGTAATATACGTAAGCTATCCGGGGGCACTTACATGTCTGCATGTAAACCTGTACTAAAGCACGAGTAGGAAGTATACATTAATAGTCTTGTGTACATTTTTAAGCTGAAAAATTAAGCTGAACTAGAGTTACCTTTGTGAAGCAATAGTAGGTTATATCCAGGAAGCCAAATGACACAATAACCTTACACAAAATTCACTACAAATTAAGAGTTTTGTTTGTGGTAGTAACTTGCCAAATCAACGGTCTCATAGAATAGCAAAGATTTGATAGAGATTTGAGAATTACAAGCATGTTTTTCTGTCTGCAATACAATCTGACAGCGTTTGACAGGAGGACAAAACGAAAGCACTCACCTCTGAAAGATATTCCATAGAAAACCCTGGTCAGGCGGGTGGTTAATATGCGGCGGGGGTCTGTACGGGCTGTGATAGGCCATGTTTTAAAGGGAATAGCGTCTCAAAATGTGCAAACGTTCAACACCAACGCGCTGTCTGTAATCGATTCCTTGTCGTCCTCGTCTCGTCCCGCTGTAGTTGCTTCTTATGAGGCTGGTTTTCGCTCGCGGACTGCTCTCGCGTGCCTCCTCCGCCTCTCCCTTCAGAGAGGCGTGGCCAAAAAAAAAAATCATTCACCACTTCCTTAACGCGGTGACGTCACATTTTCCGCCGTAAAAATAAAAATAGTTTCGAGTTCACCACAGCAAACTGTCAAAATTTTACATAAAAAATAGGACTAGCAGAATTGTTGGGTTTGTCGCGGTAGTTTTTTCTGTAATCCTAATCTGTTACAAAAAAACCCAAAACAAACTATCAACTCTGATGCTATAATAAACTTAGATGACTCGTTAGTAAAACTGTATAAATAAACATTTACAAACATCGGCACACTAAGCTTATTTTCTTAAATGCTTTCTTGACACTCCTTAAGCATGTGGATTGCCTTTACAATGACGTACACGGTGGAGAATTAGAAAGATTGGCCCTATTCACTGTCAGTGGTATTCCACAGCTCCTCGAGTTTCATTGTTTACTTGTTACGTTTAGAAAGACCGAGACCTCTGCGGTAATTTGTCCAATTAAGGCCATCACGTGAAGTACAGTGACTGGACTAGTGTGTCAGTCAGCCACCTGTAAATATCCAATTTCTCTGAATGTTTTAACATCAAGAGAGTTCGCACAAGTTCACAGGTTAACGATGAGTTTTAATCTTCCTACCGTTGTCTAAATATAAACGCGTCACTGTTTAGTTTAAAATTTTGTAATGAAGTGATCTGATTGGTCCAATTTGGTTTGTGGCGGGAAATCTGATCTGCCTGCGTTAACGTTTTTAGATCAGATCCGCCATTAATCGTCACATTTATCCATCATTTTTTGATAAATCAAGATGTTTTACTACCCAAATGTCCTTCAGCGTCATTCTGGCTGTTTCTCCACAATTTGGTGAGTACAGATTAAATTATATTGGCATAAATTGAAACAGATAGACGCTGACGTTACGCTTCTAGCTGCTATAACTGTGCGGATCATATTCAGTCTGAAACAGATTCGACAATACTCAGATCTGCATTAACATTTTTAGTAAATTACGTTTGTTTCTCTATTTGTGATTTATGTATTTGTTATTATTTTATATACAGGCTGGCAGCTACAAAAGGCGTCAAAGTGACTCGCAGGGAGCTCCTCAGAGTAAATGTGAAGAAAACATGGTGAGTTATTTTATTTTACCCCAAGTTTTCAACCCAATACTGTGTAAAACTACTGCTGTACTTGAATCTTACAGTAACCAGAACATTTTTACATAATTTATTTCATCAAGTTTCAATTTGCAAGTGCATGAAGCAGTTTACCCATGATGCAATAGCACTATTCACTGAGAATTAGCCAACTATCATCATCAATCATCATCATCAGTTATTACTGGGTCACACATCACAAAGAAAAAAATCAAAACATGTGTAGGTATTGAACTAATTACTTTCAGATTTGAACTTTATAGGCAAGCATAAATTACCTCAGCATAATATAGCATGGTATGGTTGTTATTTGTACAGTAAAGTGCACAATAATAGATTAACCAAGACAAAAGTCGTAAAAAAGATGCTATTGCTAGGCTATAACATGAATGCTAATTTACACATGTAGTTCCTGAGTGGGTTAGTAGAAATACTGAATATACGGATTCAGTGTATAAAGATAAATTGACCGTAAATGAATTAAAACCGATATTACCTTGTGTCACATTGATCAAATACTATTCTAAAAAATCACACAGACCAATACGCAAGCACATGCATTCTTACCCGCTCCCCTTAGCCCCTCTACCATTCATCAAGATCCAATATAATACAGACACACACACTCGCACACGCATTCCACATTCTACTGATCATTTAAATCACCTTTATCCCTGATTTGTACAAACTCGTTTAGAGGTCAGTCACTTTTTTATCAGTTAGAATCTCAGTTGCTCTGAGTCATTGGAATAATTTGCCAACAGGGGAAAAAGCTGATTTGGTGAGTGTGGTTTTACATTTGGGGACACTGCACTCTCCGCTGGAAGATGAGCGTGTCACTTGAGATGCTTTTTCTGAGCTCAGTGAGACAAAACCTTTTAGAGGAGGAGCATAGCTTATACCATACACCATTAGATTTAAAATTTTGACTAATGTAAGATCAAATCAAAATCCTACCATACCATCCTAGGATCTAAAAATGTGCTGTTATTTTCCATATTGCACATCCCTAACTAAGTGTTCCTTTTGTTGTGTTTAGTGTGGACATCTTGAACTACATCACAGCTCAGTCCCCTCCTCCGCAGCAGAACCTCCCGAAGCCGCGGTTCTCTTTGTATCTGTCGTCTCAGCTGCAGTACGGCGTGGTAGTGGTTTATCACCGGCAGTGTGGCTTTCTGCTGGGTAAGAGACAACGCATTAACATCAGGCCAAACTGTCCTTGAGGTGACAATGGCTGTGAACGATGCACCGGGCACCATCTGGGAGCTTGTAAATGAAGGAGGAAATCTGAAGCAGAAATGGAAAAATATTCAAAGTGACAAATACATAATAATGAATGAGCGGATGATTTGTTTTTTTGCACAGGCTAGGTTAACTGAAAAATCTGCCCCAATATATACTACCAGTCAAAGGTTTGGACACATCCTCTCATTCAGTGTCTTTTTTTACTACTTTCTACATTTTATATACACACAGAAGACATCACATATATGAAGTAAGGCATATGGATTTATGTAGTAAAGGAAAAAAGCTGAATAACTCTCTACTGTAGCAAAAAATATATATACAAAAATCTGTCAACTGGACAAAACGTTGTAGGAGGACATTTGGCTGCTCATCCAAGCCGCTTCTGGTGGACACTGCTTTATATCTATCTGAAGGGAGGAGCTAGCTACCCTGAAACTAAAACCTATTAGCATCCTGGCTAGCCCTATTTTCTTCTTTTTTTGCTTTGGGTCTGAGGATGGAGTTATAAATGGGGGATAGATGATATCTGAGGCTAATAACTAAATATTTGTTCTCTACTGTATTTAATATTAAATCCTCAAAGTAGCCACCCTTTGCTTGTTATTTACTTATTTTACTACATAATTCCATATATCTTACTTCATATGTTTGATGTCTTCTGTGTGTATATAAAATGCAGAAAGTAGTAAAAATAAAGAAACATTGAATGAGAGGATGTGTGTCGATACTTTTGACTGGTAGTGTAAGCACAAGTTTTTTTAAATCATACATCAGTTACAAACATTCTATCTTTTAATTGTATTTATTTTTTATTTGTTTTGCATTAATTCCATTGAAATCAAATAAATAAGTCATAGTTATAGTGATAGTGAAGCTGTATTAACAAAACTGAATCACTTTTGGATGTTTGCTTATCCTAAAGACGTCATTCGAACCTGTAAATGTCTTGGTTGAGGTTCAAGTATCTCATAAAACATGAATGGACAGTAAAATGAAACGCAAAAGTTCTGAAAAATCACTGTTTATATTATATCTGTTTGGAAGATTACAGTGGAAGTATCTGTTCTTCTTATTCTGAATTAGCTTTTCATCCGTTTGGGTTTTTTTATAGACAATTTCCTCTTTTATTACCGGTATACATTTTTATCTCCAAAACAGCAATTGCAAAATATCTCTCGTCTTGAGTAGCAGATGTCATAATGTACAAAAAAAAAACCCAACAATTTACTTTTTATGTACTCCTTGGACCTCTTCAAGTGATTCAAACATAAAATTTATTGGATTATCATAAATAAAAAAGAACACAGTTTAAAGGGCCCATATTACACTGTTTTATGATCTGTTCTAATGTTGTTCCGCGTCACAAAAAGACCTGGAGTTGTGTTTTGTTTCATTCACACATGTTTAAGACACTCTGAAAACACTCTGTTCCACCTTGTGATGTCATCATGTGGTAATGCAGGAAGTGCTCTACTGCTTTTAAACTCCATACAGCTTCACTAGAATCATTTGGATGATTTCAGCTCTGGGAATGTGGATGTGTTGAACTTATACTACTGCTTCATGACATCACAAGGTGGAGCAGAGCATTTTGAGCTTTGGAGATGTAGGCAGACTAATAAACAGTTGGTCAAACGTGTAAATGAAACAAAACACAACTCTGGTACGTTTTTGATGAGGTGACAACATTATAACACGGCTTAAAGCTCAAAAGAGCCCATTTTGTGTAATATAGGACCTTTAAAACAGATCTGAGTGTAAAAACCAACACTGTGGATGTGGTTGCCTTTGCGATATTGAAAAAATTCTACTACAAACAACGAAAGCTCTTTGTTTGCCTTAATAAAACCTCACACAGTGCACAGGTTCATGACACAACAACCTTGCTCCCACAATATGTTTCACTAATTGCTTTGTTAAGTTTCATTCAAAATCCAATAGTGGCCCGATGAAGCCATTATCTCCCCTCACCGCCTCTCAGCCTCCTTTAATTCGGTCTTAAAATTACACGTCGACATTGATATTGGCCCAGGACAGATTCACAATCGGGCCGTTTGTCATGGTTGATGTAAAACAGTGTGAAATTCAATGCAGTGTAATACGCAGGGGTAGAGTCCAAGAGGATGTATACGCCACGGCCCGCTGTGAGGTGATGGCGAGGATTTTATTTCGTTCATGCATTTGTAAAGCAGTAACTGGGCCGTTTGTCGTATCAAATCATGGAGAAATTAGGCGTTTTACAATAACGAAATTTTGAAATGTGATGTTTTGCCGAAGAAAATATAGACGATTAATGGTAAACAAAAGCCCTAGCAGGAAATTATCCCCAAAATTATTCTACAATATTTAAAAAAAAAACATGCTGCACATAACTCTATTTTCTGATCTATGTTCTAATGTTTCCTCATCACAAACAGACCTGGAGTTGTGTTATATGTCATTCACACATGTTTAACACACAAACCCTGCATTTTTAAAACACTCTGTTCCACCTTGTGATGTCATGTGGTAATACAGGACGTTTTTCATAGACCCACTAGAATCATTTGGATGATTTCAGGCCTGGAATTGTCAATCTCTATTTCAGAAAAGGTAAAGGCAGCTGTGAACATGAAAACTACATGACATCACAAGGTAGAAACATATTATACATATTATATTTCCTGGTCATAATACATCCAACATGAGCCAAACAAAGAGCATTACATAAAGAGAGGTTAAAACGTTGCTGACGATTTTTATTTACGCTAGATTTAGCTGTAGCCACGTCTCACCGCAACACAAACTTTGAATTAATACATCTTTTTGTGAATCGCTGAGATCCGCCTTATAATTACGAGTGTAATTCAGATACGATTTAGATTTTATTTATTAAGAAAACCTTATTTCTGTTTGGAGGATGTCAAAGTCTCATGGAGCAGAGCCCTGCCGCTTCAAGGCCCAACAGACTGGAAAAACTGGAAAACAGTAGTAAAGATTAATCCCAGGTCCTAGCATAGAAACCTTTACCACAAGCTGATTCTTGTAGTGATAAGCAGTATAGATGTTATTTATTGCATGCCATCGCCTCAATACGTGAAACATTGTCCTGTTTTTTCAGATGAGATCCAGCAGACCATCGACCGCCTTCTCCGCTCCAAAAAATGTGTTCCTATTGACATACCGGCGTCCGACAGGTGAAACTCAAATGCTCTGTTTTATAAGAATTAGGTGTGGAAAGAAAAAGAGGAGAACACAAGATTTTTTGGACAATTTGTAATAAATAGAAATAAAATTATGAGGTTCTGCGAGAGACTACTGAGTAAACTACAGGGTTAGCAGCTTTTACACAGAATAAGAACTCGTAGAGACACAGGGAGGGCATCTGACGCACAGGGAGGGCATCTGATGGACAGGGAGTACACAGGGAGGGCATCTTAAGCATGTAGGGAGGGCATCTGACGCACAGAGAGGGCATCTTACGCACACAGGGAGAGCATCTGACACATGGGCATTTCAGAACATGTTTGTAGAGGTTTAAGCTACAGGATTCGCAGCTTTTACGCAGAATAAGACCCCTTAGAGACACAGGGACGGCATGTGACACACAGGGAGGGGATTTCAGAACATGTTTGCAGAGAACTGAACTATAGGGTTCGCAGGTTTCTACACAGTAGGGCAGATGTTTTATTGTTTGGAGAGGAGATCCTGGATAATATGTATCCTGTGTAGCCTTTGCTAATGGCACCCGCTGGCTCTGTTCTATATCATTAACGGAGATTCGTATACTTGGCAGCTTTAACCACTGCAGATACTCTGTTCCACCATGTGCTGTAATCATGTGGTAATACAGGAAGTGCTCCACTGTGTTTTTAAACTCCATACACCTTCACTTGAATCATTTGGATGATTTCAGCTCTGGAATTTCTATTAATCTATACTAATCTAAAAGTAAAATGAGCTGTTAACTTGAAAACTACAACTTCATGACATCACAAGGTGGAACAGAGCACTTTGAGCTTTGGAGATGTCACAGACTAATAATAAAGGTTTGTTTTTGAGGAGGTACCATCATTATAACATGACTTAAAGCTATAAAAGTCAATTTTGCATCATACAGGACCTTTAAAAATGAAAATCAAATAACCTCATTGATTTTTTTTAGATAAAATATTAAAAATGTCTTGGGTGATTAGGAAGACAAGTGCAATATTTATTAGAGCAGTTGTTTGAAGCACTGAAAGAAGAAGGTGTGGTTTACTGCCTGAGTGACGGCCTGAGCTACTTCTACGCGAAAGGCTTTTTAAATATTAAACACGTCCCTGTTATGGAGCGGTTGTAATGCAAGAGCTCCGATTCCACCTTGTGTATTATGTTTTTGTATTCATAACAATCTCACCATAGTCTAATGAGGTCTCTGGTGAAACAAACGCCTGTGTGTTTGACTGGCAGGTTTGTGTTGGCTCTCCCTGATAACCTCTGTATGATGGAGCAGGCCGAGGGAGCGCTGGACCCTTTCTTTGGGTTAATGGAGTCTCATCAACTTCCAAGTCCATACAAAGTCAACCAGGTAATTAGAACGCCAGTGCAAAGCTATTCAAATGAGCCAAATTGGCAAAGTCTCACATATCACTCAGTAGTTATCCACAGCAAAGGTTACGATCATTGATTTGTTTTAAAGGTGTACACACAGAGAAGTGGACTAAGTGAGTGTGACGCCACCCACAGCGTTCAGCTCCAGTCAAATGAAACTCGTCGAGGCCAGAGCAGTTATAGTGCCTAATTTGCCGAGCCCGCACCCCTTGTTTTATTTAGCAGGGATCAACGCTGTCAATCAAACCTGTTGCTGATGTTGGCAAGAGCAACCTCGGGAAAAGAAGGCGCCTGATTTGTCTGTTATTAATTTTCATATCTTGATTTAGGGACAAAATAGTGCAATAAAAACACTAGGATCATGTAGAGTGGGTTAATACAAACATTTAAGACCAAAACAAGTCAAGAGAGGGGCGACAATTTTTCAGTGTAAAGTGAATTGGAGCCAGAAGCGTGCCCATGATCACTTCTATTTGGAAAGCAGCGGCTAGCGCGTTAGCTGCATCCATTTATATATACAGTTTATGGATGTACGTTTCTAGGGGGATGCTGTTGCTTTGCTTGGACTGCACAGTGATGGAAGAACATTTTGAAAATGGATATCCAAATTAAAATGTATTTTATAATGTAGTCCTATACATGGGCCAATCAGAGTACTGTATTTTTATTTTTTCTCACCAATACTGTGCAGTTCAAAGCCACAATGACATGATGAAGTACCACCATGTCTTCATTTTAATTTAGAAAAGTCACTGTACTCTGAATACCACCAAATGAAATAATAACTGGACGAGAATACAGTTAATTTGATTTCAGAACATGTATTTTTGGTACATTTTTGTCAGTTATTTCCCAACACTGGGAATGTACCACAGTATGGCATTAAACTTCTCTTTGCATCTTGCATTGAGTTTAGTTTGTTCAAAAATGCCTTTGAAAACATGTATTCTTTGAGCAGGGTCGTCTCTACATAGTTCTGACCATAGACTGTTTATATAAATTGATAGCTATCCTGCTAACGGCACGTTCCAGACAGGAAGTGAGCATGGGCGCACTTCTGGCTCCAGTTCACTTTCTATTGAAAGACTGTGTCCCCTCTCTCTGTAACTGCTGCTGTTCGGATTAACTCGCTCTATTCCGCTATTGTGTCCATAAATCAAGATATCAACATTAATAACAGACAAATCAGGCGCTGTGTTTCCCTGAGGTCGTTCCCGTTAACATTAACAACAGGTTTGATTGATAACTAAGTGCTCACTCCAAGAAAGAGACGTCACCTTCAACAGCCTCGCTCTAGATTGACTCTTTGGTTGCTATGATAGTCTTGGTTGAAATTGCAAATATGAAACTCTGCTCCAAAGTCACCGCTGTAACTGCTCTAGCCTCGATGAGCTTCATTTGACTGGAGCCGAACGCTGTGGGTAATGTCACGCTCACTTAGTCCACTTCTTTACAGAGTCTATGTCTCTGACCTATAATTTTGCCTGCTGGCATCACCAGCTTGTTTCAATAGAGCTTAGGCAAAGTAGTCACATCTCTGTGGAGACAAGCTGTTCGTATCGTGCACCTTTACTCAGTTCACGGAGTCATTTTAAACCCTATGCAGATCATTAGAGAAGACTGAAAATACAGCCTCATAAAGAGATATACAGGCTGTGTGAACTGTGCACTGCATCTGCATTTATGAGACGTTCAGAGGTTGTAAATGACAGGAGTAAACGACATCAGTGGCTCATTATAAATCAAAAATACTACTTGACTTTCCTGTGAGCTGGACTTTGATCATAAAAACAGATTTGATAACGAACCTCACCTACATTTTTATAATATCATAAGATTTTAAATCAGCCCTGTTGTGCTTATGTCTGCTGTATAGTTATAATCTCTGACACTCGTGGATCATTGTGTTATAATTTGCACCTGCATCTAAAATGACTTAATAAAATGAGCAAGTTTGCTGACGTTAGAAAAGTCCGGTGAAAATAAGCAATTAAAGATTGCTCAAACATGAATCACTCCAAAAACAACTTTGAGAGAGTCAATGAGAAGGAATCAACTATAACATGGTTAAAAGCTGTGAAAAGAATAGAGCTGCTTTAATCCAAAGCTATTGCGTCACTAGTAAAATTATATTTCAGTGCAGTACAGTGGGCTGGACTATTTTCTTCCCCCCCTCTCTGTGGCAGATTGTTTATTTTTCCTGCATTTTACAACTGTCTGTAAGATTTGGTCTAAAAACAGCACAGAGCAGTTAAAATGCCTCCTGGCTGAACATGAACATAGAGTTTACTGTTTAAATTTGCTCATAGGTTTTAAAGTGGTGCAAATATAAAGTGTTAGATACTGAGAGCAAACAGAAGTGGTCAACATGAGCCAGGACCAGACGCACTGCAGCCTCGAAGTGGAAAATTTCAAATGAGAAAACAAAACCTGGTGGTCATTTTAGTAGTTTCTTAAATCTATATCATTGTTATTATAATATTGTGCTATATAGTTATAATCCATGACACCCGTGGATTATGTTTTAATTTGCACATTTTAAATCACAATATTCATCTAAAACAACTTAATAAAAGAAACAAGTGTGCTGACTTCTGTGTTAGAAGCGTCATCATAACAAAGCGCTACAGGCTGTTGGCCCCTCGTGTGGAGAACTGCACATCACACTAGTGAGCAGCAGATTTATTTTATTTTTTTCATTTGTGCCAAAATGACGGCACGATGCTGCCTAATCCTACGCATATCATTGAGTAAGAAGATAAAACTGGAGACACGCCCACTGTCTACGTCACAGTGGGCGTGTACTGTACCTGTGGAGGTGAAAACGGGGACTGATCAGTAAAATGGCATCTTGAAAAGAGAATAACGATCACTCAAACATGCACAAATCACTCCAAAAACAACTTCGGGTGAGTAAATGTTGAGGGGAAACAACTATAACATGATTAAAAGCTCTGAAAAGTCAATTTTGCAGAATAGGTCTGATTTAATACTTATCATGTTTTATTAATACATAGTTTAGGATGATAATTGTTTAATGTGCTAAAGTCTAATCTAATTTGTATTTTTAGCCGGGTTTGATGATTGAGGAGCTCAGCGCTGACCTTTCCCTGATGCCAAGTTCCCACAGCGCCTCTGACGCAGAAGGTGACACACTAATCTATGGACTGATTTGTGTTTTCTTTTTCCAAAAAAAAAATATATAAATACACAACCAGTTTGGACACACCCTCTCATTCAATGTTTTTTTCTTTATTTTTTCTTTATTTTTAGCCATCTAATTCTACTATTTTTTCCATTTTCTACATTTTATATACATACAAGACATCAAATACATGAACAACAACTCTTTAAACTTCTTAAATTTTATATTCAAATTCTCAAAATCACCACGCTTTGCTTTGTCAAAAAATATTTAGTAGCGTTATTTAACTTTAACTCTTTTACTACTTAATATATTCGATGTCTTCTGCGTGTTTATAAAATGCAGAAAGTAGTAAAAATAAAGAAAAAAAAAAACTTGAATGAGAGGTATGTCTAGACTTTTGACTGGTAGTGTAGGTATTATGAACTATTTTTGATGTGTAATCTTTTTAATCGGCCCAGTATATAATCGTCCCCATATATTCTGCTATACTGCTCAGCTCAGAGGCACAGCAGCATTACGCTCAGTTGAACACATACGCTTCAATAACTCTATATCGTTTGGTTGTTATTCAAGCTCTACTCTTTACCTTTACATTGGTAGAAACCTCAAAATGGATCATAAAGTCTTGAAACCACACTGAATCGTGCTTCTTCTTGTTTGTCCCTCAGGGTTCAGGTCCCCCCCGGCCTCCATCACGCTCAGGGAGAAGGAGCAGTTTGTCCTGGGCAGTGCTGAGGTACAGGGTCTGTCAGAGCCGCTCACACTTAACACATCGCTCATTTCACTTCCTCCACAGAAGCCGTAAATCAGAGTCAACCGCCTGACCGCCGCTCCGGTTACAACAGAAACCTCCTGCTGTTAGTGTCTTAACTGTGAGACAACATGGGCTCTCCTGTAGACTGTGTATGAATGGACATAGCTAACTCGCTTGCCGCTGCGTTCCAAATAGGAAGTGATCATGTGCGCACCTCTGGCTCCATCGACTCTGGCTCTAATTCACTTTCTATTGAAAAAACATCCCCTCTCTCTGTAACTGCTGCTGTCAGACTCGTCATTTTGGTCTAAATATTATTAACCCTCTACATGATCCTGGGGTCTACAGATCCTGGGGTTTGTTATTTCACTATTGTGTCTGTAAATCAAGGTATGAACATTGATTATATGAATATTTGACTGGAGCTGAATGCTATGGATGACGTCACACTCACTTGGTCCGCTTCTTCTTGGTCCACTTCTTAGTCCACTTCGTCTTTGGTAGTATTAGTGTTGCTACTTGGCTTTTTTAAAGGACCACTATGTAACTTTTCTTGTGAGAAGTTTGCCGCTAACTTGTCTCCAGGGAGATTATTTTGTATTAAGTTTTCACTCTTCATTGATCTGACCTTGGACTTGTATTTCCCCCATGAAATATAAATATTGACATTGGCAGTTTTCCTCGTTCAGAATATAAACTCTTACGTAAGCGTTTACAGGTCGTTTTGTCCAGACTTAAATTTGACTTGGTTTGGTCTTGTTCTAGTCCAACTTCCAGGACAATTCTCACACCCTAAGACAAGAGTTGCCCCAGAATCGAATAAAGTACCAAAATGAAATAATCTTTTTCATAATTTTATAGGGAGATTATGAGCTGATATTGATATTGATACTGGAACAAAAAAATACTCGGGTAAAAGGTAAAGTATCACATAAAAATACAATTTTTGAGGTCTTAAAAGCTTTAAATGTAGTAATTATAATAAAGATTTGAGCTGAATTTTGTTCAACAGAAACATCTGAATCCAATGTTTTTGGTTTTTCAGTCTGTTTCTATTTGCATATTTTTGTTTTGCTGAAATTATGAACATGTTGATAAATAAACCCTCAGACTTTTCAGCAGGTCCTTAATTATAAAGAAAATACTTTAACTTTTCCTGTTAAAAAATGTAGTGGAGTAGAAAGTACAGATACCTCTCAAATGTACTGAAGTAAAAGTAGTGTCCAGTTTAAAGTACAGATACCTTAATGTTTTACTTAAGAACAGTACTTCACTACTTTTATTTGATTATAACATCTCAGAAGTTGATTGTTTTGTCGTGTGCGTGGATAGCGTATGTTAGCGTAGCATGAGGCACACTCATTCTGTCACTTAGCGTCTGATAAAGTTTCCCTCCACCGCTGTGAGGGCTCTCCGGGCGAGATACCATCTGACTTAATCACATCAACTTGTTCTCACTCAAGATTTACAAGGAAGACGAGTATTTCAATGAGTGTGCCTCATCTGTTACTTTTGGTTTTGCTTTGTTAAGGCAATGTCAGCCGTACACTCACTGCCGTGAGTACGGTTGTGAGCAGTTTAGCAGTTTGATTAGTGCGGCACCAAACGAAAATGTATTTGTTGAGTCAGAAGTTGGGACACACCGATGTCTCAATGTTCAATACTCTCATTCAGTGTTTTGTTTTTGTTTTTCGACTTTCTACATTATATATACATAGAGAAAGATCAAAAAATACAAATTGAAACATATTTATATATTTCTTTTGTATTTTATATTCAAATCCTCAACATAATATATATATATATATATATACGCACATATATATGTGTGTGTATATATATATATATATATATATATAATATATATATAATATATATATGGCAGACCCAACAAGGCTGGAAACCGAACAGTACTGGAAAGGTATATGGGAGAAGGAGGCATCACATAACAGCGATGCACAATGGCTGGTGGCTCTCAGAGAAGACCACAGCAACCTCCCTGAACAGAATCCAGTCACCATCACAGTGGCAGACATCCAGGAAAGAGTCTCAGGTATGAAGAACTGGACCGCACCAGGCCCTGACATGATCCACGCTTACTGGCTGAAGAAGCTCACTGCTCTCCATGAGCGCCTGGCAGCACAAATGAACCAGCTGCTAATGGATGGGACTCACCCTGAATGGCTGACCGAGGGGCGCACGATCCTGATCCAGAAGGATCCCTCAAAGGGTACAGTCCCATCCAACTATCGCCCAATAACCTGTCTCTCCACAACATGGAAGCTCATGTCAGGCATCATCGCGGCTAAGATAAGTGGGCACATGGACCAATACATGAGCACAGCACAGAAGGGCATCGGCAAAGACACCAGGGAGCCAAACACCAGCTCCTGGTAGACCGAACAGTCTCCCGAGACTGCAGAACCCGTAAGACCAACCTGTGCACTGCCTGGATTGATTACAAGAAAGCCTACGACTCTATGCCACACACATGGATCACTGAATGTCTGGAGCTGTACAACATCTACAGGATTCTAAGAGCGTTCATTGCAAACTCGATGAGGTTGTGGAAAACCACCCTTGAGGCCAATGGCAAGCCACTTGCACAAGTGACCATCAAATGTGGCATATACCAAGGAGATGCACTGTCCCCACTACTGTTCTGCATAGGTCTGAACCCCCTCAGCCAAATCATCAGCAACACTGGCTATGGATACCGACTCAGGAATGGGGCCACCGTCAGTCACCTCCTGTACATGGATGACATCAAGCTGTATGCTAAGAATGAGCGAGACATCGACTCACTGATCCACACCACTAGGATCTACAGCACAGACATTGGAATGTCATTCGGGCTAGAGAAGTGTAGCCGGATGGTGACAAACTCACTCTCACTCCCAGAAGGGGACAATAGCAGACATTGAGGACAGTTACAAGTACCTTGGTATCCCACAAGCAAATGGCAACCTTGAAGAGGAAACAAGGAAAGCAGCCACGGCCAAATACCTCAGACGAGTAAGGCAAGTCCTAAGGAGTCAGCTCAATGGCAAGAATAAAGACCCAGGCAATAAACAGCTACGCCCTGCCAGTAATCAGATACCCAGCAGGAATCATAAGCTGGCCAAAGGAGGAGATACAGACCACAGATGTTAAGACACGAAAGCTCCTGACCATGCATGGCGGGTTCCACCCCAAATCCAGCACCCTGAGATTGTACGCGAGCCGTAAGGAAGGAGGCCGAGGACTAGTGAGTGTGAGAGCCACAGTCCAGGATGAAACATCCAAGATCCACAAGTACATCCAGGACAAGGCCCCAACAGATGACGTGCTCAGCGAATGTCTCAGACAGTGGAGTGCAGAGGAAGAGGAGCTGGAGGAACCATCATGGAGGGACAAGCCCCTGCATGGGATGTACCACCGGAACATAACTGAAGTGGCTGATATCAAGAAATCCTATCAATGGCTTGAGAAAGCTGGACTGAAGGACAGCACAGAGGCACTCATCCTGGCTGCACAGGAGCAGGCCTTGAGCACAAGAGCAATAGAGGCCCAGATCTACCACACCAGACAAGACCCACGGTGTAGGCTGTGCAAAGAGGCCCCTGAGACAATCCAGCACATAACTGCAGGGTGTAAGATGCTGGCAGGGAAAGCATACATGGAGCGGCATAACCAAGTGGCGGGCATAGTGTACAGAAACATCTGTGCAGAGTACGGACTGGAAACCCCAAGGGTCAAGGTGGGAAATACCTCCAAAGGTAGTGGAGAATGATCGAGCCAAGATCCTGTGGGACTTCCAGATACAGACTGACAGAATGGTGATTGCGAACCAACCGGACATAGTGGTGGTGGATAAACAACAGAGCAAAGCCGTTGTGGTGGACATTGCAGTACCAAGCGATGGGAACATCAGGAAAAGGAGCATGAGAAACTAGAGAAATACCAGGGGCTCAAAGAAGAGCTGGAGAAAGCCTGGAAGGTGAAGGCCTCAGTGGTGCCCGTGGTCATCGGAGCACTAGGGGCAGTGACCCCCAAACTGGAGGAGTGGCTACAGCAGATCCCAGGAAAAACATCAGACATCTCAGTCCAGAAAAGTGCAGTACTAGGAACAGCAAAGATACTGCGCAGAACCCTCAAGCTCCCAGGCCTCTGGTAGAGGTCCCGAGCGTGGAAAAAGAGGGGATAAAGACCACCCGCGGAGGGTGAGGAGGAGATTTTTATATATATATATATGCAACATAACTCCATATATATTGCTTCATATATTTGATGTCTTCTGTGTGAATATAAAATGTAGAAAGTGGTAAAAAAAAAAAAAAAAAACTTGAATGAGAGGGTGTTTCCAAACTTTTGACTGGTAGTGTAAAAAGAGTAACATGTTTCTGCATTCACTGTAACTAAATCAAATTAACTAGCTAAAATATACAAACTACTTAATAAAACATGGCTGGACAAACAATGAAAAACAAAAACAATGTACTAGTCGCTAGTGTGACGATGACACTGATTTAAATGGTGTATTTTAACATATTGAGTTTGATATAACTGAAAAATCACTGTATTTTTCTGTCACAGCATTTTGAAGGAGCAGATCTTCCTGAAGCCACAAACCGAGAGTTGGACTTGTTGATGGACGAGCAAGACCAGTTTAGACACGGTGCGTTTTTATATTTCTCAAAGTCAAAAGATTCAACCAAATTTCTGCCAGACCCATTATCTCCCATTCGATCTTTACTTCTTGATACTTGTGTGAACTCTGCTTAAAAGACAATCTTCCAAACTGCAAAAATACTTCACATGTGGAGTCATCATGAAGGAAATAGATCACATTACATTTCTCGATCTGTTTACGAGAAATTACTGTAAACGATAATACTGAAACGAAACCATAAAGCAGAATTATTCACAAAAACTATTCTAAAAGTACAAAATTGTTAAACATCGTTGAGCTGTGTAAATGAAAAGCAGAATGAAACACTCAAGTCATGAGTTTGTGTCATTTTAATGTCAAATCTTATCGTATTACAGAAAAAATTACCAAAAATGTCCAACTGCTACAAAGAAAAACTCCCCACAATGATTGTTCCATTTATAATATATTAAACGATAAGTCGATATAGTGATTATCATCACTACATCTGAGGGTTAAAAAGGTTTGTGACGACAGCAGAGTCTAAAGTGAACACAAACGCATTATTTAGGGCGACAGGAGGTCAGCTGGTAAAGTGTTTGTCCACTGATCTGAACATTGGCGGTTTGAATCCCGTTCTCCACATAAACAGCATTCATTGAGCGGTCAGATTCATTGACCCACAGGTTGTCGGTGCGATTCCAGCTCCCACAGATGAGTGCTGTCATTGTGTCCTTGGGCAAGACACTTAACCCCCTTCACCCCCAGTGTCTGTGTGCACTGGTGTATGAATCTGTGTGTGAATGTGTGGGTGGTTCCCTGATGTAAAGTGCTTTGAGTAAATTAAAGATGGAAAAGTACTATATAAAAATGTGATATTTACCTTTCATTTAGGAGATGAGACGATGGATTAGGTCAAGATTTAAGTTTAAAAATGTGCTTCTTTAATATTGCAATCGTTAAATCTGCCATAAAGATTGTAGTAAAATGTATTTGATGAATTTGTTTTGCTCGTGATGGCAGTGATGTGATCTGGGATGGATTTCTCAGTTAAACTACTGCAGTGATATCTTAAAATTATGAAAAATATTACAACATACAATAATTATGTTTGTATGTATTATGATTATTATTACAGATTTGGAGGAGCAGTTGGGAGATGGCAAAGACAGGAGCAGGGACCTCATGTCGTCCATTGATCAGTGAGAATCTAAACACTTCCATTGTTTAGAGTGTAAGAGTACAGGGATGGGCGATATATCGATTCCAGATCTCTGTATTGACCAGATATCTGTATTGGCTGATGTTGATACCGATATCTAATGCTGATGTTTGTTTTGTTTTTTTGTGCTGCCCCAGTCTCCGTGTGTGAGTCAAAATGGAAACAAAACAGTGTTAGACGGGTGTATTTTATGTCCCAGATAATTTTTTTTTTTTTTTTTACAAATGTGAAAAGTGAATAGTGATTGTGAATTTAATTTAAGATGCATTTGTGGACCTCTCTGGATTTAAACAACTAAATATCGGCATCGGTCACAGCAGCAGGACAATTGTCAGATATATATGTTGGTATCAGCTCAAAAACTCCATATCGTCCCATCCCTACAGTGAATTTCTCATTTGATGAATTAAATTGTAGACTTTTTGTTGTTGGTCTTAAACATTGGCCCTTCGTGTCTTGTAGGCTGAGGGAGTCCGTGGCAGGGCCACATCGGGACAGTGTTTGGCTGCAGGACGAGGACATGGGTCAGACACTGGAGCAGCCAAAGGTCCCTCTGCCCCAAGAGATGACCCCCGTCCACGTGAACATGCCCAGCTCTCCCACCACCGGGACAGAAGAGGTGACAGACGTCAATGAATAACTAGACTTAATGAATATAAAGACCTTGTATCCAGAGTACCAGTTTACAGATCTCTAAATGTACTAGGAAAAAGAAAATAAAGAATTTGTTCACAGAATTATTAATGGTGCACTATGTAACTTTTCTGTAGGTATGTCTACCACCTGCTTGAATTAGTGGAGTTGTTATTGCTTTGTCTAGAATGTTCCACAGTGCAGCATTTAATGCATCTGTCTTCATAGAGACAAGGAGGTGACACCAGGTCATGCTACAGGTCAGATGTGTGGAAAGATCTAAGCTCACACTAACAATGTATGTTTTTTCAATAATGCAGCAAGTGAATAAACGTAAGGTGAGGTTTAAAGCCATGTTCTGGAAACTCCAGGCAAAGCAAAAAAAATATCTACAAGCAGATGATGGACCCCAACCAAAAAAGTTCCATACTGCACCTTTAATAACACCTTAATTATCTGACTTGTTTAAAGGTCCTATATCACACAAAACTGACTCTTGTGAAGCTTTCAGTCATGGTCTAATGCTGTTGCCTCCTCAAAAACAGACCTGGAGTTGTATGTTTGAGTAACACTTTATTATTAGTCTGTAATATCTCCAAAGCTCAAAATGCTCTGTTCCACCTTGTGATGTCATGAAGTGGTAGTTTCCACGTTAACAGCTCTTGTTTAATAGAGATTGGACATTCCAGTTCTGAAATCATCCAAACGATTCTAGTGAAGGTGTGTGGAGTTTAGAAACACGGTAGAGCACTTCCTGTGACATCACAAGGTGGAACAGAGTGTTTCCTGTTTGAGAGAAGAACTGGGTTTGTGTGTTAAACATGTGTGCATGAAATAAAACGCAACTCCAGGTCTGTTTGTGATGAACATTAGATCAGAAAACAGCGTAATATGGCCCCTTTAATAATATTTCTTGTGTATTTGTCTTAACTCATATCGTCTCTGTGTCTCACGTTCTGGTTTAAAGTGTGTAGCAGTTTGATAATGAATGAACTTGTACTTATGAACATAGTTTGAGTGAGTCAGTGCTTTGCTGTGGCTCTGTCTCTTTACATTCCTCAAAGTGACTCACGACCTGCTCCAGTCACTTTGGAAACAGTCTTACCTCACACAGGCGTGTCCATCTATATTATACATCAGAGTTTCCTTTATGTCACATTATCTATCATTAAAGCTTTGTTTTTCTTTGTCCTCAGCTGATCGCTCGTCCTGTTCGGAAACCAGGCGGACCTCGCAAACGTCAGCTCGTTTTTGCCGATCCTGAAGTCCAGATTTCGAACAAAGAAATGAAAGAGCAGATAGAGAATCCTCAGGCAGAGACCTTGAATCTGGTAAATGCACATACATCAAGATGACAGTAATTTTTATATTATACAAATGATTTATGACGGGTTTTAATCACAGAAGGAACCAGGAACAAATATGTCAAATTTTAATTCAATCTCAGTTACACCCAGAACTAATGACTGGACTAAACAAAGCCGTCTGTGCTGCGCCGTGTGGTGTAAAACGGAAAATTATGTTACAAAAGAACAAAGCACATAAATCAGTTTTTGTGTCTAAAATCTTCACTATTATAAAGTAACATCAGTATTACAATGGAGCTGAACAGTGACGCCCAGCCCGCGGTTCTGGAACAAAATTTCCTCTCCCAAAATAATGCATATTAAAAGTTAGAAAGTTTGCTCGGGGATAGTCACTAATGAACACAAGATCTATCATTTAATTTAAAATCTGTCACTGAAACTTTATAAACCGCAAAGTTATTTAAACATTTTGAACAATCTTGCATTTTAAACCAGTTCAAAACTACCGTGTTAAGCATAGTTGGTTAGCCTCTCCAATATCTTTAAACTCTTAATATTTAAACTTTTCGAAAGGTCTGTGGGAAAAATATCTGAAAATTTACTTCCAGAACCTGAGCAGGCGTCACTGTTGAGCTCCGCAGTACCGAAAGCTTTTAAAGGTACACTGTGTAACTTTCTGGTGGCGGGTAACTGCTTGTCTCCACAGAGCGATGTTAAATCAGCCTATCGTGCTTGTGTCTCTATAGTTCTCATCTCCGACACCTGTGGATCGTTATAATTTTCATAATATTCATCTAAAACGACTTCATAAAAGAAACAAATCTGCTGAAATCCACTTTAGAAAACTGGTCTGATTTAACTGATTTGCTTGAAATGTTCCACAGTTCAGCGTGACATTTCTACACAGAAAATACAATGAAAAACATGTGTTCTTTCTGTGATCGGGGTCGCCTCTCCACAGATCTGACCTGTGACTGGTCTAGTGCCGCCATCTTGCTTGTCATCATGGAGATAGCTGTTGAATGCCATACTGAGGAACATTACATTAGACACAGTGCAGCTCATTTACACTTTTAAGAATAGCAGCAGTAACCGAGGCCGACCTGAGCCACAGAAGCTCAGCTGGTCCAGTGTTTGTCCAATGATCTGAAGGTTGGTGGTTCCAGTCCCTCTTGACCTAAAAATGTCACTAGTCGAGCGCTCAGATCCACGGACCCACAGGTTGGAGGTACAATTCCCACACATGAATGTCGTTGTATCCTCGGGCAAGACACTTCTCCTCGTCCCCAGTGTCTGTTACACTGGAGTATGAATGTGTGAGTGAATGTGTGAATGATTGTGTGAGTGAATGTGTGATTGTGTGTTTGAATGTGAGTGTGATTGTGTGAGTGATTGTGTGTGAATGTGTGATTGTGAGTGAATGTGTGATTGTGTGTCTGATTGTGAGTGAATGTGTGATTGTGTGTGTGTGAATGTGTGTTTGTGTGTGAATGTGTGATTGTGTGTGTGGTTTCTTGATGTGAAGCCCTTCGAGTGTCTTGATGGTGGAAAAACTCTATTTAAAAAAGTGACATTTACAAATAACTGCAAAATACTGATGTTTTTCGAGCAGTTTCTGTTATTTAGATAAACCAACTCTCTTCAGTCTGAAGTTCAATGACCTTTTGAATATTCACTCTTCACTGATGTGTAATCAAAGAGCTTCATCAGACTGACTCCTGATTAAAAATACCAAGTTCCTCTTTATGTCAGATTGATTACTCCTCCGTGTTTTATTTTATTTCCTTTGAGACGCAGTTTGGGATTCGTTTGGTCAAAGCAAAAGTGGGGCTGAACATTTAAAGGATTCAGACCAATTTTAATGAAGAGAAATGTGTCTTCTCCATAGACTTTATATAAAAATGGACATAGCTAAACTGCTAGCCACTACGTTCCAAATAGGAAGTGAGCATGTGCGCACTTCTGGCTCCATCGACTCAAAAACTGTGTCCCCCCCTCTCTGTACCTGCTGCTCTCAGACTCATCATTTTGCTTTTAAATGTTCGTATTAACTCTCTACATGATCCTGGGGTTTTTATTTCACTTTTGTGTCTGTAAATCAAGATAAGAACAATAACCACAGACAAATCAGGCGCCTTCTTTCCCTGAGGTCTCTCCTGCTAGTGTTAGCAACAGGTTTAACTGACTAATTAGTAGAATAATTCAGATGTTTGGAATATGTTAGAGCAGCCAGGACAGTTGCAAACTGTTTAAAATGAACTATTTTTTTTTTATTTATGTTTTTAAGATGGTAAAAATCTGGCACAGCACCTTTAATGTTTTTCCTCTCTGATTTTAGTCAGATGTCCTGGTGAACTTTGCCTCTGTGACCAAGTACTCCACTCCTTCAAAACTCTTCAACGCCCCCTGTGGAAGTGAGTATTACTGCACTACAGAACTCTGCTGTATTAGTATAAATACATTTGGCTGCATCACCTTCTTCACCTGAATCAAAACATGCCAAAACATTTTTAAATTGGTTAAAATATCAATCAGATCTATCAGTTTTATTTGTAGACAACCTTTCATACTCATAACTAGCACAAAACATCAGTTAAACAGTTACAACAGTTATTCAAAGGCAAAATTAAAACGATGTGTCTTTAATTTAGATGTAAAAATGTTAGAACTTGTTTGAAGACACAGATTTTCCAGTAAACACTTCCACAGTTGTTCGTCCCGTGTTTGGTCTGAACTCAAGAAGCTGTTTGTAAAGTAGAGCTGACCAAGAACCTTTTGCCGCAGAATTACACAAAAGACAGTTGTGTTTCCCTGTGACCTGCTGTGTTTGTGGTGGTTTTGTTTTAAGAAGCTGAATCCACAGAATCTCATGTTCTGTAATGCGTCGACAGTCGATATTTGCACTTTTGTGTGTTTGGGCTTTTGGCCTCAGCTCTCCTCCACAGACCCATATTTGGTTTGGACTCACAAACTGCTGTATAAAGCTTTATTTTAACACTTCACAAAATGATACTCCACAGCTCCATGATGCGTTAGTAGTGAAATCAGGGTTGTGGATGTTTAAAAAAAAAAAATACTAATGAGATTATTTCTTTTTATAGTTTACAACGATTTACAACGATTTGCCCAGTTGGCAGATTTAAACTTCATCTTTTGCTATTATAGTTTAATCGTGCAGAGTAGTAAAATGTTTCTTACACGGCTCAGGGTCGTTACAGTAAATGTGTAGTGCATTTTCTGGTGGTTTAAACAGTGGCTAAGCGGGAGATACATACAGATGGCAAAAATATATGGCAACGAGCAAAAACGACGCAGTCAAAGAAAAATACAGCGACCCGCCGTCTCCCCTCTCCACCTCCAGACAGCAGGAAACCCGGTGGCTTTGAATCTCCCGGGACGTCCCCTTTGCCCACGTGAACCCCGCCCCACACGCATTGCCATAGCAACCAAACACCCATATGGCTCCTACATTTATATCAGTTGTCATTTCAAGTGAGTTCGGCTCCAGTCAAATGAAGCTCATCGAGGCTAGAGCAGTTACAGTGGCTAATTTGGAGCCAAATTCTGACCTTGAGTATCATAGCAACCGAAGAGCCAATCCAGAGCGAGGCTGTTAAAGGTAACGCCCCTTCAGGGAGTGGAAGCTTAGCAACGCTGTCAATCAAACCTGTTGCTAACGCTAACAGGAGCGACCTCAGGGAAAGAAGGACCTGATTTGTCTGTTATTATGTTCAAATGTTGATTTACAGACACAAAAGAAATAAAAACACCAGGCAACATCTGACAGCAGCAGTTACAGAGAGGGGGGACACAGTTTTTGAATCGATGGAGCCAGAAGTGCGCACATGCTCACTTCCTACTTCCTGTTAATCTGTCCATCATTGTCTTAACTAAATGCAGAATATTTGTCTGCTGTTTTCCTGTCTCCTGGTCAGACCTGATCCACTCTGACCTCAAGTCTCTTTGGAAAACCAGCGCCGTGCTCACGTCCATCACCGGACCCGAGGAGGAAGAGGAGCAGGAGAGAGAGATCATGATGACGGAGGGAAAGAAGAGGCACTCAGCCATGAAGGAGGTTGGGGAAGTGTAATTGTTTTAGTTTTTATGTTGTGGCCAAACCTCCTTTTGTGTCTAAAGGCAAGACACTGCAGCTTGTGTCGACAGAAGCTCAGTGTGTGTTACTCTGGTGTGTGAACGTGTGTGTGAGTGAGTGTTTCCTTGATGTAAAGTGCTTTGAGTTAGTCGTCAGAGAGGATAAAATAGATGTTTGTGTCCTTGTCTCTCAGATGTCCAGTGACTCGGGACTTCAGCCTGTGGACAGATCATGTAAGACTCGTTCACCCGTCTCTTTTGAATCCATACCAAAAAAATAAATGTATAAGTAGTTAATGAAGCTACTTCCTCGTATCGACAGAGGTCTGACGATTCCTCAAGGTCTTGAAATTATTAGGAACTTTATTATTTTTATTAAGTAACTGAATCAGTTTTCACAAATTGAGATAGATCCTCACTGCTCTGGACAGGACACTTTTCCCTACAATCAAATAAATACATTAAATACACTACTAAACTTAAGATTCTTAAACTAGCTGATGTAAAAAGTGTACCAAAAATACCAAAAACATGTGTTCAGAATCTGCCTGTTTTCTGGTACAGTTCCTCTTACATTTCTACTTCAGATTAGTTACTTTTCTAGATTAAAATGAGACATGACAAATACTTAATCGTGTCATTTTGGCTTTGAGCTGCACAGTATTCGTGAGTAAAACTGAAAACACAGCTCTTTGGTGATGCATGTGAGATGTTTTGTCTCTAACTGGACAGAAATTAATACAGAACAAACAGAGCAACAACATTAAAGCTGTTTATAATCACATGTCATGTTTTTTACACTATAATATAAGGCAGCTCCATGTCAAAGAGTTCAGAATACAGAACTCTGATTGGTCCATATGTCTTAATTTGTGTTTTCTGTAACTAAACACATTTTCAAAGTATTCTCCCATCACGTCTGCCTGATCTCACCCTGACATAACTTCAGTATCGTGTCCTGTGCCGAGTTTCTCTCTCAAAGCCTCATAAATAAACTGCTGTTTGTTTGTGATGTTCATGTTCGGAGCAGCAGCGTCGGACCTGGTGCTGGACGGGTCTAAAGAGGACTTCACCCCCACCAGCCGATGGTCAGTCCCAGGACACTTAAGAACATTCACTTTTGTTTGTAGGCAGAGCTTAACGATGACGTGTGCGCTGTTTTAATCCGGCACTTTGACACAAGTTCTGTCAAAGTTTATTTCAGTTAGATTTATAAAAGCCTCTAAAATGCACAGTGCAAAAACAGATGAAATCATTACATTGAGTCATCTCAGGACGGACAGCTCAGTGTCTCACGACGCCCACTGACACAACCAAACACATCTCTCAGTTTGTTTAAAAGTCGTTTAGTTTCGTCTCGGCTGTAATTGCTCAACTGTTTCTTGTGATGTGGATATTACATTATTATAAATGTATAGAACATACACAGTGTTGAGCCCTTTTGTGTGCAGGTCGCCTCAGGAGGATCTGCAGCTCATGATGGAGCCCATCGCAGAAGAAAACATCGAGATGCCCGAGGAGCAGAGGGAGGAGCAGAGGGAGGAGCAGAGGGAGGAGCAGAGCAGCGGCACCATCAGGTCAGAAACATTAACAAACACCAACTTTACAAACCTCAATACACCTACAATTATCATAAAGTCTAATGTTTGAATGTTCACTTAAAGGTCACTGTAACTTTCAGGTGAGTGTCTGCTACTTGCTCGTCTCCATGGAGATGTGATTTTTATTTTTTTTTTTTAGTTGGAATGTTCCGTTTCACACCTGAGCGACAGGTGCAGGAGAAGCACTTGGTCTGAAAGGTGAAGAAAACTCCCTCACACTGTCTCACTCTTGATTCACTTTTATTCTCACGACGTTTCGGTCCCTCTGACCTTCCTCAGGTCTGAGCACAGCCCCTTCCTCTCCTCTTATATAAGTTAAGAGAGCGCCCCCTGCAGTTTAATCAACCAATCACAACAGTGAAAACACAAACATTTTACAATTAGGCCCAAAAGTACCTGCAAAACTGTGCATAATTCAGTCTTTTGTGAGTTAAAACACACGCGGATAATGACGGGAAAAATAAAGATTATCATCACACTAAAAAGGCAGCAGTTTTACGTTGTGAGAATAAAAGTGAATTAAGAGTGAGACAGTGTGCGACAGTTTTCCGCAATATGGCATTAAACTTGTGTTACGCCCCCAAGTCAGACACTTCAGATCTGTAAAGGCGACTCACTCATGAAAAATAAATGTTTTCTTCAAAGTACTGACTAAATGCAAGATAGACATTCGGTGGACCATTAAGAGACAAAGAAATCTCCATGGAGACGAGTGAAAAGGTTACATAGTGCAGCTTTAATGTATATAGCACAGGTCTGTTTTCTGAATCAGAAAGAAAAAGTGTGAATAAAAGTAACTCGGGATGTGCTGTGGCAAAAACAAATCGTAAGAATAAAAATAGTAAAAAAGTGAGACAAAATAAAAAGCAGCAAAATTATGGTGTTCTAATAAAAATGGGCTTTGACAGAATAAAACGACTGAATAAAATACAGTTTGTGCAGAATAACTAAAGTCTCAGCAGAAACTCTGGGCTCACACGTCTCCACAGTGACACCGAGAGCCGCACGCACACGGACTATTAATAGATCTTTGCTTACTCATGTTTTGTTTTGCAGTTGGATCTGTTCCCGTCTGCAGAGATCTGAACAAGTCACCTTTGACTCACTGCTGCCCCCAAAGGCCAACCGCAGCACTGCAGCTCACACTCTCTGCAGGCTGCTGGGTAACAGTTTATTTTTGATCTTTTTTGACTTGTCAGAGTCCAAAGAGAAAACAAAAATATATGCATTTATTTAAAAATATATGCATTTATTTAAAAATATATGCATTTATTTAAATCTTCAGTACATCAATAAATAACTTCATTTGGTAAAGCTCTAGTACTAGTATATTACAGTATAGTCTTAGTGAACAGTGTTATACATTTGTAATTATATAAATCCAACATGAGCAGGCCCAGTGCCACATTTTAAATATATTTATAGACTTATTTTGCTGTAAGTCTTGTCTTCTTCATTGTCGTTTGTGCTGATTTGTTGTTTGCTCAGAGCTGCTCTCTGCTGGACGAGTGAAGGCGCTGCAGGCCGAGCCGTATGACCTCATCCTCGTCCGCTCATCATGAAGGAAACAGTGAGACTTTTATACATGTAATATTTTTACAAGTTTTGACTATGACTTCATCTTTTTAAATTGAACAGTTTTTATTGTTAACTTATTCATGAATTTCACTTTTATCTGTCGTTTTAAAATTCTGTTTTAATGTTTTTAATCCTGTTCAGTGTTTTTAAACTTGACGTCAACATGAACTGTTCTTAGACTGTTTTTACATTTTTGTATCGCACAATGTTTTATACAGTATTTATAATAAAATAATTATTACTCACTCGTCATGATTGGAACATATTTGGAAATAGACACAAATGACAGACTTTCGAGAAACAGATTTTCGTTTTTGGGAATAAAAGCTTCTCGATGTTGTTTCTAACTATTAAAATTCATACTTTTGAAAATGACCAACTGCTATTTTTAAATCTGGGATCCTTAAGATGGAAGTAAAGTTTTATGTTGATATTTTCATTTAAATCCACGGGTTTGAGAATGATAAACGATTAACCCTGTGAGCAATGAACTATTTCAAACTATTTTAATATTAAATCTTTTGAATGGGTGATCAAAACGCTGCATGTAACAGAAATTTTAAACCCTCGAAAAAAACATTTAACATTAATATGAATAAAAGTTTTCCCTTGAATCTAAATTTAAAATATAGAGCAAACAGTGACTCGAGTGACGCCTGCGTCTGTGTCGACTCTGAAAACATCACATGTTTCCTCTGACGTCACGACAAGATTTTAACTCATGAAATACACCGTGTCCAGAGAGAGAGGAAAAGAGCAAAAAATGGGAGCACAGAGAGAGAGATGGAGGGAGGGTGAATGGAGCAGAGGGGAGCAGGGGAGAGCGGGGGGGGGGGGCAAAGAGGGAGAGAAAGCGAGAGCAGGGCAGGGAAAAGAGAGAGAGGAAGAGAGAGGGGGAGCAGAGGATGAGAGGAGAGAGAGCAGAGAGGAGAGGGGTGCAGAGGAGAGAGGGAGAAGAGAGGGAGGGAGGGGGGCAAAGAAGGAGAGGAAGAGAAAGCAGGAGAAGAGGGGGAGAGAGTGGAAGCAGAGAGGGAAGAGATGAAAGGGGAAAGAGGGAAAGAAGGGAAGCAGAGGGAGAGGAAACAGATAGAGGGAGTAGAGGAAGAGAGAGAGCAGAGGGAATAGAGAGTGAGAGAATAGAGAGAGAGAGAGAGAGTGAGAGAACAGAGTGTGAGAGAGAGCACATGACACTTCTCTGTGACTGAGGTCAGAGCTGCCGTCACTGTCCAGAAATCCTCGTTCACATCAACACAGAAGAACGAGCAGATTTTCACCTGAAGAACAAGAACCGCAAACTCTGACGAAACAGAACGAAGAAGAACAGAGCACGACGCGTTCAGGGTCTGAGCCGAAGAAACGAAATGTCAGATTCACTTTTATGAAGCAGTTTAACCCGACCTGCCACGGGACGAGAGACAGAACAGAGCCACAGACCTGGACTTTTTTTGTTTTATTCACACATGTTTAACACAGAAACCTGCAGATTTAGGCTGAGCTCTTCTCTCAAACTGAAAACACGCTGTTCCACCTTGTGATGTCATCAAGCGGTGATACAGGAAGTGCTCCACTGTGTTTTTAAACTCCACACACCTTCATTTCTAGAATCATTTGGATGATTTTAGCGCTGGAATTGGTAATCTCTAAAGCTAAAAGAAGCTGGTAACTTGGAAACTACCACTTCATGACATCACAAGGTGGAACAGAGCATTTTGAGCTTTGGAGAATGACACAAAAACACAACTCCAGGTCTGTTTTTGAGGAGGAAACAGCATTATAACCTGACTTAACACTCACAAGAGTTACTTTTGTGTAATATAGGACCTTTAAACAAACAAATAAGTAACATAAATTAGTTTAGGGTTCTTTTTTCAATACATTTTTAAGCTTTTATTTGAGTTTTTGCTTTTTTTTTTTAAATGCAAGACAGACATAGTGTCCAGTCATATACAGTAGTTATTAGACATAATTTAGCATAACATGGTTTATAGACCTAGACAAAAACAGGTGCCATTTTGATTTGCCTTTGAATTTAAACCCACAGATAACAAGTAAATTCAGACAGTGAACTCGTGTAAATCTCCAGCCTCCACAGACCTGACGTACGGCTCTTTGCTCTAAATAAAGTCGACCTCTGGAATGTCGCACAGAGCTGAGTCTACGCCTCGTCCACGTCTGTGTCTGTGTGACTCTGGGCTTTGGGGATGTTATTAAACACATAAACGATCACATATTTGTCCAAGGCAGAACATGCAACACCGACCCGTGAACAGCCGTTTATCACAGATATGACCAGCTCGAGTATTCAAAGAACGAGACCAACACGCATTTACACACAGCCTCATCAGTCTCCTGCACGTCACCTCTCGTCCAATCACACGCCGTCCCAGCCACGAGGGAAAGTGTCTGTGTGGAACCGTCTGAGGAGCAGCACAAAGCACAAGTATTCACAAATTTAAGAAAAAAAAAAATCAACCAGTGCTGCAGCTGCTTTGTTTTGGAAATGTTCATCTGAATCTTGGTGAATATTAAGAGATGTGTGTGACTTTATAAGAAAACATACTAGAAATGTACACAAGGGGGCAGTGCTTTGACTGTATCACATCTACAAAATGTCTCCACACTAAAATCTCTAAGCTTGAAAGGCAGTGGGACAAAGTGGATTCATGCATTTTTTTTCCTTTCTTAGACAAGTGTGAAAAATGATCCTACATCAAATTCACACAGGGCAAAAACTAAAAACTCTAAGTCTCAGGCCAAACTAAATATTTATTGAAACATTTTTAACACCTGCGTGTTTTTCAGGAGGGGTGGATTAAATTTGAGTGAGGCGACAGGTACCAACACATTTGCAAGGCATTCTGGGATTCGTAGTATTAGAGGTGCGTGTGTTATACTAGTGCGACGGCCGGTGGGCAGCTCCAATACATATTTGGTCTCGTGGGCCAAAATATATTCATACTGAGGGCCAAATCTGGCTCGCGGGCCTGAGTTTGACATGTCTGTCCTAGATCAGTGCTCGAAATAAACAAAATCATCATCATCATCATCAATCCAATTCTTGCGATCGAAGTTTGATAAAATAAATGATATTGTAAAATGTGACACCAACTGATCCAAACTGTCAGATCTGAAGTGATTCATACGTGAGCAAACGCACTGACATTTGTAAAGAAAAAAAAAAGTTGTTTTCAGATTTTCCCAGTGTTAACTTTGGTTCACTCCTCGTGTTCGGGCAAAACATTTCAGCAGAATGAATCAAATACTCACTAAAGTCTTCACGAGTTACTGGACTAAACTACGAGGCTGAACCACTAATAAAAAATGTAATTGTGTGACTGAAGGTTTGATTCTGCCTCGTCTCTTTTAATGTCCATTTTATGATTATTATGTGTTTTGATTTGTTTTACTGTGATTTTAATGTGTTTCTTATTCTGTAAAGCACTTTGTACATTATGTGTTCTTACCAAAGTAAAAATATAATGAAAAAAAAAATGTCTTCCATTTCAAATATAATAAATACATATGAAACCAGCATTATTATTATTCAAAGTCCCTTAAAGGTGCTTTTCACAGATTTGCGCCATGTTCTTTGATCTCATCCCATTTTGGTTTCTTAAAAAAGTAAAAGGAAAAACAAAACTATTTACGAGAACTTATTTAAAGAGCTTACAAGAGAAACAAAATGCAATCAGTCGAAATGGAGAAGTCAGAAAAAATCTGTTCTATTTGAGATGATAAACTTGTTCCAAATACTAGAAAATTTGTTCTTTTGGATGTTTATTGTCTAAATTTGCTTTTCCATCCTAAATATTTCCCTGTAAACCATTTTGTGGACGAATCGTGCGATACAAATAAACTAAAGTTGAATGTTTCCTTGTGATTCAACATCCTAGACACAGAACTGAACCTAGAACCTTCCCGTTATGAGGCAGAAGAATTGTTTGTAACTAGGACCAGCCTGTCAGGGGAAGACCAGGACTTTGACTGGATGTGGGAGTAGTTAGAGTTAAACAGTGGAGCAGCTTGAATAATTAAAAGGACATTTATAAAAGTGGAGCTGGTTACATCATGTTCAAACTGTGCTGGTCCCGGTCACAGATCTCGCTCCATCAGTGGTGTGACAGTCTAATAAACCTCACATCTGCACGCCACATAACGCACCCTGACACCGGCTGCTTATAAAGGCTGAGAGGGCAGCGTCCAGTCGCATTTCACAAACAACAAGTCACACTTCGCACAGGCCAACGGGTCCCGGGAGCCGTGAATCATCCACCGACGCACGAGCCACTCGCCCCCCGCCGGGATCACGCACAAAACAACGACAGCAGCCACAGTATCTGCACGGTGGGAAAACTCTTATTCAGTGTTATTTATGCACAAGTCTCGTTTAACTTGAGTAACTTTTGAGTCATGGGGTTGATTTCTGAAAATAAGTCACTGGTTTGTTCTTGGGGGAAACAGTTTTGGCAAATCTCATCATGTTTTATTGAGGAATAACTAAGATTAAGAGGTTTGTGTTTATATTTATGCTGTTAATTACTGCACTCTTAACACGTACACGAGTACACGAGTACACTTTGGCCCTCATCTGAACATCCACTTTAATTCTCTGGGTTTTAACACCTCCTGAGTTGTTTGTTCTTTTTGTTTTTATTCATTTATGCCTGTTAAGTCATTTTATTTTTTATTTTATACATGTTTTTATTGTGTTTATTTCGTTATGTGCAGCACTTTAGAAACTTAAATGTGAATAGACATAAAGTGGGTTGAACTGGGCAAGCAAGTAACTTTAGTTCTTGCCATTTTGAAAGAATCTATGAGTTTAAGAAGGATGAAAATTTAGGATTGTTGCCAATTAAAGGTCTTAAATCTCAGAGAATCCATTTTGAGGTTTAAGTCATGTTCTAAAGCTGTTCCCTCCTCAAAAACAGAACTGGAGATGTGTTTTGTTTTATTCACATGTGTTTGAGTAACATCTCCAACACTTAAAATGCTCTGTTCCACCTTGTGATGTCATGAAGTGGTAGTTTTCCAAGTTAACAGCTCCTTTTAGCTTCAGTTCAGTAGAGATAATTGTCAATTTCAGAGCTGAAATCATCCAAATGATTCTAGAAATGAAGGTGTGTGGAGTTTAAAAACACAGACGGAGCACTTCCTGTATTACCACATGATGACATCACAAGGTGGAACAGCGTTTTCAGTTCTTCAGCCTAAATATGCAGGTTTTTTATGTGTTAAACTTGTGAATGAAACAAAAAAACACAACTCCAGGTCTGTTTGTGACGAGGAAACGACATTAGAACAGATCAGAAACAGTGACATCAGAAAAATCTAAATCACCTACAACAAAAGGTCAGAAAACATTTAGGTAACTCACTCGACCTCTTAAACTTCACACCAGGAACCTGTTTCATCTCGAACACCTCCCGGGGTCAAGCTGGCGGCCGACGAGATCAAGCGCCCCCAGAAGGAGGAGGAGGGGCGGAGGCGCAGGGGTCGGGACGGTGCCAAGGAGCCCATCGTGAGGGTGGAGCTGGAGTGGGACATCCCGATGGCTGTGACTCTGCCCATCGAAATGCAGCCCGACCCGGCACGACAACCGTTCCCCTTCCTGGAAACAACCCTGGCAGATCTGGGAATACAAGAGTGAGTTTGTGAAGTGCTGTCAAACTAAATGAGTTTTAGGTTTAATGTTGAATCGTGTTTGTGTGGACAGGTCCGAGGTGAAGGAGAGGGTGGTGTGGGTGGACACGACGAAGACCCAAGTGAAGAATAAAACTGGGAAACTAAAAGAGAAAGAAAC
The DNA here is from genome assembly GCA_019594935.1 of Periophthalmus modestus. Lineage (NCBI taxonomy): Eukaryota > Metazoa > Chordata > Actinopteri > Gobiiformes > Gobiidae > Periophthalmus > Periophthalmus modestus. The sequence goes on along the minus strand of JAIEZT010000021.1, from coordinate 21,098,525 downwards.
GACTATATTTTGGAGGTAAAACAAAACAAGTTATGACACTTACTACAGCAGCAAAATACCAGTTTGTAGTTTGTAACAAAAAACACTCAAAAAATCCAAACGCTGACCACATTTTCTTCTCTTTCTCACTAAATCAGTAGCTTTCAAGGCTCTTTGCTTTGCTGAATTCAACATATTAAGGTGAAATGTTTTGCAGGTTCGTGTCAAAGCTCAAAAACCGGGAGACAAGACGCTGCAGGAGGTTTTATACAGCACTGAGGCCCACACCGACCGCTCCTTCTGCCGGACGGGGATGGACATTGTGCCTTGGAAACAACGTTACACAGGTACAAAAGCTTCAAATGTTCTCAAGACACTAGATTATGAACTGTCTGCTTTAGTCGTGGGAGGCACATGTGACAAAGTTCCCATCGTCGCTGAGGAGGTGTTTGTTTCTCTTGTGTCTTGTGTCTTTGCCAGGACAAAATGAACTGGAGCCAGTGCAGATGACTATGGCTCTCAATATGGAAAACCGACAGTCCAACGGCACCAGAGCACAACGGGACATCTGAGGAGGAGCGAGTCGCCAACTGTGAACTATGAATCACAGAGGAGCGGACGACAAAAGGCTTTTAGACCCACAGCACTGTCATTATTATTATGTCAAATGTAAATGTTCTGTACAAATGTGTGTGCTTCTGTGCTGTACATTGGAACTTAACAGAAACAGTCTGAAAGGATTATACAAAATTATTATATTTATCAAGAGATTCAATTCATGTCATTTCTGAACCACAAATCAGTCCAGTGGAGTTAAAAATGGGACAAAAGCAAACTGCAGTATTTCATCCATAAGAAAACCAACTGGAAACCCCATTTGTAACAGAGGAGGGGTAAATCCAACTTAAAATAATAAAATCAACTCATGTTAGCAACAAATAAATACAAAATAATTAGAGAAGTTAATAACTGCGGTGGAGAAATGGTTCAAGTGCTGTATTTAGTTTGCTAGATTAAATTCAGTCCCATTTATGTCAAAGGTGATGAGGCTGGGGCCGAGGGGAGGAGGAGGACGGGGCCGAGGGGAGGAGGAGGACGGGGCCGAGGGGAGGAGGAGGACGGGGCCGAGGGGAGGAGGAGGACGGGGGCCGGGGGCGGAGGGGAGAGGAGGAGGAGGATGGCCGAGGGGAGAGGAGGACGGGGCTGAGGGGAGGAGGAGGAGGAGGATGGGGCTGAGGGGAGGAGGAGGATGAGGACGGGGCTGAGGGGAGCAGGAGGATGAGGAGGAGGACAGGGCCGAGGGGAGGAGGAGGAGGATGGGGCTGAGGGGAGGAGGAGGACAAGGGGAGGAGGAGGATGAGGAGGAGGACGGGGCTGAGGGGAGGACTCTGGGGCTAGGAGGACATGGCTGCGCTGAGTTTGGCCTGCTGATCTCCAGGAAGTGAGGTCACTGCTGTGTGGAAGTCTGCGGAGTGCTGCTGGACCAGCTGCCTCAGGAGCAGGACCACTGTGCTCTGGGTCTCTGTGGGAAACACAAAAGGAGAGACTGAAGAACAAGCAAAACTAAATGTCAAATGTGTCAAAACTTTTTCAAAAGGCCTTGGATCACAGAGGCATCACGTTTACCTTGGTCAACATTTTTATGGCCCAGGACGTGGGCTGAAGTGGCCACTATCGGCTTCATCTGCTGCACAATCTGAAAAAGACAATGGTGTAGAAAATATTTTTAATATTTTATGCTCTAACGTGTGAGGCTGATGGTGTTATGTACATGTAACAATGCTTAATAAACTGCTTAAAAACAGTTTGACAAAAGTTGAAAAAGTGAATTTCTTCTTGTGTTTATTGAATCAGAGGGTCTGTGATTAAGATCGAGTAAAAATGCAACTTCACCACAGCAGGAGTTCGGCTGTAGATCATGGCCAGGCAGCTGTAAACTGTCTTGTTTTCCTCCAGGTCTTCTTTAAGCGGGAGCCGAGCCACCAAAGCAGGAAAAACCTACGACACAAACCACACTACAGTGACCCGAGTCTAAAACCTGCCTGATTTATACCAAATACAAACAACAATCACCTGCTCCAGTGGGACGGCATCTGCATTACCCAGGATCATCCTGCAGAGGGCTCCACACAGGTTGTCTGTCACTCTGAGGTCAGACTCATTGGTGAGTAATTTAGAAAACACAGAGAGCATCATGGGATAGTCTCTGAACAGTTGCTAAGGAACAGTTGTGTTTTTGTAACTTTCTATAAACCGGATTATAAACCAGCCAGGTGGAAGGATACGATGCTACGATGGGTCCCGCGGCCTCGGCCAAACAGCCCAAAGCGTAGACGCTGTTGTTACGCACTTCATTGTCAGAGTCCTTCGCTCCAGCCACCAGCACAGGAAGAAGCCTATTGGACAGTCGGCCCGCCAGGCCCCGCCCACCCGGCGCCTTTACCAGAGCCGCCAGTAACTCTCCTATGGTGCCCACTGAGA
>JAIEZT010000021.1:21015756-21095965 GCA_019594935.1 Periophthalmus modestus | reverse complement strand
TCTAAACTCCACACACCTTCACTAGAATCATTTGGATGATTTCAGAACTGGAATGTCCAATCTCTATTAAACAGAGCTGTTAACGTGGAAACTACCACTTCATGACATCAACAAGGTGGAAACAGAGCATTTTGAGCTTTGGAGATATTACAGACTAATACTAAAGTGTTACTCAAACAGACAACTCCAGGTCTGTTTTTGAGGAGGCAACAGCATTAGACCATGACTGAAAGCTTCACAAGAGTCCGTTTTTGTGTGATATAGGACCTTTAAACAAGTCAGATAATTAAGGTGTTATTAAAGGTGCAGTATGGAACTTTTTGGTTGGGGTCCATCATCTGCTTGTAGATATTTTTTTTGCTTTGCCTGGAGTTTCCAGAACATGGCTTTAAAAACTCACCTTACATTTATTCACTTGCTGCATTATTGAAAAAACATACATTGTTAGCGTGAGCTTAGATCTTCCACACATCTGACCTGTAGCATGACCTGGTGTCACCTCCTTGTCTCTATGAAGACAGATGCATTAAATGCTGCACTGTGGAACATTCTAGACAAAGCAATAACAACTCCACTAATTCAAGCAGGTGGTAGACATACCTACAGAAAAGTTACATAGTGCACCATTAATAATTCTGTGAACAAATTCTTTATTTTCTTTTTCCTAGTACATTTAGAGATCTGTAAACTGGTACTCTGGATACAAGGTCTTTATATTCATTAAGTCTAGTTATTCCTTGACATCTGTCACCTCTTCTGTCCCGGTGGTGGGAGAGCTGGGCATGTTCACATGGACGGGGGTCATCTCTTGGGGCAGAGGGACCTTTGGCTGCTCCAGTGTCTGACCCATGTCCTCGTCCTGCAGCCAAACACTGTCCCGATGTGGCCCCACCACGGACTCCCTCAGCCTACAAGACACGAAGGGCCAATGTTTAAGACCAACAACAAAAAGTCTACAATTTAATTCATCAAATGAGAAATTCACTGTAGGGATGGGGCGATATGGAGTTTTTGAGCTGATACCAACATATATATCTGACATTTGTCCTGCTGCTGTGACCGATGCCGATATTTAGTTGTTTAAATCCAGAGAGGTCCACAAATGCATCTTAAATTAAATTCACAATCACTATTCACTTTTCACATTTGTAAAAAAAAAAAAAAAAAAAAAAAAAATTATCTGGGACATAAAATACACCCGTATAACACTGTTTTGTTTCCATTTTGACTCACACACGGAGACTGGGGCAGCACAAAAAAACAAAACAAACATCAGCATTAGATATCGGTATCAACATCAGCCAATACAGATATCTGGTCAATACAGAGATCTGGTCAATACAGAGATCTGGTCAATACAGAGATCTGGTCAATACAGATATCTGGTCAATACAGAGATCTGGAATCGATATATCGCCCATCCCTGTACTCTTACACTCTAAACAATGGAAGTGTTTAGATTCTCACTGGTCAATGGACGACATGAGGTCCCTGCTCCTGTCTTTGCCATCTCCCAACTGCTCCTCCAAATCTGTAATAATAATCATAATACATACAAACATAATTATTGTATGTTGTAATATTTTTCATAATTTTAAGATATCACTGCAGTAGTTTAACTGAGAAATCCATCCCAGATCACATCACTGCCATCACGAGCTAAACAAATTCATCAAATACATTTTACTACAATCTTTATGGCAGATTTAACGATTGCAATATTAAAGAAGCACATTTTTAAACTTAAATCTTGACCTAATCCATCGTCTCATCTCCTAAATGAAAGGTAAATATCACATTTTTATATAGTACTTTTCCATCTTTAATTTACTCAAAGCACTTTACATCAGGGAACCACCCACACATTCATACACCAGTGCACACAGACACTGGGGGTGAAGGGGGTTAAGTGTCTTGCCCAAGGACACAATGGCAGCACTCATCTGTGGGAGCTGGAATCGCACCGACAACCTGTGGGTCAATGAATCTGACCGCTCAATGAATGCTGTTTATGTCGAGAACGGGATTCAAACCGCCAATGTTCAGATCAGTGGACAAACACTTTACCAGCTGACTTCCTGTCGCCCTAAATAATGCGTTTGTGTTCACTTTAGACTCTGCTGTCGTCACAAACCTTTTTAACCCTCAGATGTAGAGCGACGATAATCACTATATCGACTTATCCTTTAATATATTATAAATGGAGCAATCATTTTGGGAGTCAGTATTTACTGTGGGGATTTTTTCTTTGTAGCAGTTGGACATTTTTGGTTATTTCTTCTGTAATACGATAAGATTTGACATTAAAATGACACAAACTCATGACTTAAGTGTTTCATTCTGCTTTTCATTTACACAGCTCAACAATGTTTTGATTTGGAATTTTGTACTTTTAGAATAATTTTTGTGAAAAATTCTGCTTTATGGTTTCGTTTCAGTATTATCGTTTACAGTAATTTCTCATAAACAGATCGAGAAATGTAATGTGATCTATTTCCTTCATGATGACTCCACATGTGAAGTATTTTTGCAGTTTGGAAGATTGTCTTTTAAGCAGAGTTCACACGAGTATCAGGAAGTAAAGATCGAATGGGAGATAATGGGTCTGGCAGAAATTTGGTTGAATCTTTTGACTTTGGGAAATATAAAAACGCACCGTGTCTAAACTGGTCTTGCTCGTCCATCAACAAGTCCAACTCTCGGTTTGTGGCTTCAGGAAGATCTGCTCCTTCAAAATGCTGTGACAGAAAAATACAGTGATTTTTCAGTTATATCAAACTCAATATGTTAAAATACACCATTTAAATCAGTGTCATCGTCACACTAGCGACTAGTACATTGTTTTTGTTTTTCATTGTTTGTCCAGCATGTTTTATTAAGTAGTTTGTATATAGTTATTTGATTTAGTTACAGTGAATGCAGAAACATGTTACTCTTTTTACACTACCAGTCAAAAGTTTGGAAACACCCTCTCATTCAAGGTTTTTTTTTTTTTTTTTTACCACTTTCTACATTTTATATTCACACAGAAGACATCAAATATATGAAGCAATATATATGGAGTTATGTTGCATATATATATATATATATATATATATATATATATATATATATATATATATATATATATATATATATATATATATATATATATATATATATATATATATATATATATATATTTTTATGTTGAGGATTTGAATATAAAATACAAAAGAAATATATAAATATGTTTCAATTTGTATTTTTGATGCTTTCTCTATGTATATATATTGTAGAAAGTCGAAAAACAAAAACAGAACATTGAGACATCGGTGTGTCCAAACTTCTGACTCAACAAATACATTTTCGTTTGGTGCCGCACTAGTCAAACTGCTAAACTGCTCACAACCGTACTCACGGCAGTGAGTGTACGGCTGACATTGCCTTAACACAGCAAAACCAAAAGTAACAGATGAGGCACACTCATTGAAATACTCGTCTTCCTTGTAAATCTTGAGTGAGAACAAGTTGATGTGATTAATTAAGTCAGATGGTATCTCGCCCGGAGAGCCCTCACAGCGGTGGAGGGAAACTTTATCAGACGCTAAGTGACAGAATGAGTGTGCCTCATGCTACGCTAACATACGCTATCCACGCACACGACAAAACAATCAACTTCTGAGATGTTATAATCAAATAAAAGTAGTGAAGTATTGTTCTTAAGTAAAACATTTAGGTATCTGTACTGTAAACTGGACACTACTTTTACTTCAGTACATTTGAGAGGTATCTGTACTTTCTACTCCACTACATTTTTTTAACAGGAAAAGTTAAAGTATTTTCTTTATAATTAAGGACCTGCTGAAAAGTCTGAGGGTTTATTTATCAACATGTTCATAATTTCAGCAAAACAAAAATATGCAAATAGAAACAGACTGAGAAAAAACCCCAAAACATTGGATTCAGATGTTTCTGTTGAACAAAATTCAGCTCAAATCTTTATTATAATTACTACATTTAAAGCTTTTAAAACCTCAAAAAATATGTATTTTATGTGATACTTTACCTTTTACCCGAGTATTTTTTTGTTCCAGTATCAATATCAATATCAGCTCATAATCTCCCTATAAAATTATGAAAAAGATTATTTCATTTTGGTACTTTATTCGATTCTGGGGCAACTCTTGTCTTAGGGTGTGAGAATTGTCCTGGAAGTTGGACTAGAACAAGACCAAAACAAGTCAAATTTAAGTCTGGACCAAACGACCTGTAAACGCTCACGTAAGAGTTTATATTCTGAACGAGGAAAACTGCCAAAGTCGATATTTATATTTCATGGGGGAAATACAAGTCCAAGGTCAGATCAATGAAGAGTGAAAACTTAATACAAAATAATCTCCCTGGAGACAAGTTAGCGGCAAACTTCTCACAAGAAAAGTTACATAGTGGTCCTTTAAAAGCCAAGTAGCAACACTAATACTACCAAAGACGAAGTGGACTAAGAAGTGGACCAAGAAGAAGCGGACCAAGTGAGTGTGACGTCATCCATAGCATTCAGCTCCAGTCAAATATTCATATTCATCAATGTTCATACCTTGATTTACAGACACAATAGTGAAATAAAAACCCCAGGATCATGTAGAGGGTTAATACGAATATTTAAGACCAAAATGACGAGTCTGACAGCAGCAGTTACAGAGAGAGGGGATGTTTTTTCAATAGAAAGTGAATTAGAGCCGGAGTCGATGGAGCCAGAGGTGCGCACATGATCACTTCCTATTTGGAACGCAGCGGCAAGCGAGTTAGCTATGTCCATTCATACACAGTCTACAGGAGAGCCCATGTTGTCTCACAGTTAAGACACTAACAGCAGGAGGTTTCTGTTGTAACCGGAGCGGCGGTCACGCGGTTGACTCTGATTTACGGCTTCTGTGGAGGAAGTGAAATGAGCGATGTGTTAAGTGTGAGCGGCTCTGACAGACCCTGTACCTCAGCACTGCCCAGGACAAACTGCTCCTTCTCCCTGAGCGTGATGGAGGCCGGGGGGGACCTGAACCCTGAGGGACAAACAAGAAGAAGCACGATTCAGTGTGGTTTCAAGACTTTATGATCCATTTTGAGGTTTCTACCAATGTAAAGGTAAAGAGTAGAGCTTGAATAACAACCAAACGATATAGAGTTATTGAAGCGTATGTGTTCAACTGAGCGTAATGCTGCTGTGCCTCTGAGCAAGACGCAGTATATGGGGAATATATGGGGACGATTAAAAAGATTACACATCAAAAATAGTTCATAATACCTACACTACCAGTCAAAAGTCTAGACATACCCTCTCATTCAAGTTTTTTTTCTTTATTTTTACTACTTTCTGCATTTTATAAACACGCAGAAGACATCGAATATATTAAGTAGTAAAGAGTTAAAGTTAAATAACGCTACTAAATATTTTTTGACAAAGCAAAGCGTGGTGATTTTGAGAATTTGAATATAAAATTTAAGAAGTTTAAAGAGTTGTTGTTCATGTATTTGATGTCTTGTATGTATATAAAATGTAGAAAATGGAAAAAATAGTAGAATTAGATGGCTAAAAATAAAGAAAAAATAAAGAAAAAAACATTGAATGAGAGGGTGTGTCCAAACTGGTTGTGTATTTATATATTTTTTTTTTGGAAAAAGAAAACACAAATCAGTCCATAGATTAGTGTGTCACCTTCTGCTTCAGAGGCGCTGTGGGAACTTGGCATCAGGGAAAGGTCAGCGCTGAGCTCCTCAATCATCAAACCCGGCTAAAAATACAAATTAGATTAGACTTTAGCACATTAAACAATTATCATCCTAAACTATGTATTAATAAAAACATGATAAGAATTAAATCAGACCTATTCTGCAAAATTGACTTTTCAGAGCTTTTAATCATGTTATAGTTGTTTCCCCTCAACATTTACTCACCCGAAGTTGTTTTTGGAGTGATTTGTGCATGTTTGAGTGATCGTTATTCTCTTTTCAAGATGCCATTTTACTGATCAGTCCCCGTTTTCACCTCCACAGGTACAGTACACGCCCACTGTGACGTAGACAGTGGGCGTGTCTCCAGTTTTATTTTCTTACTCAATGATATGCGTAGGATTAGGCAGCATCGTGCCGTCATTTTGGCACAAATGAAAAAAATAAAATAAAAATCTGCTGCTGCTCACTAGTGTGATGTGCAGTTCTCCACACACGAGGGGCCAACAGCCTGTAGCGCTTTGTTATGATGACGCTTCTAACACAGAAGTCAGCACACTTGTTTCTTTTATTAAGTTGTTTTAGATGAATATTGTGATTTAAAATGTGCAAATTAAAACATAATCCACGGGTGTCATGGATTATAACTATATAGCACAATATTATAATAACAATGATATAGATTTAAAAAACTACTAAAATGACCACCAGGTTTTGTTTTCTCATTTGAAATTTTCCACTTCGAGGCTGCAGTGCGTCTGGTCCTGGCTCATGTTTGACACTTCTGTTTGCTCTCAGTATCTAACACTTTATATTTGCACCACTTAAAACCTATGAGCAAATTTAAACAGTAAACTCTATGTTCATGTTCAGCCAGGAGGCATTTTAACTGCTCTGTGCTGTTTTTAGACCAAATCTTACAGACAGTTGTAAAATGCAGGAAAAATAAACAATCTGCCACAGAGAGGGGGAAGAAAATAGTCCAGCCCACTGTACTGCACTGAAATATAATTTTACTAGTGACGCAATAGCTTTGGATTAAAGCAGCTCTATTCTTTTCACAGCTTTTAACCATGTTATAGTTGATTCCTTCTCATTGACTCTCTCAAAGTTGTTTTTGGAGTGATTCATGTTTGAGCAATCTCTAATTGCTTATTTTCACCGGACTTTTCTAACGTCAGCAAACTTGCTCATTTTATTAAGTCATTTTAGATGCAGGTGCAAATTATAACACAATGATCCACGAGTGTCAGAGATTATAACTATACAGCAGACATAAGCACAACAGGGCTGATTTAAAATCTTATGATATTATAAAAATGTAGGTGAGGTTCGTTATCAAATTTGTTTTATGATCAAAGTCCAGCTCACAGGAAAGTCAAGTAGTATTTTTGATTTATAATGAGCCACTGATGTCGTTTACTCCTGTCATTTACAACCTATGAACGTCTCATAAATGCAGATGCAGTGCACAGTTCACACAGCCTGTATATCTCTTTATGAGGCTGTATTTTCAGTCTTCTCTAATGATCTGCATAGGGTTTAAAATGACTCCGTGAACTGAGTAAAGGTGCACGATACGAACAGCTTGTCTCCACAGAGATGTGACTACTTTGCCTAAGCTCTATTGAAAACAGCTGGTGATGCCAGCAGGCAAAATTATAGGTCAGAGACATAGACTGTGTAAAGAAGTGGACTAAGTGAGCGTGACATTACCCACAGCGTTCGGCTCCAGTCAAATGAAGCTCATCGAGGCTAGAGCAGTTACAGCGGTGACTTTGGAGCAGAGTTTCATATTTGCAATTTCAACCAAGACTATCATAGCAACCAAAGAGTCAATCTAGAGCGAGGCTGTTGAAGGTGACGTCTCTTTCTTGGAGTGAGCACTTAGTTATCAATCAAACCTGTTGTTAATGTTAACGGGAACGACCTCAGGGAAACACAGCGCCTGATTTGTCTGTTATTAATGTTGATATCTTGATTTATGGACACAATAGCGGAATAGAGCGAGTTAATCCGAACAGCAGCAGTTACAGAGAGAGGGGACACAGTCTTTCAATAGAAAGTGAACTGGAGCCAGAAGTGCGCCCATGCTCACTTCCTGTCTGGAACGTGCCGTTAGCAGGATAGCTATCAATTTTATATAAACAGTCTATGGTCAGAACTATGTAGAGACGACCCTGCTCAAAGAATACATGTTTTTCAAAGGCATTTTTTGAACAAACTAAACTCAATGCAAGATGCAAAGAGAAGTTTAATGCCATACTGTGGTACATTCCCAGTGTTGGAAATAACTGACAAAAATGTACCAAAAATACATGTTCTGAAATCAAATTAACTGTATTCTCGTCCAGTTATTATTTCATTTGGTGGTATTCAGAGTACAGTGACTTTTCTAAATTAAAATGAAGACATGGTGGTACTTCATCATGTCATGGTGGCTTTGAACTGCACAGTATTGGTGAGAAAAAATAAAAATACAGTACTCTGATTGGCCCATGTATAGGACTACATTATAAAATACATTTTAATTTGGATATCCATTTTCAAAATGTTCTTCCATCACTGTGCAGTCCAAGCAAAGCAACAGCATCCCCCTAGAAACGTTCAAGAAAAGTACATCCATAAACTGTATATATAAATGGATGCAGCTAACGCGCTAGCCGCTGCTTTCCAAATAGAAGTGATCATGGGCACGCTTCTGGCTCCAATTCACTTTACACTGAAAAATTGTCGCCCCTCTCTTGACTTGTTTTGGTCTTAAATGTTTGTATTAACCCACTCTACATGATCCTAGTGTTTTTATTGCACTATTTTGTCCCTAAATCAAGATATGAAAATTAATAACAGACAAATCAGGCGCCTTCTTTTCCCGAGGTCGCTCTTGCCAACATCAGCAACAGGTTTGATTGACAGCGTTGATCCCTGCTAAATAAAACAAGGGGTGCGGGCTCGGCAAATTAGGCACTATAACTGCTCTGGCCTCGACGAGTTTCATTTGACTGGAGCTGAACGCTGTGGGTGGCGTCACACTCACTTAGTCCACTTCTCTGTGTGTACACCTCTAAAACAAATCAATGATCGTAACCTTTGCTGTGGATAACTACTGAGTGATATGTGAGACTTTGCCAATTTGGCTCATTTGAATAGCTTTGCAGTGGCGTTCTAATTACCTGGTTGACTTTGTATGGACTTGGAAGTTGATGAGACTCCATTAACCCAAAGAAAGGGTCCAGCGCTCCCTCGGCCTGCTCCATCATACAGAGGTTATCAGGGAGAGCCAACACAAACCTGCCAGTCAAAACACACAGGCGTTTGTTTCACCAGAGACCTCATTAGACTATGGTGAGATTGTTATGAATACAAAAACATAATACACAAGGTGGAATCGGAGCTCTTGCATTACAACCGCTCCTAACAGGGACGTGTTTAATATTTAAAAAGCCTTTCGCGTAGAAGTAGCTCAGGCCGTCACTCAGGCAGTAAACCACACCTTCTTCTTTCAGTGCTTCAAACAACTGCTCTAATAAATATTGCACTTGTCTTCCTAATCACCCAAGACATTTTTAATATTTTATCTAAAAAAAATCAATGAGGTTATTTGATTTTCATTTTTTAAAGGTCCTGTATGATGCAAAATTGACTTTTGTAGCTTTAAGTCATGTTATAATGATGGTACCTCCTCAAAAACAAACCTTTATTATTAGTCTGTGACATCTCCAAAGCTCAAAGTGCTCTGTTCCACCTTGTGATGTCATGAGTTGTGTAGTTTTCAAGTTAACAGCTCATTTTACTTTTTTAGATTAGTATAGATTAATAGAAATTCCAGAGCTGAAATCATCCAAATGATTCAAGTGAAGGTGTATGGAGTTAAAAACACAGTGGAGCACTTCCTGTATTACCACATGATGGCAGCACATGGTGGAACAGAGTATCTGCAGTGGTTAAAGCTGCCAACTATACGAATCTCCGTTAATGATATAGAACAGAGCCAGCGGGTGCCATTAGCAAAGGCTACACAGGATACATATTATCCAGGATCTCCTCTCCAAACAATAAAACATCTGTCCTACTGTGTAGAAACCTGCGAACCCTATAGTTTAGGTCTCTGCAAACATGTTCTGAAATACCCTCACTGTGTGTTACATGCCGTCCCTGTGTCTCTAAGGGGTCTTATTCTGCGTAAAAGCTGCAAATCCTGTAGCTTAAACCTCTACAAACATGTTCTGAAATGCCCATGTGTCAGATGCTCTCCCTGTGTGCTCCCTGTGTGCTAAGATGCCCTCTCTGTGAGTCAGATGCCCTCCCTGTGAGTCAGATGCCCTCCCTGCATGCTTCAGATGCCCTCCCTGTGTACTCCCTGTCCATCAGATGCCCTCCCTGTGCGTCAGATGCCCTCCCTGTGTCTCTACGAGTTCTTATTCTGTGTAAAAGCTGCTAACCCTGTAGTTTACTCAGTAGTCTCTCGCAGAACCTCATAATTTTATTTCTATTTATTACAAATTGTCCAAAAAATCTTGTGTTCTCCTCTTTTTCTTTCCACGGCTAATTCTTATAAAACAGAGCATTTGAGTTTCACCTGTCGGACGCCGGTATGTCAATAGGAACACATTTTTTGGAGCGGAGAAGGCGGTCGATGGTCTGCTGGATCTCATCTGAAAAAACAGGACAATGTTTCACGTATTGAGGCGATGGCATGCAATAAATAACATCTATACTGCTTATCACTGCAAGAATCAGCTTGTGGTAAAGGTTTCTATGCTAGGACCTGGGATTAATCTTTACTACTGTTTTCCAGTTTTTCCAGTCTCTTGGGCCTTGAAGCGGCAGGGCTCTGCTCCATGAGACTTTGACATCCTCCAAACAGAAATAAGGTTTTCTTAATAAGTAAAATCTAAATCGTATCTGAATTACACTCGTAATTATAAGGCGGAGCTCAGCGATTCACAAAAAGATGTATTAATTCAAAGTTTGTGTGGCGGTGAGACGTGGCTACAGCTAAATCTAGCGTAAATAAAAATCGTCAGCAATGTTTTAACCCCTCTTTATGTAATGCTCTTTGTTTGGCTCATGTTGGATGTATTATGACCAGGAAATATAATATGTATAATATGTTTCTACCTTGTGATGTCATGTAGTTTTCATGTTCACAGCTGCCTTTACCTTTTCTGAAATAGAGATTGGCAATTCCAGGCCTGAAATCATCCAAATGATTCTAGTGAAGATCTATGAAAAACGTCCTGTATTACCACATGACATCACAAGGTGGAACAGAGTGTTTTCAGCCTAAAAATGCAGGGTTTGTGTGTTAAACATGTGTGAATGACATATAACACAACTCCAGGTCTGTTTGTGATGAGGAAACATTAGAACATAGATCAGAAAATAGAGTTATGTGCAGCTCATGTTTTTTTTTTAAATATTGTAGAATAATTTTGGGGATAATTTCCTGCTAGGGCTTTTGTTTACCATTAATCGTCTATATTTTCTGCGGCAAAACATCACATTTCAAAATTCGTTATTGTAAAACGCCTAATTTCTACATGATTTGATATGACAAACAGCCCAGTTACTGCTTTACAAATGCATGAACGAAATAAAATCCTCGCCATCACCTCACAGCGGGCCGTGGCGTATACATCCTCTTGGACTCTAGCCCTGCGTATTACACTGCATTGAATTTCACTGTTTTACATCAACCATGACAACGGCCCGATTGTGAATCTGTCCTGAGCCAATATCAATGTCGACGTGTAATTTAAGACCGAATTAAAGGAGGCTGAGAGGCGGTGAGGGGAGATAATGGCTTCATCGGGCCACTATTGGATTTTGAATGAAACTTAACAAAGCAATTAGTGAAACATATTGTGGGAGCAAGGTTGTTGTGTCATGAACCTGTGCACTGTGTGAGGTTTTATTAAGGCAAACAGAGAGCTTTCGTTGTTTGTAGTAGAATTTTTTCAATATCGCAAAGGCAACCACATCCACAGTGTTGGTTTTTACACTCAGATCTGTTTTAAAGGTCCTATATTACACAAAATGGGCTCTTTTGAGCTTTAAGCCGTGTTATAATGTTGTCACCTCATCAAAAACGTACCAGAGTTGTGTTTTGTTTCATTTACACGTTTGACCAACTGTTTATTAGTCTGCCTACATCTCCAAAGTGCAAAATGCTCTGCTCCACCTTGTGATGTCATGAAGCAGTAGTATAAGTTCAACACATCCACATTCCCAGAGCTGAAATCATCCAAATGATTCTAGTGAAGCTGTATGGAGTTTAAAAGCAGTAGAGCACTTCCTGCATTACCATATGATGACATCACAAGGTGGAACAGAGTGTTTTCAGAGTGTGTTAAACATGTGTGAATGAAACAAAACACAACTGCAGGTCTTTTTGTGACGCGGAACAACATTAGAACAGATCAGAAAACAGTGTAATATGGGCCCTTTAAACTGTGTTCTTTTTTATTTATGATAATCCAATAAATTTTATGTTTGAATCATTTGAAGAGGTCCAAGGAGTACATAAAAAGTAAATTGTTGGGGTTTTTTTTGTACATTATGGCATCTGCTACTCAAGACGAGAGATATTTTGCAATTGCTGCTTTGGAGATAAAAATGTATACCGGTAATAAAAGAGGAAATTGTCTATAAAAAAAACCCAAACGGATGAAAAGCTAATTCAGAATAAGAAGAACAGATACTTCCACTGTAATCTTCCAAATAGATATAATATAAACAGTGATTTTTCAGAACTTTTGCGTTTCATTTTACTGTCCATTCATGTTTTATGAGATACTTGAACCTCAACCAAGACATTTACAGGTTCGAATGTCGTCTTTAGGATAAGCAAACATCCAAAAGTGATTCAGTTTTGTTAATACAGCTTCACTATCACTA
Source organism: Periophthalmus modestus (assembly GCA_019594935.1). NCBI lineage: Eukaryota > Metazoa > Chordata > Actinopteri > Gobiiformes > Gobiidae > Periophthalmus > Periophthalmus modestus. Next base: position 21,083,359 of record JAIEZT010000021.1, on the reverse strand, counting down.
TAACTATGACTTATTTATTTGATTTCAATGGAATTAATGCAAAACAAATAAAAAATAAATACAATAAAAAGAACGTTTGTAACTGATGTATGATTTTAAAAGTTTGTCTTGTGCTCACACTACCAGTCAAAAGTATCAACACACCCTCTCATTCAATGTTTCTTTATTTTTACCACTTTCTGCATTTTATATACACACTTAAGACATCAAATATATGAAGTAAGATATATGGAATTATGTAGTAAAATAAATAAATAACAAGCAAAGGGTGGCTACTTTGAGGATTTAATATTAAATACAGTAGAGAACAAATATTTAGTTATTAGCCTCAGACATCATCTATCCCCCATTTATAACTCCATCCTCAGACCCAAAGCAAAAAAAGAAGAAAATAGGGCTAGCCAGGATGCTAATAGGTTTTAGTTTCAGGGTAGCTAGCTCCTCCCTTCAGATAGATATAAAGCAGTGTCCACCAGAAGCGGCTTGGATGAGCAGCCAAATGTCCTCCTACAACGTTTTGTCCAGTTGACAGATTTTGTATATATATTTTTTGCTACAGTAGTTATTCAGCTTTTTTCCTTTACTACATAAATCAATATGCCTTACTTCATATATTTGATGTCTTCTGTGTGTATATAAAATATAGAAAGTAGTAAAAAAAGACACTGAATGAGAGGATGTGTCCAAACCTTTGACTGGTAGTATATATTGGGGTAGATTTTTCAGTTAACCTAGCCTGTGCAAAAAAACAAATCATCCGCTCATTCATTATTATGTATTTGTCACTTTGAATATTTTTCCATTTCTGCTTCAGATTTCCTCCTTCATTTACAAGCTCCCAGATGGTGCCCGGTGCATCGTTCACAGCCATTGTCACCTCAAGGACAGTTTGGCCTGATGTTAATGCGTTGTCTCTTACCCAGCAGAAAGCCACACTGCCGGTGATAAACCACTACCACGCCGTACTGCAGCTGAGACGACAGATACAAAGAGAACCGCGGCTTCGGGAGGTTCTGCTGCGGAGGAGGGACCTGAGCTGTGATGTAGTTCAAGATGTCCACACTAAACACAACAAAAGGAACACTTAGTTAGGGATGTGCAATATGGAAAATAACAACAAATTTTTAGATCCTAGGATGGTATGGTAGGATTTTGATTTGATCTTACATTAGTCAAAATTTAAAATCTAATGGTGTATGGTATAAGCTATGCTCCTCCTCTAAAAGGTTTTGTCTCACTGAGCTCAGAAAAAGCATCTCAAGTGACACGCTCATCTTCCAGCGGAGAGTGCAGTGTCCCCAAATGTAAAACCACACTCACCAAATCAGCTTTTTCCCCTGTTGGCAAATTATTCCAATGACTCAGAGCAACTGAGATTCTAACTGATAAAAAAGTGGCTGACCTCTAAAGGAGTTTGTACAAATCTGGGATAAAGGTGATTTAAATGATCAGTAGAATGTGGAATGCGTGTGCGAGTGTGTGTGTCTGTATTATATTGGACCTTGATGAAGGGTAGAGGGGCTAAGGGGAGCGGGGAAGAATGCATGTGCTTGTGTATTGGTCTGTGTGATTTTTTAGAATAGTATTTGATCAGTGTGACCCCAGGTAATATCTGTTTTAATTCATTTACGGTCAATTTATCTTTATACATTGAATCCGTATATTCAGTATTTCTACTAACCCACTCAGGAACTACATGTGTAAATTAGCATTCATGTTATAACCTAGCAATAGCATCTTTCTTACGACTTCTGTCTTGGTTAATGTATTATTGTGCACTTTACTGTACAAATAACATTCATACCATGTTATATTATGCTGAGGTAATTTATGCTTGCCTATAAAGTTCAAATCTTAAAGTAATTAGTTCAATATCTACACATGTTTTGAATTTTTTCTTTGTGATGTGTCTCTGCAAACTTTGACCCAGTAATAACAAGTGATGATGATTGATGATGATAGTTGGCTAATTTTCAGTGAATAGTGCTATTGCATCATGGGTAAACTGCTTTATGCACTTGCAAATTGAAACTTGATGAAATAAATTATGTAAAAATGTTCTGGTTACTGTAAGATTCAAGTACAGCAGTAGTTTTACACAGTATTGGGTTGAAAACTTGGGGTAAAATGAAAAAACTCACCATGTTTTCTTCACATTTACTCTGAGGAGCTCCCTGCGAGTCACTTTGACGCCTTTTGTAGCTGCCAGCCTGTATATAAAATAATAACAAATACATAAGTCATAAATAGAGAAACAAACGTAATTTACTAAAAATGTTAATGTAGATCTGAGTATTGTCGAATCTGTTGCAGACTGAATATGATCCGCACAGTTATAGCAGCTAGAAGCGTAACGTCAACGTCTATCTGTTTCAATTTATGCCAATATAATTTAATCTGTACTCACCAAATTGTGGAGAAACAGCCAGAATGACGCTGGAGGACATTTGGGTAGTAAAACATCTTGATTTATCAAAAAATGATGGATAAATGTGACGATTAATGGCGGATCTGATCTAAAAACGTTGACGCAGGCAGATCAGATTTCCCGCCACAAACCAAATTGGACCAATCAGATCACTTCATTACAAAATTTTAAACTAAACAGTGACGCGTTTATATTTAGACAACGGTAGGAAAATTAATACTCATCGTTAACCTGTGAACTTGTGCGAACTCTCTTGATGTTAAAACATTCAGAGAAATTGGATATTTACAGGTGGCTGACTGACACACTAGTCCAGTCACTGTACTTCACGTGATGGCCTTAATTGGACAAATTACCGCAGAGGTCTCGGTCTTTCTAAACGTAACAAGTAAACAATGAAACTCGAGGAGCTGAGGAATACCACTGACAGTGAATAGGGCCAATCTTTCTAATTCTCCACCGTGTACGTCATTGTAAAGGCAATCCACATGCTTAAGGAGTGTCAAGAAAGCATTTAAGAAAATAAGCTTAGTGTGCCGATGTTTGTAAATGTTTATTTATACAGTTTTACTAACGAGTCATCTAAGTTTATTATAGCATCAGAGTTGATAGTTTTTTTTTGTTTTTTTTTTGTAACAGATTAGGATTACAGAAAAAACTTCCGCGACAAACCCAACAATTCTGCTAGTCCTATTTTTTATGTAAAATTTTGACAGTTTGCTGTGGTGAACTCGAAACTATTTTTATTTTTACGGCGGAAAATGTGACGTCACCGCGTTAAGGAAGTGGTGAATGATTTTTTTTTTGGCCACGCCTCTCTGAAGGGAGAGGCGGAGGAGGGCACGCGAGAGCAGTCCGCGAGCGAAAACCAGCCTCATAAGAAGCAACTACAGCGGGACGAGACGAGGACGACAAGGAATCGATTACAGACAGCGCGTTGGTGTTGAACGTTTGCACATTTTGAGACGCTATTCCCTTTAAAACATGGCCTATCACAGCCCGTACAGACCCCCGCCGCATATTAACCACCCGCCTGACCAGGGTTTTCTATGGAATATCTTTCAGAGGTGAGTGCTTTCGTTTTGTCCTCCTGTCAAACGCTGTCAGATTGTATTGCAGACAGAAAACATGCTTGTAATTCTCAAATCTCTATCAAATCTTTGCTATTCTATGAGACAGTTGATTTGGCAAGTTACTACCACAAACAAAACTGTTACTTTGTAGTGAATTTTGTGTAAGGTTATTGTGTCATTTGGCTTCCTGGATATAACCTACTATTGCTTCACAAAGGTAACTCTAGTTCAGCTTAATTTTTCAGCTTAAAAATGTACACAAGACTATTAATGTATACTTCCTACTCATGCTTTAGTATAGGTTTACATGCAGACATGTAAGTGCCCCCGGATAGCTTATGTATATTACAACATATTTCAATTCTATGTGCTCCAAACTCCAAATGCCCTTGAAAATCTTTGTGCAAGTTTGAAAGCAACTAAAAATATGCGTATCTTTTATTAATGAATGTTAGAGGTAAAAGAGGAGGCCCAAAGTCCCTTGATGAAACTTTACTGTCAAATTATGTGCATATGTTGAATTTTATTTTAGTATTTAATAGGAATCTTTGCATAATGCCAGCATTATTTCATCTCAGCCTAACCTTGGCTTACTTGGCATCACTTCTCACAGTCTCCCACTCTAAAGTGTGCCAGCGTCACGGTCGTATAAAGCAATATGGAAATTGTCGTTTTGGCCTTTGGTGATGGTAAGTATATGATATGCGTTATGTAATACTGCAGAGGATTTTTCCCTCTGCTTTCATTCTCAGATCACATTAAAATGCTGCAGGCATCATTGCTCGCTTTGAAACACCCTTACAAATTATTTATGTGGAGGAGTGGGAGCGACCTCTCAGATACACTACAGGCCGTATATATTAATAGGTTTCATATTTTGCCCATGTTTCTGAAATAGAAGCGGTCCGACAGATGGGAGATGTAGGGCGAGGAGCGTGAGTTTGGGTAGCTGGTTTGCCGCTGCCTCTGGGTCACAATCTGACAGAGCTGTGCTGGAATTCCCTTTGGTCATGTGACCTCAAGTCAATAGAGCAGAGCACCGCAGCGAGAGGCATTTCAGTGTTTGTATGTGATAAACATACACCTACAGCCTATGACTCACCATCACACGGAGAAACCAATTTGTTTAATCCAATTGTCTTGTCTCTTGACTTTCTAATTATATAGCGCAGCCCTTCATTTTTTCCCATAGGTTACAACTGCATAAACAAACCCTTGGGAATAATTTCCTTCAATACAATTCCAGGTGTGAAAAAATCAGTTTTTGGCTATTAACATCAGCATCTGGACTATAACATTTACATTGATCAACTTGGTTTTAATTTAGATTCTATGTGGGAGAGATAAACCGTTATATAGATATATCGGCCAATATTTGGACTTTTTAGTGTATCTCTATTGGCCTTATATCTCCAGCACAGGTCGATATTATGTTTTTGTCAATCTGCTGCCTAAAAAATACACACAAAGCTTTATTTAAACTCGTTAATATGAAGAAATTGCTGCTCTAAACATGTGTACACGGCTCTCTTATAGGCCTGTGGTTATAAAAAGGGCTTGGGGGGGTATTTGTAGTAAATTAAAATGATGTAAGTTGGGGAAATTAATCAAAACTGGCCCTAAAATATCAGCAGAGTTTATCAGCCATCCATTTCTCTGGATTCTGAACAATCGTATCAACATTTGCCATGAAAAAACCCATATCTTTCAATCTGTACTGTGTGGCTCCACCATCTCGGTCTATAAATCTTTATTAAACCACTGCTCTTTTTCCTGCTGGATTTCAGTGCCATTTAGTTTGTTGTAAATAGTGCAGTTTGTAGACTCTCTCGCTCCCGTAAAGCTGTCTTTTAGTCTGTACGTGATAGCTTGGAAGTTGGCACTATATAATTCATGAATTGACAGCTCTTCAAAGTATGACGTTGGTATGACAAGTTTGTTGGCGCTTTGTCACTTTAGAGCCAGATTAGATGTTCATGTGTAGATTAGATTGTTGCTATGTGAAATACAATGGCTGTGTAGAGATTGTGTCAGTAGTTACGACAAACATCATATCTACAGGGGCTAAACGATGTGTGGGAGTCGCTCAGTTGGTCCGAGTGTTTGTCCGAAGTGTGAATGGGTGCGTGGTTTCTTGATGTGAAGCGCTTTGTCTCTGACCATTTAACATTTATAAGCAACCTTTCTTATGTATTACAATTGCGAGTTTTCATTTATTTAAGCAGCTTCAACAAAAATATGCTGGACTTCGCACAAAAGCTACACTTCATGTCCTAAGGGAAAGCATTAAACGAACTAAAGACCTGAGATATTACAGAGAAAATGAGAATAGAGTCTGTTTACATCATTAAGGAAGTTAAAAGAGCCCAAGAAAAAAGCAAAAGATCGTCAATGAATGCCTGGCTGGTTATATTTCAACTAATTTCAACTAACTAATTGAAGAACGTTTTTGAAATTTGAGTAGTTGTCACAGTTTCTGATGTGCTCTGGCAGTTTGTCCCATGATTTTGTGCCTCTGATAGACGCCCCTGTTTTAAATTTAGTCCTACACCTTTGTACATCACAGTCTCCTCGAGTTAATTCTCTGCTATTCAAATGTGTTTTACATCTTCAATGGAGTAAAAACAGAGGGGCAAGTCCATTTAGAACTTTCAAAATGAGACAAGCATCCAGAAACATCTAATAGATTTGAGATTTATGTTTTAAACTCAAGACTTTAAACATGTCTAAGGGCAGAGCATTAATAATTGAGGATAAACAGAACCAATCTCTGCTGAGCTAAAGGTAAAAGGAGCTGTTAACTTGACGTCACAAGGTAGAACAGAGCATTTTGAGCTTTGGAGATGTAGACAGACTAATAATAAAGTGTTACTCAAACAAATGGATGAAATTAATGAAACAAAACACAAGTCCAGGTCTGTTTTTGAGAAGGTAACGGCATTAAAACATGACTTAAAGCTCACAAGAGTCCTTTTTGAACATTATAGAACCTTTAACTTCACAACAGTTTGTAGAAGTCTAAAATAAACTACAGGGTTGACAAGTATTAAGTTGAATACAGTTTTTATTTGATTGCGATTAGACTGTTTTCTGTATAGCACATTTAACAGCATCCGTACCTATAGCGTATATAATGTCGTTTTTCTGCAGCTGGAAGTTTCCTCTCGTAGTTATGACGACACAGAGGCGTGTTTATGTGGAAAGTTGGGGCAGACTTTGTGCTCCACTTCATCTTCCAACCTCTGCTCACTGGAAACAGTGAAACATGGGAAATTTTGAATGTCCGCCGCATGTGTTTTGCATCTTAAACCTGCGCAGCGCACTACAGGCTGGTTCTGTTCTCCAAGCGTGAATATCCAGATGGAACAGTTTGCTGTGGGCCGACGCTGATACAGGCTAAAGATGTTTTTATAACACCTCATCTGTGTTTATTTATTAAATTTTATTTTTATTTACACGGTCAGACCCAATGAGAGCACTTAGACTCTCTTCTTCATGGGCGCCCTCTTCAAAATACAGAAAAATACAAACAAAAAACAAAACACCTAAGTACAGGGTGGCCCAAAAGTCACTGACAGTTGAAAAAAACTCATAACTCTTTAGTTTCTAAATATTTTTCTTTTATTTTTTCAGAGCATTTAGAGCGACCCTTCTGACATTAATCTGAGCAAATTCAGCACTGAGGAACGAACCCTCATTGTACAGTGGTACTTTGAGTCACATGGGTCAAATTCACAAACCCAGAGGTGTTACCGTCGACATTTTAATACCAGAGATGCCCCGAGCGTAAATGCCATTAAAGGAATAATAAGTGTTTTTCAAAGACAGGGGGCAGTATGTGATCTCCACAGACCTGACTAGTCCAGATTTCTTCCTGTGGGGCTATTTTAAAGAAAAGGTGTTTGTGAATAAAACTCAGACAATAAACGGCTTAAAACGTGACATTGAGGATCAAATAAGAGCCATAAGCCCAGAAATGCTTTAAATGTTATGTAAAGTGTGTTGGATCAGGCTGTTCAGAGACAAACCGACATTTTTACTTCCCGTAGTTTAAGTAGTGATAAGTTCAAGTGTAAATTAACAATTATAACCGTATATATTGCCAAAAATCTGGGAAGGTTCAGTTTATCTACTGCTAAAACTTATGAATTATAGGAGCTACTGAAGATTTAAAAGTGTCAGTGACTTTTGGACTTTTGTACTTACGTTTAAAACATAATAAACAGGTGCAGGTGTGATTTTAAGAGTTCATTACCAGATTTTATATCACATTTATGGCACTAAAGTACGCAATTGTGCTTGTCTTTGAAATATATCCCATTTTTGTGAAGCTAAACAGCCAAAAGCTCTTTTTCTCATTTCAGATCTGGTGCGTTTAGTCCTTAGACTTTTACAACCAGGTGATCTTGTATGAAAAGTTCCCATATCAATGATTAACACCTAAGTGAGATATTCAGCCAGTCTGTGGAGTAGTCCTGCATAAGTACATTTCATACAGTGTTGTTCTCAGCGATGCTAACGCTGCCTTCACTGGGATAAAACCGTCATAGAAAAGCACAAGGTCACACAGGAGAGAGCCGATACTGTGTGTGCACTTTTGGGTTAATCAATCAGTGTTTGGTGAAGGCTGGGTGCCTGCGTTCATGGTACAACTTCCCACCTTTCTGCCATAAAGCGCTCCTTATGCCTGTAATGTTTTCTCAAGCAGGGAGAGCAAGCAGCCAGTTAACCTCTGCATCTTTATGTTTATTTTACTATGGGAAAACTCAGGCTACTCGCACTGACAGACAGACTTAAGTCCACATTAAAAAACCACTAAGTACGCACTGGTTTGGTCGTTCGTTTTTCAATGGGGGAATCCCTCGCCGATCGCAGCCCCTCCCATATGTTTTCTCTGTACAGGAATGTGCTTTATGTTTGTGTGTGCGGCGGAGCGGACTGGTCGGGCCGGGGCGGTTGCTAAGGAACAACTGAGTCACGGGAAGTTTTTGACCGTGCTGCGTTCACAAAACCCTGTTATTTTTGGCGCTGACCAGCCCTGAAGTGGAGGATACAGAAATCTTGACCTATTTGGAAAGCGCATAGAAACTGGTGGAAGTTATTGTTGTGAATCATTACATAAGTGTGAATGTTAGCTTAGCCTATAGGGAACATAGGTCAAATAGCTACAAGATGATGACTTTGGTGTGGCTCTGCTCATAACTTTACTTTATACAGCGAGTTCCTTGTTGTTCAAATAGACAGATCTATTATTATGAGCAGGGGAGTCCACAGGGGGGACAAATGGGTCTATTGTCCCTGAAGTTGTCCCGGGCCTCAATGTAGACCTGTCATGATAAATACTATATCGACTTGACAGATGCAATAAACATTTTTGGAGGTCAATATTTATCGCAAGTACTTTTTTTTTGTACCATTCGGACATTTTTTTAAATGTTTTTTTCTGTACTACAATGAGATTAAACTTTTGGGAGTTGAATTATTAACTTCTATGTCTAATTATAGATGCAAAATTACTACTTTAACTAAGTGTACTAAGTATTTATTTACTACAGCTCACGTTTTTTAACAATATTGCACATTTAGAATACTTTTTGGGGGATAATTTTGCTTTATAGTTTTTAATATTATTGTTTATCATCTAAATTTACTTCAATATATCACAAATATTGATTTTTAGTTATCGTGACAGGCCTACCCCAGGGTGTTAGGGGCCTCGAATTGGACCTTCTTCCTATTAATTTATATTAGACGGGGCCCACGCGAGGTTTCTTGCCCCTGGGCCCCCAAATTTCTGTCGACGGGCCTGACTATGAGTACCTATTGTGTGAATTATACATGTAGCGTACAGTCCAACAGCTAAATGACCTTTACAGACAAGAGGAACTGTTTGCACTGGTCCTGTTATGACAGAGGACTGTGTTTGTTTTATTATCTATTTCCTTATTTAACATGTGCGTTCATTTAGTTTAGCCGCACTGTTCAGTTCTATGTAAATAAGTATGCAATAATAACTATGATCAACTACGCTTTATCAGCTTGTGATAAGTTATTTAATATTATCTTACCTTTTATTGCCACAATTATCAACAGTGTGGTTTCCGACAGTAGCTCATTTGGCTCAGCAGAGTGTTTGTCCACTGATCCAAAGGCTGGTGGTTCAAATCCCACTCTCGACATGCTGGCGGTGCGATTCCAGCTCTCACACATGAATGCTGCCGTTGTGTCCTTGGGCAAGACACTTAACCCACCTCGCCCCAGCGTCTGTGTGCACCGGTGTGTGAATGGGCGAGTGGTGAAAAGCGCTATATAAAAATTTTACCACAACTGTTTGGTATCAGCTTTTGACAATTTGTTTAGTATTTAGTAGTTTTTAAGTTGTGGTTATTTAGTGATTAGACTCAAAATCACATCTAACCTGTCTATCTATACTTTTATATATTCATTTTATCTTTAATACTTGGATTTTGCCGGTCACAGTTCATTCCGTAACTAGAGACAGCCCGATATTTGGCCTTTTTAGCGTATTACCTATCGGTCTTAAATCTCCAGCATAGGTCGATATTTAGTTTTGGTCGATCTGCTGTTACACACACACAAAGCTTTATAGTAACACTTTAATATGGAGAGATAGCTGGACAAAACGTGACTCCACTGCTCTCTTATAGGTTTGTGGTAAAAAAAAAGAGCTTGGGGGGAGTTTGTAGTAAATTCAAATGGCATAATTCAGGCAAACTAAATCTAAACCGGGCTCTACATATCAGCTCAGAAATATCGGCAGACGTTATCGGCCATTGGTTGCTCTGGATTCTAAACAATTGGTATCAGCACTGGCCATGAAAAAAACCCATATAGCCTTAACCTTAAGCCTAGTTGGACTGGGCTGGCTTGATTTTATCCTCAGACGATCTAAATCACTGTGCAAAAATGCTACACTACGCTCTCTGTAATCCGACACCTCACGGGCGCCATCATTCCCCACATTAGTTTCGCTTCAGTGTCCCGGGATCAAACCTCACGCTGATATTTGCCCTGTACGTCTCAGGGGAGCAGTGAGGCTACAAATTTCCACTCATAGACTCTCTATTCATTCGGCTGTAGTGTTGAAACCTGAACGCACGCGGCCTGGGATTAACTTACAAATGGCGAGTGCCTTGTTGTACCCGTGGCTTTTGTGTCTAGAGAGAGGGAGCGGGCGTGTGAAGTGGTATCTAATCTTTGCTTTCTGTCCCTAGGGTTGACAAAGACCGCAGTGGAGTGATATCGGACTCAGAGCTGCAGCAGGCCCTATCGAATGGTGAGTATCATTTCCGGCTGTGGCTAGCTACCTTTGTTCCTTTTAGCAACGTTTAACTCTGGCGTTCAAGTGTCCTGACCCCGCTGTCTAAAACCATGTTCTCCTTTACATAATCCACCTGCCTGAGTATCTCATTAAAGGTGCGCTGTGTAACTGCAAGTCTCCATGGAGATGTTTTTCCACAGCAACTTCATGGAGACAAGCAGGCTAAATTACTGGTCAGATCTGTGGAGAGGTGACCCCACTCACAGTAAAAATGCATCGTTCAGTGAGGCTCATCTGGTCTTTCAATAACTTATCTTAACAGATTATTTTTTCAGACCAAGGTTTACATCAGGAGTGTCCAAACTTTTTTCAACGAGGGCCAAATTTTGAAACATATTCGAAGTGGAGAGGCACAGATCGATGGTCATTTCATTTTACATAGTTTACATCGAGCCGCCATATCTTAAATGAGGCTTGAAACCTTTACTTTTAGTCTGCAGTCTGACTTTTCCAGGACAGTATCCCAGGTGTGTGAGAGTAAAAAAGCCCCCTCGTCCCGATTTAAAGTCCTGTGAGCACGTTTCCATATTTGTTTGTTGTCCTCTGTCCCAATTATATTTGCCCCAGTCCATAATGTGGTTTCTTTTTTACACTGGTAAAAAATTGCCAATTTGAGTTGCTCCAGTTCTGCTTCGTGTTTTGTTGCTTGTCTGCACACCTTCGCTGTTTCTTTCTCACATTGTAGTCCAAACTGTTAGGCATGAAAACAAACTAAACCTTGGTATGTAAAAATACACAGTGCACCTTGAGTGTTTACTATACAATAGAATGTACTAAAGATTGACTGATACGGATTTTTTCATGGACGATGCCGATACCCATTGAACCTATGACCGATGAGATCTGCCAATATTTTTGAGCCAATATTTAAGACAGATTTTTATCATGTGTTTTATTTATTAATTAATTTGTATTATTATTTATTATTTTTTTTACCATTTTATTTTTTTTTACCATTTTATTTATTTATTTTACTTTCTTTTTTTTTATTGACACCAAACTCACGCACAGTGTCCAAGTAAAGCTTTATGTGGATTCTTTCCGCAGCAGATTGGCCTGTGCTGGAAATTTAAGACCATAATTGTCACTATGAGACAACAACACGGATTTTATTTTCATTTTTACTTGGTACCACTGGAAGTTGAATTGACTTAAAAGTCAATTATTCATGACTAAACTCCAAACTGAACCTGGACTAGACCAGGACCCAACCAAGTCTACCTCAGGACTAAACGTGGCTCAAACCAGGACGTGTGTAAACCCGTCGTCAATGGACCAGAGGTTTATTGATGCTATAATCCCACATTAAAGCCGTTTTAGTGCCTCTTTCCAGACAATTACCCCAGCAGTGACTGTAAGAAGGTAGATGTGCTTATTCATTATGTCACTGTCAGCGGGCTTCAGAATAATGCAAACTATTAAAACTAAAAACCTGATCTTTTGAATGGGGAAAAGTCCTCAAAATGTTGCCTATAACAGGAAGCTGAAAGCCATGAAAAAACATAATTATTAGCTTTATTTTGAGTTAAATGTGAGAGTCCAAAACATGAAACTGTTGATAACTCGTGTAATGGACATAATATCTATTGCATATAAGAAAACATGGGAGTTAATTGCTTCACTTCAGACCTATTCTGCAAAATTGACTTTTCAGAGCTTTTAACCATAGTCATGTTATAGTCATTTCTTTCTCTTTTATCGTCTGAAGTTGTTTTTGGAGTGATTCATGTTTGAGTAATCTTTTAACCGCTTATTTTCACGACGCCATATTGCTGATGAATCCTTGTTTTCACCTCCACTGGTACATGCTCACTGTGATGTATTTTATCTTCTTAATCAATGATACACATAGAATTCGGCAGCGTCTTTTATCCATTTTGGTACAAATTAAAAACATTGCCTACTTGCTAGTGTGATGTGCAGCCATCCATAGGGGGCGCCAAGAGCTCCACGCCGCTTTGTTGTGATGACGTCAGCGGATTTGTTTCTTTTATGAAGTCGTTTTAGATGAATATCATGATTTAAAATGTGCAAATTGTAACATAATGATCAATGAGTGTCAGAGATTATAACCGGACACAAGCACAATAGTTCTTTCTTCTTTAACTTTTGCATTGGAAATGTATATACTGCCTATACGAAGACATGTCAGGAGTCTTTTGCTTCACTTAAACCTAAAATGATGACCTGAAAATAACAGTGATGTTCATATCGGACGACGCCCTGTACCTGCGCTGACAGTGATTGATAGCTCATGCATAATTATTAATGAAGACCCCGTTGTACTTGCATAAGTGGTTGTTACCATGACAAACTGCTGATGGGTGACTTTTCAGTCTATTAGCCCGGGCTTTTGTCAGTGAGCAGAGATAAGAAATATTAGCTACCACGCAGAAACTGCTGGCTGAACGACCTTATTATGAGGACTCAAAAAGTACTGCTACTCCAAACTATAGATACTCAATACATTAACTTGACTACAGTAGACGTAGTAAATAGTAAGTTAACAATTAAAATTACAAGTTTATTCCTAGTGTACTGCTGCTTTAATATTACCTGCGTGACCTTACAACTTCTTCCAATGTCGCCCTGTTGTGTAAGCCCCTTTTCGAACTTTGTCGGGAAACTTTGTGATTATAAATTGGACAAAAATGATTCTTGAAGGCCGCTGTGTCTTTGTGTTGAGAAAAGGAGTAAAGTGAAAATGAACTTGAAACGCTCCACTCGTGACCCGGGGATTTGAGCCGCTGTGATGGAAGTGCAATAGCTCTTAATCTTGTGGAGCTGGAGAGGAGGATGGTTCAAACGGGATTAGGTTCACTTCTCGTCTGGGCGCAGATAGAAAAATACAGGGCACTTACGATTCAGCAGAGAGCCTGAAGAGCAGCCTGGAATAATAATACAGGTCATTGTCCATGCATAGGCTACACAATCATTATAGGGTTCACCCATAGACTAGAATAGTGTTTTTAAGTACAGGGTGAAGGATTTAAATCAGACCTATTCTGCAAAATGGACTTTTCAGAGCTTTCAACCATGTTATAGTTGTTTTCTTCTCATTTACTCTCTGCAGTTGTTTTTGGAGTGATTTGTGCATGTTTTGAGCAATCTGTGATACTCATAGGATTCAGCAGCATCGCGTAGTTATTTTGGCACAAATGAAAAAAACGAGTGTAATTTTAGCTATCCATAGGGGGCCCCAACAGCTATATGGCTCTTTGTTGTGATGACGCTCAGATTTGTTTCTTTAATGAAGTCGTTTTAGATGAATTTTGTGATTTTAAAATGTGCAAATGATAGCATAATGGCCCAAGGATGTCAAAGATAATAACTATAGAGACAGAAGTACAATATGTCTTCTTTAACCAAGTATAAACTAGGTTTGAAGTCCAGGACAGTCCAGGACCTGCTTCACAAATTACAAATGAGGTTCGACATAGTTCAGAGTTGCTTCTTGACCTTGCTCTATATTTGCATAAACTAATATAAGATTTATGATGGAACATTCTGGCTTTGAACATCAGAGATTTTAGCAGCTGATAATGTTTGCCTTCTCATTAATTTCTGAGCATATTTCCATTGAGTTTTTGGCTGAAATCTCCTCAAAACTCGGGGAAGCTGTGCAAAGACTTCAGAACAGATCACTCCTCTTTTGTGGACTCAAAATGAGAGTGGTAAACCAGGGACAACGGCAGCCGCAGCAGAGAGAAAGCACTTATCAAACGACGCAGTGGTTTGGCCCGGCATACTGATGAGACTGAGCGAGGATGTGCCGCCAGGCTACAGATCTACATGAAACGATGTGGGGCTGATAACATTCAGGTTAACTGCATGAAATTGGAAGAAGATTAGATATTTTGGTGATATTATCAAATCCAACTTTTTGTATAGCGCATTTTGTGAAAAAGATGCTGCACAAAGCAATGTAAAATGCTCTAAATGTGCCTGAGCGTGTTGATGTGCCGATCCAGCTTTTTCAGTTCCGATACTAATTTTGATACTATAGCTGTAAATATCTGCTGATACCAGAGAATGAAAAACAATATAATTTATATCTTTGTAAAGCCCAAAATCTCAACAGCAGTCGCCTCTTAAGGCTGAACATGAGAATTTAATCAACAGAAAGTTAGAAAGTCAACAACAAAACAAGCAGTGCATCCCTGATATGGGCAAATGGAGCTAGTAAAATATATATTGTGTTTCAGTAATTCTCAAAAACACACTTTTCTTTTTTTTCTCCTATTGATCAGTCTCTGTCATGGTCTGAGTGAGTGACAGGTGGGTTTAACCAGTCACTGTGAAGCGTGAACTCTCAAGATCACCATTATTATACGGGTCTGTCATGTCTCCTCTCGAGAATCTATACTGAGAAGAGCTTAGGAGGGTCAAGTGCTGGGTCAAAAGATGAAATAACTATTTTTGGTAGGTTTTTGGTCACATTGGAAGATGTTTGTTTAAGGAAATCATTGCAAATTCTGTCAAAATTAGGGCAAAGACGCCAACTTCAGCCAATGAGTAAATGATCTGGTGTATTTAGTGGTGTCCTTTGCCTTTGTATGATATAAAAAATCCTCTCATTTCAAAATATATATATGCTTTTTCCTAGATCTTTTTTTTTTTTTTTGCATTTATTAACTTAAAATATTTACATAAATATATAGTTTTTAGCTATGTTTAGATGCCATTATTCTACTTTATTTGTGTTCTGGGTCGGTAAAATATAGCCCTACACTTAACCTTTTTAAAACGCCCATATAGTGTTACCCCAAATAACTCCCATGGCTCTGTTTGTAATAATAAATGTGCTTAAGTAGACATTTTCCTCGCCTTAGCGCTCCCCGGGACAGATCTTGTTGTGACCGGTTTCCTTGGTGTTATCTTGGTGACTTCATTAAACTCAGTGTGATATGAAACGGAGCTAGTGGAGCAGGACTGCGTTTTGCTGTCTCGCAGTCCTCTCGCTCAAGCCTCCAGGCCTGTGTGAAGGCTTTATTGACCTGCAAAAAGGGTCATCCATTTTGGACGTTTATCTGCGTCCTCCGGCTCCTCCCTCGGGGCAGTGAGGTGCAGAGAGTCCGAGGAGGCAAAGGACACAGGGCAGTTGTGTGTTTAGAGGAGAACTGCAGACTCTTTTAGAGGTTTTATTTTTACGCTCAGGTATCTGTTAGCCAGGGTTTTTCTCATAGGTTTAGTTTGATGTTGTAATGATCTGATGTTTTGTGTATAGCTCAGATTTCCTGCTTTTGTATGTGACGCTTGGTTGCTATGACGACACGTTAATGTAAAGGTTCGATTGGTCAGTTGCTGGTTCGTTTTGGCGACTGGCTCGAGTAAGTTGAGACCATAGACCAGGGATGTCCAAACTGTGGCCCGGGAGCCAAATGCGGCCCTCAGACCAGTTTTTATTGGTCCTCAGGCCTCCTGCTGAACCGGCCCAATCACTCATAAGCAGAACTTTTAACAGCAAATGAAACTATTTCTACCACTGTAACCTCAAACATCACATTGCAGCGTGATACAGACTAAAATGAATGTGTTTCAAGCCTTATTAATACACAGCGGCTCTGTGAAAGCTGTGTTTAAAGCACCACACTGCACTGATCACCGGTCTGTGGCCCTCTGCTTCGAGCTTTTGAGAAAAAAAAAAAAAAAAAAGTGGACTGAGTGAGTGTGACGTCACCCACAGCGTTCAGCTCCAGTGACATGAAGCTCATCGAGGCTAGAGCAGTTATAGCAACCGCGAGTATCATAGCAACCAAAGAGCCAATCCGGAGCGAGGCTTTTGAAGGTAACGCCCCTTCCTGTCCTCACCGCTGGTTTAGCAGGAAGCGGGCGCTGAGCACTGTCAATCAAACCTGTTGCTAACGCTAGTGGGATCGACCTCGGGGAAAGAAGGCGCCTGATTTGTCTGTTATTAATGTTCATATGTTGATTTACAGACACAATAGTGAAATAAAAACCCCAGGATCATGTAGAGGGATAATACGAACATTTAAGACCAAAATAAGTCTGACAGCAGCAGTTACAGTTATATAAACAGTCTATGGTTGAGACTGCTGTTGTTTTTGGCGTGCATTCTGGACATTCTGTTCTGAAAATAAACATCCAGAAGAAATTCAGCGTGTTTCCTTACACCAGAACACTACGATATTTTTATTTACAACATTTACTCTTATTAATGACTGCATTTTGTGTTCCCCTGTAGAGTTTATTGTAAAAGCAGCACATAGAACTAGACGGCTGCGCGCTGTCTCCATCTAATCAGCGAGTATTTAATCTTCCACAAAGAGCCTGCTCCAACATGTTATGTTAATGTTTGTGATTTTAAACGAAATATAATGAAATATTTTGTTAAAATACTGGAATAGGGGGCAGATAACTTCAGATTACTCATCTTTCTCCTCTTCTTTCTCCTCCTTCTGATTCATTTCGTGTTTGCTTAACTTTACACCACTGCTGATAATCTACTTCCTCCTTTTGCGTCTTGAAAATGAGATAATGCCTCTTTATTTTAGTGTTTGACGTCAAAATTATTGTTGAAAGTTTGTCTAATGAGTTATTCTTTGAGCTCGGTCATGGTACATTTATCTTTATGATTTTAAACTTTTGTAATTCCAGTGGATGTTTTTTCGTTCAGCAGCTACTCTGAGGTCTCTTATCGTATTAATCACTGCTTCCTTTTCAAAGTCGAGCCTAATTTGTTGTGTTTATTTCATTATAATGCTCCTCCACCTTACATTCTTTAGGTTAGGTTAGTTTTTTTTGTTTTTTTGTGTTGTTTGATGGAGCAGAGCTTGTGCGATCTCCTACAGACATCACCGCAGAGGAAAACAAATGCAGATGCGGTTTACTTTCACATCCTGACAACTGCCGACCCTGCGCCACCAGCTCGTCCATCTTTACTTCAAACTGTTTGGTTAAAAGTCACAGTGGAGAGTAGGAGTGGGTGATATAGCGGCTCACGGCTGCAGTTACAGACAGAGGAGTTTTCCAATGTAAAGCGAAACTGGAGTCGATGCAGCCGGAAGCGCTCCCAAGATCACTTCCTGTTCGGAGCACGAGGGCTAGCAGGTTAGCTTTGTCCATTTATTGGCTCAAAAAATCCATATTAGCCCTGCCTGAGCCGTGAGTCTCTTTCAATAGTCTGTGATGTGCCTCACAAAATTGCAGTTGAAAAATAGTTTGGGGAAAATTGATGTCCCCGAGCACAATATGAAATGAACTCTGTCAGTCCGATATTGGCTGTCCTGGAGTGAACCATTCTGCAGTTTTAAATCAGTACAACCTCGTAAAAACTGTGGCTTTTTGAGCAGCGTCACACAAAAAGGTCAGACGCTGGTGGCATTATTCAGCCGGACAGGTGGGATGTTTTTTAGCTTGAAGAACATGAAGCCAAAAGGTTAATTTGGCAACTTTTTGGACAGATTATGAGAAGTCCAAACATGAGGATTTCCAATTATATCACAGCCCTAAACCAAGTCTGAACCAGAACTAACTTTTATTTATTTATTTAGCACTTGTTAGAAACTTCAACTTGTCTCTATGAACTGCACTTTACAGCCAAACAATACAAAAATCCATATGTATAACGTATATTGCAGAAGTATTTAACCCGGAACAGCAACATGAGCAAAGCTGCGGATCCACATATTTTTAAAAGCGTCAGAGCTGCTCCGGCTCCACTAGCCTCTGTATATTCCCACGTAAAAACACCAAACTGTTTTATATTGCTTACATCGGATTAATTATGTTTTGAAACTACACGAACGTTAACAAGAGGGACGGTGCTTTGGAGCCATAACAAACCATGGCTCAGCGCTCGCATTAATGAAGCGACTTGCCATCAAAGTTTCGGTGTCTGCGCCATCTGCCTTTTCCTTCATAACTTGTCCTTGTAAAACTGTGTGTTGCATTATCCCCCATGACTATAAACTTTTGCTCATTCCCCGAGCTCCTGGATGTGACACATGAATATAGTGTTTTTAGAGAACTTATTTTGAAAGGGTATAGGAAGTTTATTTTGACACGTGTGCTTATTTCCTGCTGAAAAATTGGGCACTATTGCTGCTTTGGTGTGAATTCGGGATAACTCACACCAGTTTGAGAATCACTGCTCTTTAAAGGTGCGCAGTGTAACTTTTCTGCTTCATCCTCGTCTCCACGGAGATGTTATTGCTTTGCCTGGAATAGTATCCCGCAGTATGGCATTAAACATTTTTTTCTAGCGTAAAAATATCTTGAAAAAATATCTTAAAAACATGCACGCTGACTGTGAGAAGAATCGCCTCTCCACAGATCTGACCTGTAATTTGTACTGGTTCCATCAGCTGCTTGTCTCTATGGAAATACGTAATATTAAGGTCATACTGTGGAACATTTCTGGACAATGCACCAAAATGAGGCTAAAATACAGGAAGTAAAACTCAGACAAACTAATAAAACATGGAGGACAAACATGAAGAATCAAAACATGATCCATGACAATTCCAGGCAAAGCAATAACTTCTTCTAACCTTCTGCCAGAAAAGTTTCACACTGCACCTTTAAATGAGAAACTCCAGTAAGATCAGTCCAATCAGTCAGCCTTTGTTTAGCTTCGTTCCCCTCTCTTGTTTCTCTCCACTCTCCACTTTGCCCTCCATCACTTCTACTCCGTTTCCGCTGCCTCCTCCTCTTCATCTCCTCCTCTTCATCGCAGTGTTGTGACGATCTGATAAGGCCCAGTGTGTCCAACGCAGAACTATATCACACAACGTGGACTTAAGTGAGATTTAAGTCTTGTTTTAATGCTGTTACCTCATCAAAAACAGACCTGGAGTTGAGTTTTGTTTCATTCACACATGTTTGAGTAACACTTTATTATTCGTCTGATACACCTACAGGGTGGTTCAAAAGTCACTGACACTTTTAAATCTTCAGTAGCTCCTTTAATTCTTAAGTTATACTCACCAAATTTTAGCAGTAGATAAACTGAACCTTCCGAGATTTTTGGCAATATATACTGTTAATAATTGTTCACTTACACTGAACTTATCACGACTTAAACTAGGGGAAGTAAAAATTACCTAATTTTGAAACATAATGTTTTTTAAGTGTCCACCATTTTGTGTTTGTCTCTGAACAGCCTGATCCAACACACTTTACATAATATTTAAAGCATTTCTGGGCTTATGTCTCTTATTTGATCCTGGATATTACGTTTGAAGTGGTTTATTGTCTGAGGTTTATTCACAAACACCTTTTCTTTAAGATAGACCCACAGGAAGAAATCAGGACTAGTCAGGTCTGTGGAGATCACATACTGCCCCCTGTCTGTGAAAAACACTTATTATTCCTTTAATGGTATTTACTCTCGGGGCATCACTGGTATTAAAATGTCGACGGTAACACCGCTGGGTTTGTGAATTTGACCCATGTGACTCAAAGTACCACTGTACAATGAGGGTTCGTTCCTCGGTGCTGGATTTGCTCAGATTAATGTCGGAAGGGTCGTTCTAAATGCTCTGAAAAAATAAAATACAAATATTTAGAAACAATGAGAATGCTGTTTTTCAACTGTCAGTGACTTTTGGGCCACCCTGTCCAAAGCTCAAAATGCTCTGTTCCAACTTGTGATGTCATGAAGTGGTAGTTTTCAAGTTAACAGCTCCTTTTACCTTTAGTTCAGTTCTAAACACAGTTGAGCACTTCCTGTATTACCACATGATGACATCACGAGGTGGAACAGCATGTTTTCTGTTTCAGAGAAGAACTCAGCCTAAATCTGCAGGTTTGTGTGTTTAACATGTGTGAATGAAACAAAACAACACAACTCCAGGTCTGTTTGTGACGAGGAAACAACATTACAACACATCAGAAAACGTTGAAATACAGGCTCTTTAAGATGTAATACTCGAGTTTTGCCTCCCTCGATAAACCGCGCTCCTTCTGCCTGTGCGTTATACCCTCTGCACACAGATTTATGTTCTCCCAGTTATTTATTTAAGTGTTGGAGAAGTAATAGCCTCTGAAATTGCTGACGTGACTGAGTGAGTGCGCGGCTCGGGCTGTGCAGACTCCAGTCTTGGCTCCCACTTGGACAGAAAGAGCAGGTCCAACAATGTAAAGCTATAGTCAACATTTGAGGTATTTTGTGTACTCTGGTTGAGATGACAGAGAGGAATTTATGTTTCACTTTTGGATGTGTTCAGCTGTTTGGGTTTGAAAAGGCTGGTCCTGTTGACGGCTCAATGTGACGCAGTGGAACAGAGAAAAATACAGAGACACGTACATTTGCCTCTCAAATTAGATGAGTAACAACTGTATCACCACTTTACGTCCGTGGTAGAAGAAGTGCTCCATTTTGTTAAGTAAAAGTACAGATCATGGAGGAAAAAATTGAGTAAAAGTAGAAGTCTTATAGTATTAAAGTATTAAAATGTACTTGGAGTAAAAAGTATCAGTATTTCACACATACTTTAAGATCTAATAAAGCTTCAAACATTGTAATTTTGATAAAGATTTGAGTTGAATTTTGTTCAACAGAAACAACTGAATCTTTTTTTATTCCAGCTGTTTTTATTTGTATATTTTTCTTTGCTCAAATTATGAACTTGATGAAAAATAAACCCTCAGACTTTTCATCATCATACTTTTACTTTTCAGTCCCGTTTAAAAATGTAGTGGAGTAGAAAGTACACATACCTAAAATGTTTGTTTAAGTATAGTACTTTACTACTTTTACTTTGTGACGTCCCACCACTGGTCTAAGCGTATCTGGTAAATGCTCTTTGTACCCAATCTGTTACCAGAACCAGATTTCTTTTATTCTTTTTTAAAACAGAACTACTTTGGTTTGGTAGAACGGTTTCCAAAGTTATTTCTCACTTACCTTCTGCACTCTGAATGCCCTAATTCTTCACACCGATGAGTTTATAAGCACTTTTCACAACTCAGACACACGACCAGTGCAGAGTTTTGCCATGGCAGATAAAACTAACAACAACTAGCATGCTAATGTGCACTTTCTGATCCTGAGCTGCTTGTACAGAACACTGGGGCAAGACAAACTGCTGAAATACATGGGAAAAATCCAGGTCACTGCCTTCAGCGCACAGATGGTTATTAAATGTCTTATATCACACAAAATGGACTCTCGTAGCTTTAAGCCATGTTCTAATGCTGTTACCTCCTCAAAAACAGACCTGGACTTGTGTTTTGTTTCATTCTCATGTTTGAATAACACTTTATTATTAGTCTCCACCTTCAAAGCTCTATTCCACCTTGTGATGTCATGCAGTGGTAGTTTTCAAGTTAACAGCTCCTTGTTACAGCCCTAGGCCTTAAGTTCTTTCGTTGTTTGTGTTTGTCCACTATGTTTCTTGTGTGTGTCCCTGAATCTGTCCACTTTCCCCATAATCGTGGCTGTTGGAGCTCTTGGCTGTGATTGGAGGACGGTTTTCCAGTCTGGCCAGTCCTGGGGCCCAACTTCAGCCGCCTCCCACCCATTTAAGAAGAATCGGGACACCTGTTCAGGGTGGCTGTGTGTGTGCTAGTCCGTCATTTTATGTGTAGTGTGTCTCTTTTGTGAGTCATTACGGTGGTAGTGACACTCTGTCTTTGGACATTTTGTTTGTCAGTACTGACTCTGTGTTTGTTCATCAAGATTTTGTTTTGTTTCTGTAAACTTTACTTTTTTTGTTTTTGTTTAAACCTTGCAAAGTACCATTTCTTTCAATATTTTTAGACCTCTTCTGTTCAGTTTACCCTTAACAGCCCTGTTAATTAAATTACGTCTTAATTAACCATTTTTCAACTTGGTTTCTGCCATGTCCCCACTCGAGCTGGGTCGTAACACTCCTTTTACCTTAAGTGCAGTAGAGATATCAAATTCTAGGGTGAAATAATCCAAATTACTTTAGTGAAGGTGTGTGGAGTTTAAAAACACAGTGGAGCACTTCCTGTGTTACCACATGATGACATCACAAGGTGGAACAGAGTGTTTTCAGTTTGAGAGAAGAACTAAGCCTAAATCTGCAGGTTTGTGTATTAAACATGTGTGAATGAAACAAAAAAAAAGCACAACTCCAGGTCTGTTTGTGATGAGGAAACATTAGAACAGATCAGAAAATAGTGTAATATGGGACTTTACGGCCGTTAAATGTCCTCAAATGAAGTTAGATTACATTTTTTGAGAAGAATTTTATCTAGAGCATTTGTTAGAACATCTAGCACATTTCTCTGTCCGTGTGAGAAGACCTGGAGCCTGCAGACTGGACCTCGGCAGGCGCTTGTTCACTGTATGTGGTACACGTTTCACCTGGAGAGCCGTGGACGAACCTCGGCTCATTTACATTCACCGAGGAGAGAATGAGGCAAATGTGTGAGCTGCTTCAGAGACGTTTCCCGAATATAAGATTAAACAGGAGAGGCATTCACTGACCATTTACTCTATAGCGTATGTGACCATTCTACGAGCCTGAGGAGTGAGGAAGTATGTGCAGTCGTCATGGTGTTTTTGCATGTTCTGCCTGTGTCTGCCTCAGAATTGTGGTGGAACCTAACAAAGTAAAAGTTGTAAAAGAAATACTGTTCTTTAGTATAATTTTAAAGAGCTGTACTTTACTTAAGTACCTTTTACAGTGGGTACTTTTTACTTCTACGTCACTACAATTGAGAGCAGTATTTGTACTTTCTACTCCACTATGTCTTTGAACTGGGCTGCAAAGTAAAAGTACTTTTTATCATATTTTGTCAAAAATATACAAATGGAAATGGATAGGAAAAAATAACGATTGATTCAGTTGTTCAACAAAATTCAGCTCAAATCTATATCAAAATCACCACATTTGAAGGTTTATTAGATCTCAAAATCAGCGTGAAATACTTTTACTTTTTACCCTTTTAGTACATTCTCAATCAGGTACTTTAATACTTCTACTTAAGTTAATTTTTTCATGTGATACTTTTACTTTTACTTTTAGTAGTTTTTTTGCCCCAGTATCTGTATTTTACTTGCGTACTTCTTCCACCGCTGCTATTGGCCTGTTTTGGATGTTTTCTATTCAGCTCTACCAGTTTTATGGAGATAATTCAAAACTGTAAAATGCAATAAGAACCATTTATTATACTACGATGTAACAATAAAGAGATCATCGCAGAGGCCCTTCATGTCCTTTTTGCAGTTTTTTCGGCTTGGGACTGGCACCAAAAAATATGCTTTTCAATGTTTTCTTGTATTTGCTCACACATTTATACTAATTATCGCGTCAGACCTACTTTTCACATACTTTTCAGTCTTTAACACACTTTTTACCTCACTGCTCTAACGCCATAAGTGTTTTTCCCGACTCTTTCCTCACCCCCCACGTCTCGTCCGCCTTCCTGGCAGTTGGCGTCTGTACAGAGCGCAGTGTGTTCATGGGACAGAGAGCACATTGTCCCAAAGACTCACTGACTCACAAACCACACGGCGCACCTCGGTCTGGCCTCACCGGTGACCCCTAGTGGAGGCTCCTGCTGTGTGCACTGTGTTAGCCGTGTGTACGTGGGGCGAGGGAAAAGGGCAAAGCATGTTTTTTCAGTGTAATAACTTTGGTTGAATGCGGCTTATTGTAGATGCAGCGGTGACATTTAAGGTCCTAGATTACGCAAAAATGGACTCGTGTGAGCTTTAAGTCGTGTTATAATGCTGTTAACTCCTCAGAAACATAGCTGGAGTTGTTTTGTTTCTTTATTTTAAGTTTGTCTACATCTCTAATGCTTTGTTCCACCTTGTGACGTCAAGTTAACGGCTCCTTTTACCCTTTGTTCAGTAGAGTTTCCCAATTCCAGCGCTGAAATCATCCAAATGATTCTAGTGAAGGTGTGTGGAGTTTAAAAACACACTGAAGCACTTCCTGTATTACCACTTAATGACATCACAAGGTGGAAAGAGTTCTTTCTGTTGGAGAGAAGAACTCAAGAAGGTCTGTTTGTGACGAGGAAACATTAGAATAGATCAGAAAACAGAGTAATATGGGCGCTTTAAAATAGTTAACCTCCTGAGACCTGGTGTCCTCACCTGGACAACACATTTTGGGTCGTCTAGGCAGCAATGCAAATTTTTTAGAAGAAGAAGTACAGCAACAGTGCAAAGATGTTCAATTTAGAATATTTTTAAGAGTTTAGAATGTTCAGAAATATATATATTTTTTTGTAAAGTCTGTTTTTCTGCACCTGTCAGCAGTTTGTCTCATGAGCACTTAATAATATCTGCACTAAACTGGACACTTTATAACACCGCTCACCTTAATAGCCCATGTTGCACTGCTGTTCTGATGCTGCTGTTGTATATATTTTCTACCTCTAAGTATTTTATTTTATTTTTAAGCATTTTTAACTTCATGCATGCCCTTATTTGTATTTATTCAGTGTGTTTTTATGTTACACTTTATCACCAAAGTAAGTTCTGTGTTCACCGACAATGGCAAAAAAAGTCTTCCGATTTTGGACTTTTCTCAGAAACAACATAATGTAAAACGATAATTCTTTGTTTTTACACTCATCAGGTCCAATCAGCCCAAATAACAAAGAGAAATAAAAAAAAAACAAGTCATGCAAGAGCTCAGGTCTCAGGAGGTTAAATCAAATCTTCTGCCTCTATGGGGTCTATCGCGTATTAAACCTGTTATAGATTTCTACAGATTCTTCTTCTTCTTCTGAAATGCATCTGTTATATATTAGTTTCAGCTGTTGTTATTTCTGTTGCGTTCTCTCTAATGTTTATGCTCTTGGCTTTGTGTGCACTCGGTGAAGTCTTGTATTTAAAAATGTAAAACAAAAGTCCTTTGGCGTCTCCAGTGTTTCGTGGTCGGTCCAGGACGCCGCCGCATGTTTTTGTGCTGGAAGCTGCTTGTCCTTTGGTAGTTTCAAACACAGAGTAATTTAAAACTGCTGACCACAGCTGACCCTATTGATTAGCCGTATTAGACGTGAGAGGCTTGGAAATATCGTGTGCGAGAAAATGTGTAATTAGATTGTGCTTCTGATTCAGTACCAAGCTGAGTTAGACTCGTTTGGATGTTACATTATTAAAAACACAAGGAATAAATGTTTATAAAATTAATTCTCTCTATGGCACTGATGAAGTTAGTGATATTATACTGGTTTATTTTAATAGATTTTTTTCCAGACCAAGGTACAGTTTGTTTTCATACCCTGCTAACTAGCGCCACCCATCTCAGAGTGGTCATATGGTGTTACTGCGACGTGTCCGATCAGCTGATTTAAACAGGTTTTCTACTGGTAGAGGCAGGACAACAGCGCCATCTGTAGTCCGACTTCTTCAGGACAGTATCGCAGGTGTGTGAGAGCTGAAAGGCCCCTTGTCCGGGTTTAAAGTCCTCATATTTTGATTTTTGTTTGTTGTCCTCTGTCCCAATGATGTTTGCTCCATCCCCGTCCATAATGTGGTTTTCTCTTTTCCAGTGTCACAAATGGCAGATTTTACACGCCTTCGCTGTTTTCTTCTCCCATTCTGTCCTGTGTTCCTTTATTCGTGTACTGAAAGCCCTCCCTTTCGGCTCTTTTAGGGTCTCCGACTCTTT
Source organism: Periophthalmus modestus (assembly GCA_019594935.1). Taxonomy (NCBI): domain Eukaryota; kingdom Metazoa; phylum Chordata; class Actinopteri; order Gobiiformes; family Gobiidae; genus Periophthalmus; species Periophthalmus modestus. The sequence goes on along the minus strand of JAIEZT010000021.1, from coordinate 21,056,950 downwards.
TGGATCTGTTAATTTCAAAGACACATTCAAAATATTGTCTCTTTTTCTATGTATTTATATGACAGAAACCAATGTGAAAACTCATTTTAACTACAAAATACGCACGAGAGAAACAACTAAGGCTCAGATGTGTTTAAAATGGTTCAAACTGAGAGTGGGAGAGTGTTTACCCTTTGAAATGATAAATAATCTAAATAAAACATTGCACTACAATAATAATAATTTCAAAATCTGTTTTTATGATGCCAAATACATTTTTTTTTCTTCATAAATCCCTCACTCGTGTTTCTTGCTCTGATTCTGTGCTGATTCTTGTGTCGCTTCAGGATTAATCTGTGTAAAAATGCATACAAACTAGAAAGAAAAAGATTTGATTCTTTTAAAAAAGCAAGAACTAATCCCAGCCACGTCACATCACAATCCCCGATGTAAGTTTTACGGCAAGACCTGCAGGGTGTTTTGTTTATGACGTTACAATTGTGATCTGGCTCTATTTGATTTAGTTTCCTGAGTTTTCTGTATGGTTTTACTGGTGTGTATCGTACTGGGATTGTTGCTAACGATTGTTTTAGCAGTTAGCTCATCAGATATTATTGCTCAATTGGACCAACAAAACTATTTTTTTTCTATATCCCATGACTTTTTGGACATTACATGAGTTTTCTCCATGTATTTGAGCTACATCCATCTCGCCTCAGTGCAGATATATTCTATAAGCAGCTCAAAATAAGGTCAACATAAGTCGATCTTATTAGAAAGCATTTTATTGTCTTGATAATCAGGAAGTGTGTGTTAACAGGGTAGGTGTGGTTAGCTTTTCGATCCCTGCAAGGTCTATAAGAGTTGCTTACAAACCTTTCGTGGTGAATAATTAGGATGGTCAGATTGTATAAGGTCAGAGAGGAACAACTTTGGACCATTGCAAACCATTAAAGAGCATATTTAGGCTACCACTTCATGACATCACAAGGTGGAACAGAGCGTTTTGCGTTAGACAGACTAATAATAAAGAGTTACTCAGACATGTGAATGGAACAAAACACAACTCCAGGTCTGTTTTTGATGAGGTAACAGCTTTAGAACATGACTAAAACCTCACAAGAGTCACTTTTGTGTGATATAGGACCTTTAAACATGAACTAGTTTTCACGACAGCCATAAAACAGGTACAGCGCCTTTAAATGACTCATATTTGACAGTCCACACCAGCACATTTGATCCAAGTCCAATTAATTTAAGGATAAACTTAGAAACATGTGTCTTCTTAGTATTTTTCTTCGTATTCTTCTTCGTATTCTTCTTTGTATTCGTATTCTTCTTTGTATTCTTCTTCTTTGTATTCTTCTTCTTCGTATTCTTCTTCTTCGTATTCGTATTCTTATTCATATTGATAATGAAACAAAGACAAATGAAATGAGTTTCCAAAGATAACATTTGTGATATTTTGTATAGGAAGTAACATCTGCTCCAATTGATTTAAGGATAAACATGCTTCTTCTTCTTCTTTGTATTCTTCTTCTTCGTATTCTTCTTCTTCTTCTTTGTATTCTTCTTCTTCCTATTCTTCTTCTTCGTATTCTTCTTCGTATTCTTCTTTGTATTCTTCATATTCTTCTTCTCCTTCGTATTCTTCTTCGTATTCTTCTTTGTATTCTTCATATTCTTCTTCTCCTTCGTATTCTTATTTGTATTCTGTTTTCTTCGTATTATTCTTCATATTATTCTTCGTATTCTTCTTTGTATTCTTCTTCGTATTCTTCTTCTTCGTATTCTTCATATTCTTCTTCTCCTTCGTATTCTTCTTTGTATTCTGTTTTCTTCGTATTATTCTTCTTCTTCGTATTCTTCTTCTTATATTCTTCTTCGTGTTCTTCTTCTTCTTCTTTGTATTCTGTTTTCTTCATATTATTCTTCTTCGTATTCTTCTTCGTATTCTTCATATTATTCTTCTCCTTATTCGTATTCTTCTTTGTATTATTATTCTTCGTATTCTTCTTCTTCGTCTACTTCATCTTCTTGGTCGTATTCTTCGTGTTCTTTTTCTTCGTATTCTTCTTCGTATTCTTGCTCGTCTTCTTCATATACTTCTTTGTATTCTTCGTCTTCTTCGTATTGTTAATGAAACGAAGACAAACGATATGACTTTCCTAAAATAACATTTGTGATATTTTGTTTAGGAAGTAACATTGATTTAAGGATAAACTTAGAAACATGCTTCTTCTTCTTCTTCATCTTCGTATTCTTCTTCTTTTTCATATTGATAATGAAACAAAGACAAACGACATGACTTTCCAAACATAACATTTGTGATATTTTGTTTAGGAAGTAGCATCTGCTCCTAATGTGAACGTAGAACACAGTTTCCATTATGTGGGGCAGTGGAGCATGTAAGTGGAGCCATCACAAATGAGTCAATATTGCGGTACTACACAGAGGCTCAGATGGGAGCTCAGGACGACACTGAAGGGATATAGATTCTAGCTCCAGCTTTAGCCCCGGGCCTTCACTCCCTCAGCTCCAGACAGGACAAGACCCATCAATAAATCAGCACCAGGGCGAGTGAGGAGAGGTGGAAGACAGTGAAGCAAAACTGGAGCACTATTTCTGGACCAATTTTTTTCAAATTTGATGGTTAAAGCTGTACTCTGTAACGTTTTTTATGGAGGGTCTGCCACCTGCTTGTACATGTCATTGCCGTATGTTAACGTGTTGGTTTTAATGGTCCACACACGTATTTTCCCCACTATAAATCTCACTTTTTTTTTCTTTTTTTTTCATAGTTTGGGGTGTGACTTTTTACTCAGATGCAATTTATATGTGAAATATGTTTTTTTTCTTAATTATTCTGCATTTTTTGGCTGGTGCGACTTACAGTATATACATGGGCATAGCTAACCTGCTAGCCACCGCGATCCAAACAGGAAGTGAGCATGGCTTCCGACTTCATCGACTTTGGCTCCAATTCACTTTCTATTGAAAAACTGTGTCCCCTCTCTCTGTACCTGCTGCTGTCAGACTCGTCAATTTGGTCTTAAAACTTCGTATTAACCCTCTACATGATCTTGGGGTTTTTATTTCACTATTGTGTCCGTAAATCAAGATATGAACATTAATAACAGACAAATCAGGCGCCTTCTTTCTCCTAGGTCACTCCCGCTAGCGTTAGGATTGATTCACTGGGTTGCAAACCAGCGGTGTGAGCAGGAATGGCCGTTGCTTTTAACAGCCTCGCTCTGGATTGACTCTTTGGTTGCTATGATACTGACAATCGAAATTCCAAATATGGAACTCGACTCCAAATTAGCCGCTATACCTGCGCTAGCCTCGATGAGCTTCATTTGACTGGAGCTGAGCGATGTGGGTGACGTCACACTCACTCAGTCCACTTCTTTATACAGTTTATAGTTCTACAGTATGGCATTAAACTGATATATCTAGCGTTTATTCTATTACATGTGTTTTTTAGGCTTTAAAATACCTTAAAAATCATGCATCGTAACTATAAACGGGGTTGCCGCTCCATAGATGTGACTTGTAACTTAGCTCGTTGGTTTAATGCCATACTGTAGAACATTCCAGACAAAGCATAACCTCTGCATGGAGCCAGGCAGGTGGTAGACAGTCTATCAGAAAAGTTACACAGTGCATTTTTAGAATAAATTGTACAGAAAGCGTAGTGTTGATTGCAGTTGTGGCCTAAGCTAACGTTTTTCTTGTACTTTGAGTTTCAATCTGTTTACTACAAAGACACGCTGTGAGGAAAGGGCTTGTGTGGAGAAGTGTAAAATTCTTTTTTGCACAAAGAGCCGGTGTCAGGTCTGAAACTGAAGCCGCTCGTTCATCTTACTCCAAATAAAACTGCACTTGTAAAGCTGTTCCCGCTCTTTTCTCTTATTGCTTTTGTACTAAAGCGTCACCAACCTCAACCAAACTCTTCAGGTCGTGACTAGAACAGTACTTCACTCTTCCACACTGCAAGAAAGTACTTTAGTTTTAAGAAGGGTTGTAAGATGATCTATGAATTCATAATTAATTGTAAAGGGTAATCATGAACATTTTAGCAAACAGCCTCACTTCTTTTGTACTTCAGAAAGTTCATAGTTCAAGTTTGTCGCTTACCAAAGTAGTGGTTACATCTACAGACAAACCTCTTCTGGGCTGGGCGTGGTTAGTGCTTGGATGGGAGACTGCTGTGAATACCAGGTGCCACAGGGGGGCGCCAGTGGCAAAAACTCATTGTGTTGTTAGGCAAGACACTTCACTCACTTGTCACTCACTGTATCGCGGTTCACCTTTCGTGGTCTCGCTGTTTTGTGGATTTTTTATGTGCAATTTTACATGCTTTTTTTTTACATCGTATGAACGTGCATTGTGTTCTGTGTCCTGATTGGCTGAGGGACTGTCGACCATTGTGTTCTGCGTCCTGATTGGCTGAGGGACTGTAGACCATTGTGTCCTGCGTCCTGATTGGCTGAGGGACTGTAGACCATTGTGTTCTGCGTCCTGATTAGCTGAGGGACTGTAGACCATAGTGTTCTGCGTCCTGATTGGCTGAGGGACTGTAGACCATTGTCCATCAGTCTCCTCCGTGTCTCCTGTACAGTACAGAATGTGTCAGACAGATTTACATAAATGTTGGATCGCAGGGTGACTCTGAAGTGCTGTATGTTTGCAAGTTTTCTCCCCGACAAAACCCATAATGTCGATGAAACGTTCTGCACCGACAAAGGCACCGACGAAGGGTTGAACTTTGTGTTTAAACAAGAGAGAAATGTGAGAAAATGTTAATGCCTGTGTGAGAAAAGTGTATAAAGTGTGTGGTGAGGGGTTTTACAGACAAGAAACAAGACAGTACACATGTATCCAGGACACTTAATGCACATTTTGTTGTTTTTTATTTTCTTATTTACCCTTGAAAAGGAGTGGGAGAAGAAAACGAGTGAAAGCAGTGTGTGCGTGAGTATGGTAGTGTTAGAAGGGGCCGATGGCGCAGATTGGCAGCCTTGCTTCCGTCCGTCTGCCCCAGGGTCGCTCAGCACCACCTTCAAACGAGTAAATGAATAATGCATGAAATTATAAAGCGACTCTGAGCATCTGGAAAAGACAAATGCAGCATTATTATGACATTACATAATTAATATTCATGGTCAAGATGTCAACAATGGAGTCGTTTCGTTCTGTAACATAATTCCATCAGTGTTTTTTATGAGTTTTGATTGTTTCGATGTCTAATAGTCGTGTTGAGTGCCGTGGCGTTGTGCTTTAATCCAGACTTTCGCATTAAGAGCGGCTCATCTGTCATACGCTGCGTCCTTAATGTGAGTTTTGTTCAGATGCTTTTATCAGCCTGCGCGCTCTTGTTTATGAGACTATTGGAAATCAGAGTGGCTTCAGCGGGGAATCTGTCTCAATTAGACCATAAATAAATAACAGGTCATAGCGTCTAAAAAGCAGATTAAAAATATATCACCAGCAGTGGCGTAATGATTAAAGCGTCCATATTACACAAAACTGACTCTTGTGAGCGTTAAGTCGTGTTATAATGTGTTATAATCATAAAAAACAGACATGGAGTTGTGTTTTGTTTCATTCACGCATGTTTATTATTAGTCTGTAACATCTCCAAAGCTCAAAATGCTCTGTTCCACCTTGTGATGTCATGAAGTGGTAGTTTTCAAGTTAGTAGCTAGCTTTTTTACGTTTAATTCAGAAAACATTGGCAGTTCCAGGTCTGAAATCATCCAAATGATGCTGGAAATGAAGGTGCATTGAGTTTAAAAACACAGCGGAGCACTTCCTGTATTACCACATGATGACATCACAAGGTGGAACAAAGTCATAACTCATGTTCTAGTGCTGTTACCTAATCAAAAACATGCCTGAAGTCGTGTTTTTGTTTCATTTACACATGTTTGAGTAACACTTTGTTATTAGTCTAACATCTCCAAAGCTCAAAATGCTCCGTTCCACCTTGTGATGTCATGAAGTGGTAGTTTTCAAGTTTACAGCTCCTTTTACCTTTTGTTCAGTAGAGATTGGTTACTCCAGGGCTGAAATCATCCAAATGACTCTAGTGTAGGTGTATGCGGTTTAAAAACACAGTGGAGCACTTCCTGTATCACCACATGATGACATCACAAGGTGGAACAGAGTGTTTTCAGTTTGAGAGAAGAACAGGGTTTGTGTGAATGAAACAAAACACAACTCCAGGTCTGTTTGTGACGAGGAAACATTATAATGGATCATAAAACGTTGTCATATGGCCTCTTTAAGCGTGAAACGAGGATTTAAAACGGTGGAGCAGCTGTTTAACACATGTGTCGTTCCTGTGGGAGTTTTGTCCATCTGAGGCTCCTGTAGTTCATCACTGTGGGTTGAATGGTGTAACCGTGGTGATAATTATGTGTATTTGAGTGTTATAATTATAGATAGATCCGCTGCTTTTGCTTATTCCACTGTTTACGGCAGGATTTTGAAATATTGTGTATTTTTTTTTATTATAACAATAACGATCCAACACAAAATGTATTAGTTTAGGTTTAACATTTGGAAGGAGTGTAGAACAGTTCTCCAACATGTCCTCCAGCTCCACCGGTGGGACCTGGAGGACAGCACTTGGAGAAACGTCACTATAAAACACAATGAGTAAATGTGTTACGTTTATGCCTAGATCAAAATGCAAGACGATCAAACCACCCAAGCCTTAACAGAAACAGAAACCATAGAAACCAAAGTAAAAAAAAAAATCCACATGGACATTTAACCATTTTACACAGAGCCTGGTTTAGAAATATGACGTCATATTTGTAAAAAATCACTTTAATTTCACCTTTTCAAACTCTCACTCACTTAAAATGCATCAATGTTCCAATCTGCAAGAAACACAATAGTTTTAGTTTTATTTAAAGGCGCATTATGTAACTTTTCTGCTTCAGGCGCGTCCATGAGAAGAAAATGGATGAAAATAGACTTTAATATGAACTCAAATGCTTTTCTAATGTCTGTTTGTTCCTCTTTTTCAGGCACGTGGACTCCCTTCAACCCTGTGACGGTGCGCTCCATCATCTGTAAGTGTCTGCTGACTGCCATCGTACTGAAATAACTCCTCTTCCTTAAGTGTTGTAATGTTTGTTTGTGCCTTCACCATGGCGACCGCATTAAGTCATTACTGTATTAGCTCTGGAGAAATTAGATTCAACAAACGTTTCGGCTGTGACTCGAAAAACAAGTAAAAACAGGCAACAGGAGTAATGAAAACTCAACTCTGACAGCTTCACGGGTACAGCCTCAAACCCACAGCTATTGATCTGTTCATAGTTGAGTTAAATAAAGATAAAAACTAAATCCAAGATGGCCGAAAGCGGACTGACTTTTTTTGAAAGACAGAAAGATTTAAAGGGCTCATGTTACACTGTTTTCTGATCTGTTCTAATGCAGTTTCCTCATCACAAACAGACCTGGAGTTGTGTTTTTTTGTTTCATTCACACATGTTTAACACACAAACCCTGCAGAAAACACTCTGTTCCACCTTGTGATGTCATCAATTGGTGATACAGGAAGTGCTTCAGTGTGTTTTTAAACTGCATACAGCTTCATGTTTAGACTCATTTGGATGACTTCAGATGTGGAATTGCCAATGTTTTCTGAATTAAACATAAAAAGGGGAGAAAAAAGGCCTTCTTGGAAAAGCTATTTGCCTAGAATTGTCCACAGTATGGCATTAAACGTAGCTATCTCCATGGAAACAAATGCAGCCAGGCCAAGTTATGAGCCAGATCTGTTGAAAGATGAGTCCCCTCACAGCAAGAATGTATGATTTTCAAATTACCTTTCCCCAATAAAAACATGTTATTGAATAATGTAAGGTAGGCAAGTTTAATGTCATATTGTGGGACTTTCTAGAGAAGGCAATTAAGTCTCCATAGCAACAGATTGGCTTTAAAGGGCCCATGTTACGCAATTTTCTGATCTATGTCATAATGTAGTTTCCTCGTCACGAACAGACCTGGAGTTGTTGAATTGCCACTTATCTCTGCTGAACTAAAGGTAAAAGGAGCTGTTAACTTGAAAACTACCACTTTGTGACATCACGAGGTGGAACAGAGCATTCTGAGCTTTGGTGAATGAAACAAAACATAACTCCAGGTCTGTTTTTGAGGAAGTAACAGCATTACAACATGATTTAAAGCTGATAAGAGTCAATTTTGTGTAATATAGGACCTTTAAAACACGGCCAAGGTCGTAGAGTTTTGTTTCACTTTATGTTGGATTGTCAGTAAATGTTTTATAACTGTTTTTAGTGAGGAATATTTGAAAAACTTTGGGGGCGAAAATAAAATGGGGTCTGATTTAACCCAGTTTAACATTATTTTCATAATATGGGAAGGATTATGTAACTTATTCTGCAGAAACCACTGGCATGTTTTAATTAGCTACAAGTGTTGGGAAGTAACTGAATACATGTACCAAGAACTGTAATCTGGTCCAGTTACTCTTTCATTTGGTAGTATTCAGAGTACAGTTACTTTTCTAAAATCAGAGGAATATATTGTGGTATTTGATGGTGTAATTTAGGCTCAAACTGCTCCGTGTTTCTTTACTCTATAATTTAAATGCAGCTCAATGTAAAACTATTGTAAATGTTCAGAATACAGTACTCCGATTGGACCATGTGACAGAATATGTTACAAAATACATGTCATTGCAGTAATTCTGTAGCTAAATACATGTCCAGAGTATTCTTCCCATCGTGTGTAATCCCTCAGTCGTCCTGTCATGATCCACAGCAAAAGAAAAATTCAAATCTGTCACTGGACAAATGTTTTAGAGTGAAGAAGTTTGGCTGCTTCTTCAGTTCTGGTCAGATTCCTGCTGGACCCTGCCTTAAATCTGTCTGAAGGAGGCGCTAACGACACTGAAGCTAACACACCTGAGTCATATCACAGTCAAAATATGACAGTTCACACAAAATGTCGTCACTCAGTCGGTTCGAACGATTGATTCACTTGTTTCTATTCAACAAAATCCAGCACAAATCAGTGTCAGTATCCAAATCACTACATGTGAAGCTTCATAAGACCTCAAAATCTGCATGAAATGCTTTAACTTTTACTCTTTAAGTGCATTTTTCAGCTTTTCAGCTTGACTTTCTATTGAAAAACCTTCGCTCCTCTCTCTGTAACTGCTTCTGTCAGACTCGTCGTTTTGTTCTTAAATGACTATTAATCCGCTCTGCATCATCCTGGTGTTTTATTTCGTTATTTTCACGTTATTAAATCAAGATATGAGCATTAATAACAGACAAATGAGACGCCTTACACACTTAATAAGCAGCAAAACGTATTTTCCTTTTGCTTTTCTTCCCATCACTGTTAAAGTTAATTTACTTTAGCCCTACTTACTTACTTTCCAAAGTTAATCCCGTAATACCAGTGCCTCTCGTTCCCACTGTACTGTCTGCACTAAGTCCATTGTGAGATCGTCTCTGAGCCAGAAGCGTATCCTGTGATCACACTCCCTTTGTCGGGAGGTAATTGGATTGAATCACATGGGGAGGAGCCGTGTACTTTTACTGCTTTTAGTCAGGGGTCCAGAGTTTTTATGTACACTGCAGTTATGGTGCGTTCACGGACCGCTGGGCACACTGGAAAAATCTCAGTTGGAAAATGCATAAAATGAAAGCCTGCCTCAAGTTGCAACAGAAAATCAATGTTTTCTTTGTTTTAGCATTTACCCCGGGGTGAGAAAAGCTGATTAAAGGTGTTTTAAGGATTGGCATTCGCTTTTTGCCAACAGAGTGAAGAAAGGATCCTATAGTACAGTCGAATAATGCAGGAACATGTTCCACTAGAGCTGCATGATTTGTGTTTCACGTCATAATTGTGGCTTTGCAAACTAAAAAAAGTTGTGGTGGAACGTAAAAGTAGTAAAATACATGTGTCCTGATTGGCTGAGGGACTGTAGACCATTGTGTCCTGTGTCCTGATTGGTTGGGGGACTGTAGACCATTGTGTTCTGCGTCCTGATTGGCTGAGGGACTGTAGACCATTGTGTTCTGTGTCCTAGACGTCACACTCCCTCACTCCACTTCTTTATCCTGTCTGTTGTTTAAAATAAAGGTGTAATACTCTCCTCTTCTCCGTTTCAGCCATGTTCGACAGAGAAAACAAAGGTGGAGTGAACTTTAACGAGTTCGCCGGAGTGTGGAAGTACATCACCGACTGGCAGAACATCTTCAGGACGTACGACCGCGACAACTCCGGGTTCATTGATAGAAACGAGCTCAAACAGGCTCTAACTGGATTCGGTGAGCAGCAAAGTATGCTAACCATTATTAACTTTAGTGTGCTGTGCAGTGGTGGAGGGCTCTGCTGCAGTGACTGGTTTGACAAACTTGCATGTTTACTTTCTTAATCTTAAAAAAAAAAAAAAAACATTCCACTTTTATAAAACCAGAACAGATACTTAGTTTATCAAGAATGGTTCAGACTTTGTGTTGTAACTGCTTCATTAAGGGGTTAGAGTGGGTGCTGCCGTTGTGTCCTTGGGCAATACACTTAACCCACCTAAAAATGTGACCACTTGCCATGTGTTAATTAGTTACTAAGTCTAATTATTTTTTAATAAGCTGTTCATTAAGATTTTAAAGTGTTATCGCATGTTAATTTCTTTCACAATTCTATATAGACGTTACCTTGTTGGAACTGGTTAGATGTGATAATAATAATGATAATGATAATAATAATAATAATAATAATAATAATAATAATAATAATAATAATAATAATAATAATAATAATAATAACGATAATGATAATAATAATTATAATAATAATAAAATAATAATAATAATGATAATTAAAACTGCAAGCAGTGATAAAGGCCCTCGCCACCCTTGCGACCGCGGGGTTCACGCGACCGTGGAGTTCGCGCTTCTCGTTCCCGCTTATACCGCCCCTCCCACCAAAAACAGCGACTGAGTAATACTACTCCATTCATTCCAATGAGAGCATTTATGATATTTTCACACCTGCACGGTTCGAAATAGAGGTATGTCTTCATTGGCTTTTTTGTTCAGTATGATGAGTGGAATATGTGTACCAAATTTCGATGGTCTATGACAAAGTTCTTTTTTTCACCCCAGTTAACCAAAACCCATGTATTTCAATGAGAAATGTTGGTCGTTGCCATGGCAACACACTTGCAACTAGAGGTATGTTCTCATTGGCTTTTTTGTTCAGTATGGAGATAGGGATGTCCATGTGAAATTTCAAATGTTTTTGACAAAGTAAAATTTTTTGAGTCCCATTCAAAATTTCAAGGGGGCGCTGTGGAGCAATGGATTGTCTCATCTATGTAAACTGTACATCATAACATTCAGATGGACATTGTGACCAAAATGTATATTAATGCCGGTTAACAGGACACTGCATGTTTGAGTTAGGTGCAATTTAATACTTGAAAAAACACCGTTTTTCTTTGCATGTTGCCCACACCCACATTTTATGACGTTGAAAAATCCAAGTCAGTCGGCTTTAATCCCACATGGGTCTAGTTCTATTTGACCAATTTGCAAGTTTGTTGTATGAAAATCCATGGCGTAAAAAATTCAAACGTGAGAGTTAAAATTAAGAAAAAATGGGGTTCCGCCCACAATGGCCGACTCCCTGTAGGGTTTAGGGTGGGGTCATAATATAATTTTTTACTTGTCTTGACATGTTCTATGGTTCTACCAAATTTCATTTGTCTGCGATGAAAAAGGTCTGTCATTGCCGTAATGTATTTTGAACTTTGAGGTGGCGCTACTGAGTCATTTTGAAACATTAATTTTTTTGCACATCAAATTACAAATTTTTTCACCAACCTTGAATTTCAGGTCATTGTTGGATTAGTGCAGAGCATCTATTTAGTCGACAACAAAGTCCAGTACTCTGAACCCAATTCATTTCAATGACACATTTATCATGTTGCCATGGTAACATGGTTGCAAATAGAGATATGTTCTCATTGGCTTTTTTGTTCAGTATGTGAAGCCAGATGTCCATGCCAAATTTAAAATGTTTTTGACAAAGTAATTTTTTTGGTCCCATTCAAAAGTTCAAGGGGGCGCTGTGGAGCAATGTAATGTCTGATGTATGTAAATTGTATGTCGTTGCGTTCAGATCAACATTTTCAACAAAACGTATATTAATGCCGGGAAATAGGACGCTGCATGTCTCAATTATTCGCAATTTAAAACTTAAAAAATCGGCTTTTTTCTTGGCAGGCTGGCCACACCCACATTTTATGACAGAAAAAAATGCAAGACAAACACCTTTAATCCCACATGGGTGTAGTTTATTTTGACCAATTTCCAAGTTTCTAGAATGAAAATCCATGGCGTAAAAAATTCAAAAGTGACATTTAAAATTTGGAAAAAATTGGGTTCCGCCCACAATGGCCGACTTCCTGTAGGGTTTAGGGTGGGGTCATAATATAATTTTTTACTTGTCTTGACATGTTCTATGGTTCTACCAAATTTCATTTGTCTACGATGAAAAAGGTCTGTCATTGCCGTAATGTATTTTGAACTTTGAGGTGGCGCTATTGAGTCATTTTGAAACATTAATTTTTTTGCTCATGAAAATACATATTTTAACACCAACCTTGAATTTTGGGTCATAGTTGGATTAGTGCAGAGCATCTATTTAGTCGACAACAAAGTCCAGTACTCTGAACCCCATTCATTTCAATGACACATTTATGACGTTTCCACGGTAACATAGTTGCAAATACAGGTATGTTCTCATTGGCATTTTTGTTCAGTATGGGGATAGGGATGTCCATGCCAAATTTCAAATGTTTTTGACAAAGTAAAATTTTTGGGGTCCCATTCAAAATGTCAAGGGGGCGCTGTGGAGCAATGGATTGTCTCATCTATGTAAACTGTATATCATTACATTCAGATGAACAATGTGACCAAAATGTATATTAATGCCGGTCAACAGGACACTGCATGTTTGAGTTAGATGCCATATAATACTTCAAAAAATGCCATTTCTGTTTGCATGTTGGCCACACCCACATTTTATGACTTAGAAAAATCCAATTGAGTCGCCTTTAATCCCACATGGGCCTAGTACATTTTGACCAATTTGCAAATTTGTTGAATGAAAATCCATGGCGTAAAAAATCCAAACGTGAGAGTTAAAATTTCAAAAAAATGGGGTTCCGCCCACAATGGCCGACTTCCTGTAGGGTTTAGGGTGAGGTCATAATATATTTTTTTACTTGTCTTGACATGTTCTATGGTTCTACCAAATTTCATTTGTCTACGATGAAAAGGGTCTGTCATTGACGTAATGTATTTTGAAATTTGAGGTGGCGCTATTAAGTCATTTTGCAACATAAATTTTTTTGCACATCAAAATACAAATTTTTTCACCAACCTTGAATTTTGGGTCACAGTTGGATTAGTGCAGAGCATCTATTTAGTCTATAACAACGTCCAGTACTCTGAACCCCATTCATTTCAATGACACATTTATGACATTACCACGGTAACATAGTTGAAAATTGAGGTATGTTCTCTTTGACTTTTTTGTTCAGTATCGAGATAGGGATGCCCATGCCAAATTTCAAATGTTTTTGAAAAAGTAAATTTTTTTTGGTCCCATTCAAATTTTCAAGGGGGCGCTGTGGAGCAGTATAATGTCTAAAAAATGTAAATTGTATGTCTATGCACTCAGATCAAGATTTTGAACAAATCGTATATTAATGCCGGGAAATAGGACACTGCATGTTTGAGTTACGTACGATTTAATACTTCAAAAAATTGCTTTTTTTCTGGCAGGCTGGCCACACCCACATTTTATGACGTAGAAAAATCCAAGTGAGTCGACTTTAATCCCACATGGGTCTAGTTCATTTTGACCAATTTGAAAGTTTGTTGAATGAAAATCCATGGCGTAAAAAATCCAAACGTGAGAGTTAAAATAAAAAAATAATGGGGTTCCGCCCACAATGGCCGACTTCCTGTAGGGTTTAGGGTGAGGTCATAATATATTTTTTTACTTGTCTTGACATGTTCTATGGTTCTACCAAATTTCATTTGTCTAAGATGAAAAAGGTCTGTCATTGCCGTAATGTATTTTGAAATCTGAGGTGGCGCTACTGAGTCATTTTGAAACATTAATTTTTTTGCACATTGAAATACACATTTTTTCACCAACCTTGAATTTTAGGTCATAGTTGGATTAGTGCAGAGCATCTATTTAGTCGACAACAAAGTCCAGTACTCTGAACCTTATTCATTTCAATGACACATTTCTGACCATTTCCACGGTTACCACGGTAACATAGTTACAAATAGAGGTATGTTCTCATTGACTTTTTTGTTCAGGATGTCAAGCCACATGTCCATGCCAAATTTCAAATGTTTACGACAAAGTAATTTTTTTGGTCCCATTCAAAAGTTCAAGGGGGCGCTGTGGAGCAATGTAATGTCTAACCTCTATAAAATGTATATGTATGCAGTCAGATCAAGATTTTGAACAAAATGTATATTAATGCCGGGAAATAGGACACTGCATGTTTGAGTTACGTGCGATGTAATACTTTAAAAAAGGGATTTTTTTTTGGTAGGCTGGCCACACCCACATTTTATGAGTTAGAAAAATCCAAGGTAGGAGACTGTAATCCCACATGGGTCTAGTTCATTTTCACCAATTTGCAAATTTCTTGAATGAAAATCCACAGCGTAAAAAATCCAAACGTGAGAGTTAAAATTTCAAAAAAATTGGGTTCTGCCCACAATGGCCGACTTCCTGTAGGGTTTAGGGTGGGGTCATAATATAATTTTTTACTTGTCTTGACATGTTCTATGGTTCTACCAAATTTCATTTGTCTACGATGAAAAAGGTCTGTCATTGCCGCAATGTTTTTTGATTTTTGAGGTGGCGCTATCGAGTCATTTTGAAACGTTAATTTTTTTACACATTAAAATAATTAATTTTTCACCAACCTTGAATTTTGGGTCCAATGAAATTGAGTTTTCGTTACCGTTCAGGGGGTCAAAAATTGCTTCGAAGCGGCCGTAAAAATAATAATAAGAATAAGAATAATAATAATGGAAACTGATTTTCCACCCGTTATTTTTCTCCTAAACCATAAAAGCTACAGTCATGTGACTTTCTCACATTGTGCCCCATCACAAATAAGGCCCCTGTGAATTTTTTCACAAGTCCACGACAAATAACTTGTCTGCTACGAATTTTTGAAAATGAAATTTGAAGAGGGCGCTAGAGAGTCAATTTGTGAGATAAAGCCATGATTTGCATATCATTGTGTTCAGCTCACAAATGTGCATAAACGCTGTATTAGCGTTTTCCCAACAAAAAATGTGTGGACGAGAAATATTTTATTGAAATATTCCAAAAATTGCGATTTTGTATAAAATTCACCATGACCACACCCAAAGTCATATTCAAATATAATTGATGATCTTTAATCTCACATGGGTTTAGTGGGTTTTGGCCAAATTTGAAGTGTTTGTGATGAAAACTGTGCGAGGAGATGTCCTGAATGTGAGGGTGTGCGCTTTTGTTATCACCGGGTTTGATCCAATATGGCAGACTTCCGGTACATTTTAGGGCGGGGCCATAATATCATTTTTGTCATGTCCCGACATGTTCTATTTTTTGATGCGAGTCTCAGATTTTTCGGTCGACTTTTTTTCGAGTCGGGCTCCCATAGGCCCCATGAAAATCAAAGTTTGAGGTGGCGCTATCGAGTCGTCTTTCGTAATTTTTTTTCGCGGTCTTCGGTGACAGTTAGAGCTTGGCGAGTTCTAATTTTTGACACCACTCACTGGCATGTCGGGGCGTGTTAACCACTTGATTTTTGCCATTTTCCCCGTTTCGGACGCGGTTTTAATGAGTCCCTCGCCGGGACGTTGTCTCCGGCTCGGGCCTAATTAAAACTGCAAGCAGTGATAAAGGCCCTCGCCACCCTTGCGACCGCGGGGTTTATGCGACCGCGGAGTTCACGCTTCCCGTTCCCACTTACATCACTCCCACCAAAATCAGCGACTGAGTAATACTACTCCATTCATTCCAATGAGAGCATTTATGACATTTTCACACCTGCACGGTTGGAAATAGAGGTATGTCTTCATTGGCTTTTTTGTTCAGTATGATGAGTGGAATATGTGTACCAAATTTCAATTGTCTATGACAAAGTAAATTTTTTCATCCCAGTTAACCAAAACCCATGTATTTCAATGAGAAATGTCGGTCGTTGCCATGGCAACACACTTGCAAATACAGGTATGTTGTCATTGGCTTGTTTGTTCAGTATGGCGATAGGGATGTCCATGCCAAATTTCAAATGTTTTTGACAAAGTAAAATTTTTTGGGTCCCATTCAAAATTTCCAGGGGGCGCTGTGGAGCAATGGATTGTCTCATCTATATAAACTGTATATCATGACATTCAGATGAACATTGTGACCAAAATGTATATTAATGCCGGTTAACAGGACACTGCATGTTTGCGTTTGGTGCAATGTAATACTTGAAAAAGCGCTGTTTTTCTTTGCATGTTGGCCACACCCACATTTTATGACGTAGAAAAATCCAAGACATTCGTCTTTAATCCCACATGGCCCTATTTCAATTTGACCAATTTGTAAGTTTCTTGAATGAAAATCCATGGCGTAAAAAATGCTAATGTGAGAGTTAAAATTTCCAAAAAATTGATTTCCGGGCACAATGGCCGACTTCCTGTAGGGTTTAGGGTGGGGTCATAATATAATTTTTTGCTTGTCTTGACATGTTCTATGGTTCTACCAAATTTCATTTGTCTATGATGAAAAAGGTCTGTCATTGCCGTAATGTATTTTGAAATTTGAGGTGGCGCTATTGAGTCATTATGCAACATAAATTTTTTTTCACATCAAAATACAAAATTTTTCACCAACCTTGAATTTCAGGTCATAGTTGGATTAGTGCAGAGCATCTATTTAGTCGACAACAAAGTCCAGTACTCTGAACCCCATTCATTTCAATGACACATTTATGACGTTACCACGGTAACATAGTTGAAAATAGAGGTATGTTCTCATTGGCTTTTTTGTTCAGGATGTCAACCCAGATGTCCATGTCAAATTTCAAATGTTTATGACAAAGTAATTATTTTCAGTCTCATTTAAAATTTCAAGAGGGCGCTGTCGAGCAATGTAATGTCTGACTTGTGTAAATGTTATATCTATGCGTTCAGATCAACATTTTGAACAAAACGTATATTAATGCCGGGAAATAGGACCCTGCATTTTTGTGTTATGCGCAATTTAAAATTTAAAAAAAGGGCTTTTTTCTTAGCAGGCTGACCACGCCCACATTTTATAACATAAAAAAATTCAAGACATTGGCCTCAAATCCCACATGGGTCTATTTCATTTTGACCAATTTCCAAGTTTCTAGAATGAAAATCTATTGCGTAAAAAATTCAAATGTGAGAGTTAATATTTCCAAAAAATGGGGTTCCACCCACAATGGCCGACTTCCTGTAGGGTTTAGGGTGGGGTCATAATATAATTTTCTACTTGTCTTGACATGTTCTATGGTTCTACCAAATTTCATTTGTCTAAGATGAAAAAGGTCTGTCATTGCCGTAATGTATTTTGAACTTTGAGGTGGCGATATTGAGTCATTTTGAAACATAAATTTTTTTGCTCATCAAAATACACATTTTTTCACCAATCTTGAATTTCAGGTCACAGTTGGATTAGTGCAGAGCATCTATTTAGTCGACAACAAAGTCCAGTACTCTGAACCCCATTCATTTCAATGACGCATTTATGACCATTTCCACGGTTACCACGGTAACATAGTGACAAATAGAGGTATGTTCTCATTGGCTTTTTTGTTCAGTATGTCAAGCCACATCTTCCTGCCAAATTTCAAATGTTTATGACAAAGTAATTTTTTTCGTCCCATTCAAAAGTTCAAGGGGGCGCTGTGGAGCAATGTAATGTCTAACCTCTATAAAATGTATATGTTTGCACTCAGATCAAGATTTTGAACAAAATGTATATTAATGCCGGGAAATAGGACACTGCAGGTTTGAGTTACATACCATTTAATACTTGAAAAAACAGCTTTTTTTTTGGCAGGCTGGCCACACCCACATTTTATGACTTAGAAAAATCCAAGGTAGGAGACTGTAATCCCACATGAGTCTAGTTCATTCTGACCAATTTGCAAGTTTCTTGAATGAAAATCCACAGCGTAAAAAATCCAAATGTGAGAGTTAACATTTCAAAAAAATGGGGTTCTGCCCACAATGGCCGACTTCCTGTAGGGTTTAGGGTGGGGTCATAATACAATTTTTTACTTGTCTTGACATGTTCTATGGTTCTACCAAATTTCATTTGTCTACGATGAAAAAGGTCTCTCATTGCCGTAATGTTTTTTGATTTTTGAGGTGGCGCTGTTGAGTCATTTTGACACATTAATTTTTTTGCACATTAAAATAATTAATTTTTCACCAGTGTTGAATTTTGGGTCCAATAAAATTGAGTTTTCGTTAACGATCAGGGGGTCAAAAATGGATTTGAAGTCGCGAGCAAAATAAGAATAAGAAGAAGAATAATAATAATGGAAACTCATTTTCGACCCATTATTTTTCTCCTAAACCATAAAAGCTACAGTCATGTGACTTTCTCACATTATGCCCCATCACAAATAAGGCCCCTATGATTTTTTTCACAAGGCCACGACAAATCGATTGTCTGCTACGAATTTTTGAAAATTAAATTTGAAGAGGGCGCTAGAGAGTCATTTTGTGAGATAAAGCCATGATTTGCATATCATTGTGTTCAGCTCACAAATGTGCATAAACGCTGTATTAGCGTTTTCCCAAGAAAAAATGTGTGAAAGAGAAATATTTTATTGAAATATTCCAAAAATTGCAATTTTGTAGAAAAATCACCATGACCACACCCAAAGTCATATTCAAATATAATTGATGATCTTTAATCTCACATGGGTTTAGAGGGTTTGGGCCAAATTTGAAGTGTTTGTGATGAAAACTGTGCGAGGAGATGTCCTGAATGTGAGGGTGTGCGCTTTTGTCATCACCGGGTTTGATCCAATATGGCCGACTTCCTGTACATTTTAGGGCGGGGCCATAATATCATTTTTGTCATGTCCCGACATGTTCTATTTTTTGATCTGAGTTTCAGATTTTTAGGTCGACTTTTTTCAGAGTCGGGCTCCCATAGGCCCCATGAAAATCAAAGTTTTTGAGGTGGCGCTATCGAGTCGTCTTTCGTTATTTTTTTTCGCGGTCTTCGGTGACAATTAGAGCTTGGCGAGTTCTAATTTTTGACACCACTCACTGGCATGTCGGGGCGTGTTAACCACTTGATTTTTGCCATTTTCCCCGTTTCGGACGCGGTTTTAATGAGTCCCTCGCCGGGACGTTGTCTCCGGCTCGGGCCTAATAATAATTATATAATAATGATAATAATAATTATATAATAATGATAATAATATTAATGATAATGATAATAATATAATAATAATAACAAAAACAGTAATAACGGCAATAATAATAATAATAATAATGATAATTAAAACTGCAAGCAGTGATAAAGGCCCTCGCCACCCTTGCGACCGCGGGGTACACGCCACCGCGGAGTTTGCGCCTCTCGTTGCCGCTTACATCGCCCCTCCTCCCAAAATCAGCGACTGAGTAATACTACTCCATTCAGAGCATTTATGACATTTTCACACCTACACGGTTGGAAATAGAGGTATGTCTTCATTGGCTTTTTTGTTCAGTATGATGAGTGGAATATGTGTACCAAATTTCAATGGTTTATGACAAAGTAAAATTTTCATCCCATTTAACCAAAACCCATGCATTTCAATGAGAAATGTCGGTCGTTGCCATGGCAACACACTTGCAAATAGAGGTATGTTCTTATTGGCTTTTTTGTTCAGTATGGAGATAGGGATGTCCATGCCAAATTTCAAAAGTTTTTGACAAAGTAAAATTTTTTGGGTCCCATTCAGAATTTCCAGGGGGCGCTGTGGAGCAATGGATTGTCTCATCTATGTAAACTGTATATCATTACATTCAGATGAACATTGTGACCAAAATGTATATTAATGCCGGTTAACTGGATACTGCATGTTTGAGTTACCTACAATTTAATACTTGAAAAAACGCCATTTTTCTTCGCATGTTGGCCACACCCACATTTTATGACTTAGAAAAATCCAAGTGAGTCGACTTTAATCCCACATGGGCCTAGTTCATTTTGACCAATTTGCAAGTTTGTTGAATGAAAATCCATGGCGTAAAAAATCCAAACGTGAGAGTTAAAATGTCAAAAAAAATGGGGTTCCGCCCACAATGGCGGACTTCCTGTAGGGTTTAGGGTGGGGTCATAGTATATTTTTTTACTTGTCTTGACATGTTCTATGATTCTACTAAATATCATTTGTCTAAGATGAAAAAGGTCTGTCATTGCCGTAATGTATTTTGAACTTTGAGGTGGCGCTACTGAGTCATTTTGAAACATTAATTTTTTTGCACATGAAATTACATATTTTTTCACCAACCTTGAATTTCAGGTCATAGTTGGATTAGTGCAGAGCATCTATTTAGTCGACAACAAAGTCCAGTACTCTGAACCCCATTCATTTCAATGACACATTTATGACGTTACCACGGTAACATAGTTGCAAATAGAGTTATGTTCTCATTGGCTTTTTTGTTCAGTATGTCAAGCCACATGTCCATGGCAAATTTTTAATGTTTATGACAAACTAATTTTTTTTGTCCCATTGAAAAATTCAAGGGGGCGCTGTGGAGCAATGTAATGTCCGACTTATGTAAATTGTATGTCTTTGCGTTCAGATGAACATTTTGAACAAAACGTATATTAATGCCAGGAAAAAGGACCCTGCATATCTCAGTTACGTGCAATTTAAAATTTAAAAAAATTGATTTTTTCTTAGCAGGCTGGCCACGCCCACATTTTATGATGTAGAAAAATCCAATGGAGTCAGCTTTGATTCCACATGGCTCTAGTTCATTTGGACAAATTTCCAAGTTTCTTGAATGAAAATCCAGGGTGTAAAAAATCCAAACATGAACGTTAAAATTTCAAAAAAATAGGGTTCCGCCCACAATGGCGGACTTCCTGTAGGGTTTAGGGTGGGGTCATCATATAATTTTTTACTTGTCTTGACATGTTCTATGACTCTACCAAATTTCATTTGTCTACGATGAAAAAGGTCTGTCATTGCCGTAATGTATTTTGAAATTTGAGGTGGCGCTACTGAGTCATTTTGAAATGTTAATTTTTTTGAATGTCAAAATAATACATATTTCACCAACCTTGAATTTTGGGTCACAGTTGGATCAGTGCAGAGCATCTATTTAGTCGACAACAAAGTCAAGTACTCTGAACCCCATTCATTTCAATGACACATTTATGACGTTACCACGGTAACATAGTTGAAGATAGAGGGATGTTCTCATTGGCTTTTTTGATCAGTATCAAAAGATGAATGGATATGCCAAATTTCAAATGTCTATGAAAAACTTAGCCAAAAAATGAATGGGGGTTGTTAGGGGGCGCTAGCGTGTCATTTTTGAATATTTTTACTAACAACCTTCAAAAAAAAAAATTTTTCGCCAACCTTGAATTTTGGGTCCAATAAAATTGAGTTTTCGTTAATGTTCAGGGGGTCAAAAGTGGCTTCGAAGCGGCCGTAAAAATAATAAATAATAATAATAATGGAAATTTTTTTTCGACCTATTTTTTTTCTCCTAAACCATAAAAGCTACAGTCATGTGACTTTCTCACTTTGTGCCACATCTGAAATAAGGCCGCTGTGAATTTTTTCACAAGTCCACGACAAATCGGTTGTCTGCTACGAATTTTTGAAAATGAAATTTGAAGAGGGCGCTAGAGAGTCAATTTGTGAGATAAAGCCATGATTTGCATATCATTGTGTTCAGCTCACAAATGTGCATAAACGCTGTATTAGCGTTTTCCCAACAAAAAATGTGTGAACGAGAAATATTTTATTGAAATATTCCAAAAAATGCGATTTTGTATAAAATTCCCCATGACCACACCCAAAGTCATATTCAAATATAATTGATGATCTTTAATCTCACATGGGTTTAGTGGGTTTTGGCCAAATTTGAAGTGTTTGTGATGAAAACTGTGCGAGGAGATGTCCTGAGTGTGAGGGTGTGCGCTTTTGTCATCACCGGGTTTGATCCAATATGGCCGACTTCCTGTACATTTTAGGGCGGGGCCATAATTTTATTTTTGTCATGTCCCGACATGTTCTATTTTATGATGCGAGTTTCAGATTTTTACGTCGACTTTTTTCTGAGTCGGGCTCCCATAGGCCCCATGAAAATCAAAGTTTGAGGTGGCGCTACCGAGTCGTCTTTCGTTATTTTTTTTTGCGGTCTTCGGTGACAATTAGAGCTTGGCGAGTTCTAATTTTTGACACCACTCACTGGCATGTCGGGGCGTGTTAACCACTTGATTTTTGCCATTTTCCCCGTTTCGGACGCGGTTTTAATGAGTCCCTCGCCGGGACGTTGTCTCCGGCTCGGGCCTAATAAATGATAATAATAACAATAATAGTAATGACAATAATAATAATCACTATAATAATAGTAATAATAACTATAATAATAATAGTAATAATTATAATTGTGTAGTTATAGAGTATATAAACAATATTTCCTCACT
Source organism: Periophthalmus modestus (assembly GCA_019594935.1). Classification (NCBI taxonomy): domain Eukaryota; kingdom Metazoa; phylum Chordata; class Actinopteri; order Gobiiformes; family Gobiidae; genus Periophthalmus; species Periophthalmus modestus. The sequence goes on along the minus strand of JAIEZT010000021.1, from coordinate 21,034,180 downwards.
AGCAAAGTCAAAGTTAACCTAATTCAGCCACACGAATCACAAGCCTTGTTATTTAGTGCAGGATATTGAAAGGATTGAAGGAGAACGGGCATCCGGTATAAATTAAACCCAACCACAAATCATATCTGTGAATTGTTGTACGTACCTGGTCAATTAATAAACTTTCTTGTGTCTTTAGTCTTTCCTTTTCAGCCTTAAAGCTTCTATATTACACAAAATAGATTCTCGTGAACTTTAAATCATGTTCTAATGCTGTTTCCTCCTCAAAAACACACCTGGAGTTGTGTTTTGTTTCATTCACACTTGTTTGAGTAACACTTTATTATTAGTCTGTAACATCCCCAAAGCTCAAAACGCTCTGTTCCACCTCGTGATGTCATGAAGTGGTAGTTTTCAAGTTAACATCTACCTAGATTGGCAATTCCAGGTCTGAAATGATCCAAATGATGCTAGAAATGAAGGTGTGTGGAGTTTAAAAACACAGTGACGCACTTCCTGTATTACCACACGATGACATCACGAGGTGGAACAGGGTGTTTTCAGTTTGAGAGAAGAACTCAGCGTAAATCTGCAGGTTTTTTGTGTGTTAAACATGTGTGAATGAAACAAAAAAAAACAACTCCAGGTCTGTTTGTGAGGAGGAAACAGTGCGATATGAGCCATTTAAACTGTTTGCTGTGAGTTTTGTCGTTCTTCTGCGTTAGTATCGGTAGAATTATAACTCGTTACAGAACATTTAGATGTGTTTTGTGTTTGAGTCAAAGGTTCCACAGCTCTCAGATTGAACTCACTGTTATGTGATTGGCAGGTTACCGCTTGTCAGATCAGTTCTACGGCACGCTGATAGAGAAATTCGACCGTCAGAGAAAGAGCCAGGTGGCGTTTGACGACTTCATCCAGTGCTGTATCGTACTACAGGTAAAAACATGAAGACGATACAAACTGTGGACTGATTCAACACGATTCTCAGTCATTTTCCCCATAGACAAAACATGTACCTCATTTTTACCATCTTAAAAACATGCAAAACAGAACTAATCCATTTTAATTACTCACCAAGTACCTTTTTATATTGCTAATTTGAACCAGTGCATCAAGCTGACTTCCCAGTTCACAAATGCTGTAAAACTAGATTCAATTCAGTTCAATTCATTTTTGCAAAGCCCCAAATCACTACAGCAGTTGCCTCTTAAGCCTGAACTTGAGAAACGATACAGACAGTGACCTCATTTTGATCCTACGAGCCTCTAAACGTCTGTACAGGGGCAAAAAATTGACTTTTGTACATGTGAACAATCAGATTACTGCCTTTTTTAAGACTAGTTTTAAAGCTTGATATACGTCTTCAATAAACATAAATGCACACTGTTTTAAATCAATTTCTGCAACTTATAATAAACCAATAATAAACCAATAAACTTATATATAAACCAAAAAATTATAAGCATATTTTGTTTCATGTACGATTTGAATAGCTCATAATCTATAATCATCAGTCCCCCCATATTACATAAAACTGACTCTTGTGAGTGTTAAATCATGTTCTAAAGCTGTTCCCTCCTCAAAAATATACCTGGAGTTGTGTTTTGTTTCATTCACACATGTTTGAGTAACACTTAATTATTAGTCAAAGCTCAAAATGCTCTGTTCCACCTTGTGATGTCATGAAGTGGTAGTTTTCAAGTTAACAGCTACTTTTACCTTTAATTTAGTAGAGATTGGCAATTCCAGGGCTGAAATCATCCAGATGGTTCTTGTGAAGGTGTGTAGTCCCTCGTTTATCGTGGGGGTTATGTTCTAAAAATAACCCACAATAGGCAAAAGCCGCAAAATCAGCTTTATTTTTGTTACAATTATTCTGTATCTTTTGCTGTAAAACCCCTCACCACACACTTTATACACTTTTCTCACACAGGCATTTACATTTTCTCACATTTCTCTCTTGTTAAATTAATTAATAGTGACTCACGTGTATTTCACAAATCTTCTGACTGTGCCTCTTCGTCCTGGCGTCGCTCCACTGTAGTGTCGATTGAACATTTATGTAAATTTGTCTGACACATTCTGTACTGTACAGGAGACACGGAGGAGACTGATGGACAATGGTCTACAGTCCCTCAGCCAATCAGGACGCAGAACACAATGGTCTACAGTCCCTCAGCCAATCAGGACGCAGAACACAATGGTCTACAGTTCCTTAGCCAATCAGGACACAGAACACAATGGTCTACAGTCCCTTAGCCAATCAGGACGCAGAACACAATGCACACTCATACGCCGTAAAAAAAAAAGAAGCAAAATTGCGCTTAAAAAAATCCACAAAACAGCGAAACCGCGAAAGGTGAACTGCAATATAGCGAGGGACAACTATATCACCACATGATGACATCACAAGGTGGAACAGTCTGGAGTGTTTTCAGTTTTAGAGAAGAACTCAGCCTAAATCTGCAGGGTTTGTGTGTTAAACATGTGTGAATGAAACAAAAAAACACAACTCCAGGTCTGTTTGTGACGAGGAAACAACATTAAAACAGATTAAACAGTGTAATATGAGCTTTTTAAACTCTGAATTATTCCATTTATCTTTTTAAATCTATGATAAACATTATGAGGATTTCAGATGCCAAAACCAAACTCCTCACTCTTTTATTCCAGCGTACAAGTCTAAACCTTCTCCTTTCTCTCCCGCAGAGGCTGACTGACGTTTTCAGACAGTACGACACAGATCAGGACGGCTGGATCCAAGTATCGTATGAACAGTATCTGTCAATGGTCTTCAACATCGTATAACGCACACTGTCCACGAGAAGCACAAAAGGACCCGTCTGTGCCAAAGCTACAGGCGCCACCCAGAGCTCCACCACCGCCACTGCAACATTTTCAATACCTTTGCTAACGTCTCTCACACATAAACCGTACCTTTATTAACGGTACTTGTTTTTATCAGCGCTAAAATAAAACTTCCAGGAGTGAATCTGGAAAAGACTTGAACTTGTGTATTTAAAATCTTGCAGTGTTTTTTTAGGTGAACCAAATGCACGGAATGATGTGACGTGACTCTGAGGTGGAGCGAAATGATGGACACAACTATCTTTCTGTCTGTTAATGTTTAAAAAAAAATAGTTTTAATGTCTTTGGTTTAATTCAAGTTAAAGTAAGTCTAATTTGAGAGTAAAATAAGCATTGTACGTATGATTTGAATGGCGTTGCATGCTTTTCAGGGAAGTGTAGCCCCAGGTCTAAGCATGCGTTCCCTCTTAAACCCTGATTTGCTCAAAGCCATGTTTACGAGTACTGTGAAAGCAGCTCATGTTCTGCTTTGAGATTCACTCACATGCCAGCTTACATGCCATATTTGTACAAACTTATTTTTAACAGCAGTTATTCAGATGTTAGAGTCTCATTTTGGTAGGTGTAAGACTTTTGCCTTTAGTTTGGCTTATTTTTTGTGCATGATGCCTTAAACTGTGTAAAAAAGAGCAACACAAAAGAAGATTAATCTTTTATTAAAAAAGATAAAATGTGTTTCATGTGTTTGGATTTTTTGAACGTCAGCGGATGTTCTTAATGATACTTTTACTTTAGCATAACTTGGTTCAGTGTAAACACAAAATGGGGGAAAGGGGAGCCTCCTGAATATTTGTACTCAAGTAAAAGTGCAGCTACAGGGCTAAAATGATCAACGTACAGGAGTTGCGGAATGTCACAAAGTAAAAGTACTATTTAAAGTGTATTTAAGTAACATTTTTAGGTATCTGTACTTTACCATCTTAACATAGATTGAGTTGTTTCTGTTGAACAAAATTCAGCTCAAATCTTCATCAAAATCACCACACTTTATGGGATCTCAAAATCTGTGCGAAACACTTTTACTGTTTACTCTTTAAGTACACTTTTAGCAGATACTTTAATACTTTTACTTAAGTAGATTTTTCATGTGATACTTTTACTTGAGTATTTTTTTTTTGCTCCAGTATCTGTACTTTTACTGAAATAACAATACTGAATGCTTCTTCCACCACTGAATCTTTATCAAAATCACCACATTTGAAGTTTTATTAGCCCTCAAAATCTGTACACTTTTAACACATACTTTAACATTTTTATTTATTTAGTAGAGTTTTTCATGTTATACATTTTTCTTGCATATTTTTTTTGCTCCTGCATCTGTAATTTTACTTAAGTAACAAAATTGTGAAACTTTTCCATCACTGAAGCACAATTACCAGGCTAAAATTATACTCATTTAGTAGTACTGCAAAATTTGCACGCAAGTAAAAGTATAAAGTGCACCTGAAAAAATACTACATTAAGTACTAATTATGTAGTTTAATTATCATATTTCGGGACTCTTAAGATTTTATTTTATTTACATGGATAGAACTATACTTATATGACACATTTAGAAAGTATAATTACCCAAAATATCGACTCAATTACAGTAAAATGAGTATTTTTAGTAGGTATAAATGTCATTATTATCTGGCAACCCAGTTTGACCTCATTGTGCCGCAGCGCTCTGTCGCCCCCTGCTGTCGGGCGTGCGTCAGTACTGCAGTGCGCCAAAATCACTTGTGGCTAAGTTTCGTTTCTCCTCGTGTTTTTTTTGTTTCTTTTTGATTGTTATTCAAACTTCAAACTTTAACCAACATATGAACTAATTACTTTTGTTTGGAAATTTTACTTCGATAATACGCGTTTGTAAGCTTGTCAGTGGACTTTTTCCTCGATATTTGCTCGTTCTCATCATGGCGCTTCAGTATTTGCGAACGTTAAAACCGGTTTTGAGGGTATTTTATCAAAGTAAAACGCCCAAACAAGCCGCATTCTTTCAGCTAAAGTTGATGAGAGCCTTCAGCTGCTCAGAGAAGAGAAATGGAGACACGGAAGCAGGTTTGTGAACAATAATCCAGCCTGTAGTAACAGTTTATCGCCTGTAGGGGGCAGTGGACCATAGTTCTACCCAGTCAAAGTTCAGCAAATCCACGAGTTTGTCAAAAATAAACAGAACAACAGGTTTAATCTGTAAATTACTGCTTAAATTAGTTTATATTGTTATGAGTAGGCTGTTAATCCATCCAAAGTAAACATTTAATAATATTTTTTGCACATTTTTGCTCCTTTTAGCACAATAAAGCCTGATATGCAGTTAAATCTTTATCATATTTATGTACATGTGTTGGCCTGGTCTTTTAATGGAGACAGTGCAGTGGGAAAACTTAATTTTCTGAACTTTTTCCATCACTGAAGTACATTTACTGGGCTAAAATTATACCCATTTACAAATATTGTTGCAAAATGTGTAAAAAATATATTAAATACACTTGCAATAAGTACTATTTGTGCAGTTTTAGTGTCATATTTTGGGATTGCTATGATTTTATTGTGCAAAAATTATAATTATATTGTTATGAGTTGGCTGTTAGTCCATCCAATGAATTAATTTAAAGTGCGCTTTGGGACATTACTTCACCACATACTTTTAATTTTAAACCATGTTGTTGATCTAATCAGAGGTGGAATGTAATGAAGTAAAAGTGGTAAAGTGTGTTCAAGTTTCAAGTAGAAATTTCAGGCATTTATACTTTACTTAAGTATATTTTAAAGTGGATACTTTTTACTTTTACTTCACTACATTTGAGAGCAGTATCTGTACTTTCTACTCCACTACATTTTTGAACTGGACTGAAAAGTAAAAGTATTTTTATCATTGTTTGAGACCTGCTGAAAAGGATGACGTGTTCAGTCCCAACAATGTGATAAATCTCAACCACATCAAAACTGGAAGTTAAACAGGACTAAACCAGGACCAAACCAGGACCAAACCAGGACTAAACTGGGATTAAACCGGGATTAAACTAGGACAAAAGCAAGTCTAAACCTGGAATAAACCTGGACTAAACTAGGACTAAACTAGGACAAAACCGGGACTAAACTGGGACTAAACCAGGATCAAACTGGGATTAAACTAGGACCAAACCGGGACTACACCGGGACTAAACTACGACCAAAATGGGATTTAACTAGGACAAACCGGGACCAAACCAGGACTAAACCGGGACTAAACCAGGACTAAACCGGGACTAAACTGGGAATAAACCAAACCTAAAGTGGGACTAAACCAGGATCAAACTGGGATTTAACTAGGACCAAACTGGGACTACACCGGGACCAAACCAGGACCAAACCAGGACCAAACCAGGACCAAACCAGGTCTAAACCAAGTCTAAACCAGGACTAAACCAGGGCTAAACCAAGACTAAACCAGGGCTAAATCAGGATTAAACAAGGACCAAACCAGGACTACACCAGGACTAAACCAGGTCTAAACCAGGACCAAACCAGGACCAAACCAGGACCAAACCAGGACCAAACCAGGACCAAACCAGGACCAAACCAGGACCAAACCAGGACCAAACCAGGTCTAAACCAGGACTGAAATAGGACCAAACCAGCACTAACCCTGTACAAATGTGAATCACTCACTGAGGTTAACCTGACGACCCCAGACATCTTGAACAGTAGTCTGTTCACATTGTTTGGGCCTGTGTTGTGTTTTGTTTGGTCCCTGTCTCTCATTCCTCTGCATTAGTGGCGGGACAGAGCGTGGTCTCGGAGCGGAGGGGGGCTGTGGTCACCGTGGCGATAAACCGTCCTGAGGTGCGAAATGCGGTGAACCAGGAGACAGCGCGGCGTCTGCTACAGGAGCTGGAGGCCTTTGACCGGGACCCGGGGCTAAACGTGGCCGTCCTCCATGGGAAAGGTCAGAGGAGCCGTTCTGTTTTGGCCTGTCACATAATCACATAATCACAAGTTCATTTTCCAAACTGGAGCAGCTTATTCTTTCATTTTATGTGTCTTTATTTCTACAGAGAGCCCAGTGAGAATACTTCGTTCAAATACACAACAATACAAACAAAAACAGAACATACAACTGCACAGGTCCATTTAAAACATTAAAATCAGGAGCAGGTTTGATCATAAATGTTTATCTCACATTATTAAACTGCTGCAGTGGCTCCAGTTTTACACGTCCTTCAAATGTGTCACATTTTTAACAAGTAAAATAACCAAAAGCTTTTTTCCCCCCATTCTACTTCTAGTTTGGCCAGTTTTTAGACGTAGACAATCATGAGATCTCGTATTAAGTTATTCTCTACCTCTTCTCTTCCCCGTCTCCCTCTCCCCTCCCTTTCTCTCCCTTTCTTCTCTCTCCTCCTGTCCTTCCTCACGCCCTCTCTCTTACTCTCCTCCTTTCCTCCCTCTCTCCTCCTCTCTATTGTTCAGTTTTTAGACGTAGACAATCATAAGATCTTGTATTAAGTTATTCTCTACCTCTTCTCTTCCCCCTCTCCCTCTCTCCTCCTCTCCCTTTCTCTCCCTCTCTTCTCTCTCCTCCTGTCCTTCCTCACGCCCTCTCTCCTCCTTTCCTCCCTCTCTCCTCCTCTCTATTGTTCAGTTTTTAGACATAGACAATCATAAGATCTTGTATTAAGTTATTCTCCACTTTTTCTCCCTCTCTCCCCCTTTCCTCCCTCACTCCTATTTCCTCTTTCCCTCCCTCTCTCCTCCCTCTCTCCCCCGTCTTGGCTCCTTTCCTCTTTCTCTCCTCCTCTCCTCCCTCTCTGCTCCCTCTTTCATCTCTATTGTTCAGTTTTTAGACGTAGACAATCATGAGATCTTGTATTAAAAGTTATTCTCTACCTCTTCTCTTTCCCCTCTTCCTCTCTCCTCCTCTCCCTTTCTCTCCCTCTTCCCTCTCCTCCTGTCCTTCCTCACGCCCTCCTACTCTCCTCCTTTCCGTTTCTCCCCCTCTCTTCACTCTCCTCCTCTCTATTGTTCAGTTTTAAGACGTAGATCTTGTATGAAGTTATTCTGCACTTTTTCTCCCTCTCTCCCCCTTTCCTCCCTCATTCCTATTTCCGCTTTCCTCCCTCTCTCTTGCTCCCTCCTTCTCTTTTCCTCTCAGTTCTTACCCTTATACAATCATGAGATCTTGTATGAAGTTATTCTCCCCCTCTTCTCTCCTCCCTCTCTCCCCCGTCTCGGCTCCTTTCCTCTTTCTCTCCTCCTCTCCTCCCTCTCTGCTCCCTCTTTCATCTCTGTTGTTCAGTTTTTAGTCTTGTACAATCATCAGATCTTGTAGTAAAAGTTCCCATGTCAAAGTTCTTGCCTGTCGTCATAGTCCCATAAATACATTTTATAAACTCGCGCTACATGATCCTGGTGAAGCACTTCCTGTACATCCACGTAACATCACGAGTGTTTTCAGTTTGAGAGAAGAACTCAGCCTAAATCTGTAGGGTTTGTGTGTTAAACATGTGTGAATGAAACAAAAAAAACACAACTCCAGGTCTGTTTGTGACGAGGAAACTACTTTATAACATAGATCAGAACACGGCGTAATATGGGACCTTTAAAAAATACCTTTTGCTTTCAAGACTTTGGTAACAATAATGTAATTCTCCCCTCAGAATTCACAAGTCTTAACTCATCTGTTCTGTATGTTCATAAATACTTTACACGAGTCAAGACATGGAAAATATCTGTTTTGAATTAAGTGCATTTTATAAAGTGAAGTGGTTGTGAAGACATTTAAACGGCCGGCCCTGCTCTCCGTCACACGCCAAAGCCAAAATTGTGCCAAGCGCCTAATAACTTTTCAAATAATCACCGTTCTCACCATTCAGCATAATGTCTTCAACCTGGATCAACCTGTGCTTCTTACCAATGTTTGAAGAAAGCGCCTCGTTTCCCCCAGAGCTGTCGGCCATGTTTGTAGTTCCACGGGTTCAATTCAAAACAAGATGGCTGACCTCTCACGGGGGTTAACGTCTTGTCTTTGAGTTGATATGACAAGCAGCGAGGGGCTAGTTTGGATGAAGTATTTATAAAAGCATGAGGAATCAATTTAGCTCAAATTAGCGCCAACACGACCACTCTCCCAGCTCTCATTTTTCTGTGTCAAACTGTTTTTCTTTTCAACATGTGAAATTAAGAGTATTGCACTTGGAGGTTTTGAATATTTGAGAGCTTTCGGGCGTCGGGTTTTCGGTGGACGTTTGCGGTCGATCTTGATGGCGAACGAAAGTGTGTCACTCCAGAGGTATGCGGAGCTGAGCTGGCATTTAAACAAAGTCAAAGTCAATGTTTTGATGTTCTGAGCGAAAAACAGGACGGGACTGACTCGGGGTTGTTCTGAGTCCAGTTGGAGAAACACGGCTTGTTGTCGGTAATCGTAAAGAAGACGTATTGTGCTTGTGTCTCTGTCGTTATAATCTGTGACACTCGATGGTCATTATGTTAAAATTTGCACATTTTAAATCGCAATAAAGTTATATCGCTATATCGTGGTTCAGCTTTCGCAGTCTCGCTGTTTTGCGGATTTTTTTGGTGTCATTTTTCCTGCTTTTTCACAGCATTGTGTTCTGCGTCCTGATTGGCTGAGGGACTGTAGACCATTGTGTTCTGCGTCCTGATTGGCTGAGGGACTGTAGACCATTGTCCATCAGTCTCCTCCGTGTCTCCTGTACAGTACAGAATGTGTCAGATAAATTTACATAAATGTTGGATCACAGTGTGACTCTGAAGTGCTGTATGTTTGCAAGTTTTCTCCCCGACAAAACCCACAATGTCGATGAAACGTTCTGCACCGACAAAGGCACCGACGAAGGTTTTGAACTTTTAGAGTTTAAACAAAAGAGAAATGTCCAGAGCGTCCACAACGCGAGTCGGAGGCGTTTGTCTCAAACACAAAGGTCCAACGCAATTGTTTCACACTGCAGCATCCAATATTTTGGTAAATTTGGCTGAAGCATTCTGTCCTGTAGAGGAGACACGGCACCTCCTTTAGCCAATCAGGACACAGAACACGCACCTCCTTTAGCCAATCAGGACGCAGAACATGCACCTCCTTTAGCCAATCAGGACGCAGAACATGCACCTCCTTTAGCCAATCAGGACGCAGAACACGGCACCTCCTTTAGCCAATCAGGACGCAGAACATGCATCTCCTTTAGCCAATCAGGACGCAGAACACGGCACCTCCTTTAGCCAATCAGGACGCGCTGTAGTCTGGAAAATACGGTAAATTATAGTTTAGTTTGTTACTTGTTTGTTGCTCCTATGGATATCTGCACATCACTCTAACGAGCAGCAGATTTTTATTAATTTGTACCAAAACGACAAAGGGACACTGCCGAATCCTACGAGTATCACCGAGTACTCAAAATAAAATGTGAAGAATAAATTAAGTATGTCAGAGTGGGCGTGGACAGGTGGAGGTGAAAACGAGAATCGATCAGCAAAATGGCGTCTTGAAAATAGTCAATTTAAAGATTACGCAAACATGAATCACTCCAAATACAATTTAACAGGATTAATGAGAAGAAAATAACTAATATCATGGTTAAAAACTCTGAAAAGTCAATTTTACAGAATAGATCTGATTCACTATGTTACTGATGGAGGCCTGACACCTGCTTGTCCTTATGATGTACCGCTTTGCCTGGAATATCCCAAAATATGGCATTAACTCGATCTGTGAAGTGAAATAGATGACGCGACCAGGCCAAGTTACAATTCAGATCTGTGGAGAGGCGATCTAATTGAATAACTGCAGGATATACATCGTTTATTGTAGTACCGTGGAACATTCACTTAATTATATCACAATTAAATCCAGTTTTCAGTTACTTTAGTCCTTTTTTGTTATACACACACAAAGTACCCTCCTGGACTGTGCTCTAAATATTAAAACAACCCCACAAACTGAAGTATTTTACATATAAAATGGGTAATAAGTCGTATAATCTTTATTTTAATAGGTTGTTTATTTTATGTTTGTAGTGATTACTAGTGTGTTGCTGTGTTGTAATTAGCCAGTTCAAGGAAAGAAATCATCACACAGATTCAACATTTATGGGTTTTCTTTTTAGATTTTTGTTAAATACCACGTAGAGGGATTATGAACACTGACTCTTACACTCAAAACTGAAAGTATAACTATCAAATCTGCTGTACAGCTCGCATTTCAAACCTTAAACATGTCCGTGTTCTTCCACAGTCTGCAAAAGTAAAATGATTAAGCTCTTCCTCAACAATCCACCAGCAGGTTTTCACACTGTACATCACTGACATAACTCATTTCCTACAGATCGCGACCGCAGCCCCTCCGAGCCCCTCCGAGCCCCTCCGTCCCATCTCAGTTTCCCATAAACATCATGACACACTCCTCCTGTAATTGCTCTGCGTTCACCCAAAACTGTAATCTGGGTGTTGCAGGCAAATACTCTCATTGTACTCATTTTCGTCTCGCTGATTTCAGACTTTAGATGAGTCTTTGCTCTAAGCCTTTCACAAACTTACAGTCGTTTGGGAATGTGGTGATGACAGTTTGAGAAAAGGGGCGGTTTCTATGGCGATCCCTCGTTGACAGTAATGCTTAACGCTTTGCTAGGAGGCGATAATATTGACTTTTATCAACATTAATGAGATAATATTTTAGTAATCGATATTAAATGTGCCAGAATGTCTTGTTTTTCATCTTTTCATCAGATCCTTTTGCAGATTTTTAGGTTCCAAATATAGACAAAACAATTTGAATTTCGTCTTGTCGCCAATAGAAATAGAGATGTCCCAAGCCAGTGTTTTTGGCTCCTGATCCGATACAGATTTTTTAAAAAAATATTTGCTATTCCCGACACTGATCTCATCCCAGTACTGATGTTCTCATTTTAATTATTTTATTTACTGTATTTTCTGGACTATAAGTGTCACTCTTTTTCATAGTTTTCATAGACTTGTACTCAGATGCGACTTATACAGGGTGGCAGGGTGACGGTTGAAAAAAACTCATAACTCTTTTGTTTCTAAATATTTTTCTTTTATTTTTTCAGAGCATTTAGAACGACCCTTCTGACATTAATCTGAGCAAATACAGCACCGAGGAACAAACCGTCATTGTACAGTGGTACTTTGAGTCACATGGGTCAAATTCACAAACCCAGCGGTGTTACCGTCGACATTTTAATACCAGAGATGCCCTGAGTGTAAATACCATTAAAGGAATAATAAGTGTTTTTCACAGACAGGGGGCAGTATGTGATCTCCACAGACCTGACTAGTCCTGATTTCTTCCTGTGGGTCTATCTTAAAGAAAAGGTGTTTGTGAATAAACCTCAGACAATAAACGACTTAAAACATAATATCAGGATCAAATAAGAGCCATAAGCCCAGAAATGTTTTAAATGTTCTGTAAAGTGTGTTGGATCAGGCTGTTCAGAGACAAACGCAAAATGGTGGACACTTAAAAAACATTATTTTTAAAAATTAGGTAATTTTTACTTCCCCTAGTTTAAGTAGTGATAAGTTCAAGTGTAACAATAACAATGTAACAATTATAACCGTATATATTGCCAAAAATCTCTGAAGGTTCAGTTTATCTACTGCTAAAATTTGGTGAGAATAACTTAAGAATTATAGGAGCTACTGAAGATTTGAAAGTGTCAGTGACTTTTGGGCCACCCTGTATGTGAATTTATTAAAATATATAATTTCACATCTTCGTAATTGTCACTTTTATACTTTAGTTTTGTGATTAACTGTTAATATCTGACATTAACAAACCAGACACATGTTCAGCTCTGTCTGTGCTTCATGGAGCTGAATAAATATAAATGTGTGATGTTAGCGTGATGTACTGATATTCAGCCTGTTCTTCTCTGTTTTCTTATTATTATTATAACTTGACTTTAAGGATAAAATGTCTGTTCTTGGTCTCAGATGTTGCTAAATAAATTTCCCCCAAAATGCGACTTATGTATGTTTTTTTCTTCATTATTTTGCATTTTTTGGCTGGTGTGACTTAAACTTCGGAGCGACGTATAGTCTGGAAAATACAGTACACAAATTCAGTTGTGACTTTATAAATAGTTAAATATTCTGTGGTGAATTTAGCCCCAGTTGAATATAAGTATTACTAGATATAAAACTAAACCGGGACTAAACTGGGGCTAAACCAGGACTAAACCAGCTCTAAACCAGGACTAAACCAGGACTAAACCAGCTCTAAACCAGGACTAAACCAGAACTAAACCGGGGCTAAACCAGGACTGAAACAGGACTAAACCAGGACTTACCCAGGACTAAACCAGGACTGAACCAGGACTGAACCGGGACTAAACCGGGACTAAACCAGGACTAAACCAGGTGAATCAGCTTTTCAATTTTCTGCAGCTAAAACCTGAAGTTGTGACACAGGCCTCGACTTTGACAAAGTTTAAATCCAGGCTCAGACGGTTTTGTTTAGCTGCCTGTGACTGAGAGTTTTATTCTGCCTCTTCTCTTATAATGTTTCTATTTGATGATGATTATTTTTATTTGTTGCATTATAATGTCTTTCTTATTTTGTAAAGCGCTTTAAATTACTTTGTGTATGAACTGTGCTGTACAAATAATCTTGCCTTGCCTTTTTATGAGCAAAAATCTGTAAATTTCGAGTGAATCTATTCTCCTTAAAAGTAAAAGTTAATGTCATATGTTTGTTTTTTGCTGTTTGTCACATGAACTTTAACACAGACAGTTTGAATTCATAAAGCTGGAAAAGTACTAGAACAAGAGTGATGTACTAGAGTAAATAAAAGTGATTCAGGGACTTTTTGTGCAGCCGTCTTGTTAATATTCATGTCTAATCGTAAAATCGTTATGTTCTTCTCGCTGTAGACCGATGCAGTGATATTGTGACATTTGATAGTTGACATATTGTTACTGTTATTTGCTGGGAAATGTAGTGACGACCACATGAATCCAAAGTGAAGACTGCGGCTTCACTGGAGATCCCTGTACATCAATAATCCTTTTGGTTTCTGGGATATAGCAAAGCGTTTATGTGCCAACCAGCTCAAAGCAAACTGCGACCCAAATTGTAGCCCTCGGACTCCAGCTCACTTGTTGTTTTTTTTCCTCCTCATCTCTTTTCCCTTCCTCTCTGACTTTCCATCTGCCGTACTTTATAATTTTGTGGTCTGTTCCAGGAGGGAATTTCTGCGCTGGTTATGATTTGAAAGAACTGGCCAATCACACAGACTCCCTCAAATTGGAGCAAGATGTCACCAAGGGTCCCGGGCCGCTGGTGAGAGCCGTTCCCTATGTGTCTACGCTGCACTGTATACAGTATTCTCACGTGATGTCGGGGGTTCATATGTTACAAATGACATCGTTTAGTTTTCCAGCCCCGTGAACATGGATCATTTACAGGCTTTAAATGGTAAATGGTCACATGGTCACATTTTTGTAAAGCGCTTTTCCACCTTTAAGGCACTCGAAGCACTTTACGTCAAGGAACCACTCCATTCACCCCATAGACTGTCTGTATATATATATAAATGGACATAGCTAACCTGCTAGCTGCTGCGTTCGACATAGGAAGTGATCATGGGCGCGCTTCCGGTTCCTTCGACTGTGACTGCTGCTGTCAGACTCATTTTGGTCTTAAATGTTCGTATTAACCCTCTACATGATCCTGGGGTTTTTATTTTGCTGTAGTGTCCAAAAATCAAGATATGAACATTACAAACAGACAAATCAGGCACCTTCTTTCCCTGAGGTTGCTCCCGCTAGCGTTAGCAACAGGTTTGATTGACAGTGTTGCTAAGCGCCCAGTCCCTGCTAAACCGGATTGGCTCTTTGGTTGCTATGATACTCGCAGTCGGAATTGCAAATAGGATCGAGTACACAACAATAGTATTCATCAGTGGGAGCTGGAATTGCACCACCAACCTGCGGGTCAATGGATCTAACCGCTCCACCAATGATGTTTAACGTCAAGAGCGGGATTCGAACCACCAACCTTAGCATCAGTGGACATTATTTACTGTCAAATGTCCATGAAAAGCACAAAACTTTTGCTGTATATATTATAATTATGTTTGGACTTCAAAAGCATCAGTTACTAATATCACAATTTAAAAATTTGATCCATTTCTGCACTGGTTTTGTTTATTGCACAAAATTTTAAAATGTCTAAAAACACAGATCTCAAAATGTAAGTTTGAATTTATACAATTTAAAAACATTCAATGACATCTCACTGCTTACTCATACCAAAAATCAAAATAAAATGGTATAATTTTTATCATTTGAAATAGGCTCCGTGCACAGTAGCATGCTAACTAGCTCACTGTGTCTCGAAGCTAACAGCCACTTTTATTAAAATTAGAAAATAGAAAATAAACAACCTATAAAATAAAAATAAATAAAAATAAAAATGACCCAATTACCCATACCTATCAAATAAAATGATATAAGTTTATCATTTGAAACAGGCTCTGTGCACAGTAGCATGGTAGCTAGCTCACTGTGTTTCAAAGCTAACAGTCACCGTTATTAAATTAGAAAATATAAAATAAGCAACCTGTTAAAATTCAAATTAATTAAAAAAAACGACCCAATTACCCATACCTATCAAAATAAAATGATATTTGTATCATTTGAAACAGGCTATGTGCACAGTAGCATGCTAACTAGCTCATTGCTTCTCAAAGCTAACAGTCACTTTTTTTATTAAAATATAAAATATAAAAAACATGAACCTATTAAAATTCAAATTAATTTAAATAAAGATGACCCATTTATTTTTTATATGTAGAATACTTAATTTTGTGATGCTGTTTTGGTATTTATTTTGCCTCAAAACTAGCATTAGCATTGAGATACAAACATGTCTCTTGTTTCCTCTGGTAAAGTATTAATTTTTTGTTTGTGTCGTGTTTAACATCCACCTGCAGCTTCCTGTCCACTGCCTCATCTTTAAATATTTATTCATTTTGGCATGAACCTGCAAAAACCTCATAGAGATAAACATGGACAGGAAGTAGTGACTAACAGTGAGGTTGGGGGCGCTGTTTTGCACTGAGCCTATTGACAAACATGAGAAATAAAAAATGCATTGACAAATTTCTGTTACTACCTAATTTGTCTCAAAGCAGATACACTTGACAAGTATTTAAAGGACATTTAATGCAGAACGCAGCATAATTAAAAAAACTATTTATGCAAAAACAAAAGCTTGAACTGCTCACTAACAGTTGCTTCAGATATATTTGTAATGATTCGAGCAGGTCCACAGCACAGCCGACCTGGAGTGACGCTAACTCTATAAAACGCAAAATTGTGAATAAGGAGTGCGTAGGCGAAACCGAATGACCCCCATCCTCCGCTTGTCACGGGATAGAGATCATAACACAATAGATTTACAGTCAGTGAGCTCCATAAACCCCGGAGACTCTATAAAAAACTGTTTGGATTGCATGTTAAAGCCTCAGGATCTTAAGACCTCCTCGGTGTAATATATCGCGTTGTATCTCCCTGCTGCAGCGGCGGCAAAGCGTGACCCGCTCTTTGTTACTCTTTCATTTTGACAAAACGAAACAGGAAGTCAAACCTGGACGATAAACTTCACGGAAATTTTAAAAGTTAGAAAAGCATGAAATGTAAAAAATACCCGTGCACATACATTCGTGCTGAGCAATGCATATAAAATTTTAATAAAGCCAGAGGTTATTTATATCAGACATGGGTAACGGAGCCAAAAATTGTACTTTAGTAAGAGTAGTGCTACTTCAAAGTAATATTAGTCGAGTAGAAGTACAAAGTAGTGATCCAGAAAAGCATTTGTGGAAGTAGTAGTAATTGTACTGGTTGATATTAGTTATTATTATTATTTATTTAAGTAATTATAATTGTAAAATCCTGTTTTTTTTTAAATGATAGACCACAAATATTTCGCAAAAACTATCTGAAGGAGAAGTGGAAGAAATACAGGGTGGCCCAAAAGTCACTGACACTTTTAAAATCTTCAGTAGCTCCTATAATTCTTAAGTTATACTCAC
The DNA here is from genome assembly GCA_019594935.1 of Periophthalmus modestus. NCBI lineage: Eukaryota > Metazoa > Chordata > Actinopteri > Gobiiformes > Gobiidae > Periophthalmus > Periophthalmus modestus. Next base: position 21,017,291 of record JAIEZT010000021.1, on the reverse strand, counting down.
CAAATTTTAGCAGTAGATAAACTGAAGCTTCCCAGATTTTTGGCAATATATACGGTTTATAATTGTTCACTTACACTTGAACTTATCACGACTTAAACTAGGGAAGTAAAAATTTCCTAATTTTAAAAAACACACTTTACATAACATTTAAAGTATTTCCGGACTTATTTGATCCTGGATATTATGTTTTAAGTCGTTTATTGTCTGAGATTTTATTCACAACACCTTTTCTTTAAGATAGACCCACAGGAAGAAATCAGGACTAGTCAGGTCTGTGGAGATCACATACTGCCCCCTGTCTGTGAAAAACACTTATTTTCCTTTAATGGCATTTACACTCAGGGCATCTCTGGTATTAAAATGTCGACGGTAACACTGCTGGGTTTGTGAATTTGACCCATGTGACTCAAAGTACCACTGTACAATGAGGGTTCGTTCCTCGGTGCTGTATTTGCTCAGATTAATGTTGGAAGGGTCGTTCTAAATGCTCTGAAAAAATAAAATAAAAATATTTAGAAACAAAAGAGTTATGAGTTTTTTTTCAACTGTCAGTGACTTTTGGGCCCTGTACAACTCTTAAAGTTCATATGTTGCACACAAATTGCCTCTTGTGAGCTTTTAGCCATTTTATAATGCTGTGTACCACCTCACAAACAGACCTAGAGTTGTGTGTTTTGTTTCATTCACACATGTTTAAGTAACTCTTTATTATTAGTCTGTAACATCTCCAAAGCTCAAAATGCTCTGTTGCACCTTGTGATGTCATGAAGTGGCAGTTTTTTAAGTTAAATGGCTTTTACCTTTAGTTCAGTAGAGTTTAGCAATTCCAGGTCCGAAAATATCCAAATGATCCTAGTGAAGGTGTGTGGAGTTTAAAAACACAGTGGAGCACTTCCTGTATCACCACATGATGACATCACAAGGTGGAACAGAGTGTTATCTGTCTGAGAGAAGAACACAGCGGGAAAATATGCAGGGTTGTGTGTTAAACATGTGTGAATAAAACAAAAAACACAACTCCAGGTCTGTTTGTGACGAGGAGGAAACAACATTAGAACGGATCAGAAAAACCTGTACATTTGTTTAAAAAGTTCTCAAGTAAAAGTATCTGAGTAAATGTTCCTGAGTACTACCCACCTGCTGCTTTATCCAGGCCGCAGAGAGACACAGCCAGTTTGAGGATGTGGTGTGTATTGTTGGGTTAATCACTATTAAAGTATTCTCAAAGGTGCCATTGTTTCGTTCCTTCAGGGGCCGACCCGTTTTGCAAGCTGTCCAAGCCTCTCGTTGCAGCGGTCAGTGGTTTTGCTGTGGCTGGAGGACTGGAGCTGGCTCTGTTAGCCGGATCTGAGGGTGGTGGAGAGTGAGCGCGGTGATGGGAGTCTTCTGCCGGAGATTTGGTAAGTCAATGTGCATAAATCAGACCTTATATGTAAAACAACAGAGCTTTAAGCATGTTCTAGTTTGTTTCCTTCTCGTGTTACCCTCTCGAAGTTGTTTTTTGGAGTGATTGTGCGTGTTCCGCACTTCCTTTC